>JANVCQ010000001.1:18947021-18963479 GCA_025531925.1 Erythroxylum plowmanianum
ACTAGACAAGTCGCCTTATGGGTATCGTGACAAGATAAGTCGCCTTACATCACATACAAGTCGACTTATACTAACAAGTTTTTATCGTAGCTCTTGTGTGTTTATAGTTACCTATGATTATTTAATATTTTCATAGTATTCTTACTCGAGTGTGAGAGGCAAACACTTCAAGGGCTATAAGGCATTCAAGAATAAGGTTTTGTTGGTTATCGATCATGTGGGAAAGCTGAGTCTTACTTAAAAGGACCTAAGTGACATTGTTGAGCAAATGAGTAGACGCGACTTCGGTATAACTTTAGTATCTAGGAAAACCTTTATAACACCAGGCTTCTACTTTTTCTACTTATGCATATGATGATTTTGTCATTTTACCCAACTTTTTTGATATAATTGTTATTTCTTCTTCAAAGTAAAAGAATATTTTGAACGTTGGTGTTTATGATAAAACATAAAATATATTTTAATATTTTGAAGTGTTCAAATTAAACCCTAACATTTTAAAAATATTTAAAGTAGACTATAAGTAGATAGAAAATATAACAAGGTAAACTCATCATTAATTAAATGTCATGTTAATATTGAAAAGGTGCTATTTTTTTTTAACTAAAAAATAGACTCCACTGTTACGTGAAAAATGACTCATTATTAAAAATTTATAAATGTGACTTTCAATGTTAGATGAAAAATGAGACTTTTGTCAAAAATCTATACAAGTGAGTTCCACTAACACATGATAGTGGGGTCCAATTTTTAGTTAATTTAAAAAAATAATTACCATGAAGTGGGTCTCACTTTTAATATATAAAAATAATATTTTATTAGCATTGACGTGATATTTAATTGAAGGGAAGTTAATTCTGTTAAAATTTTGAATTTATTTTGAGTATATTTTGAACGTTTTGAAAATGATGAGGTTTAATTTAAACGATTTGATGTAAATGTTGATGTTCAAAATACACTCTTACCTTCTATATGGACTTTCCATTTCCTTAAACCTTCACTTCAGGTAGACAAAAAGGGATGATATAATAAGAATAGTTTGTATCCGCATTTTAATTAAAATAAACCATGCCCATCTTGATAAAATTTTTAAAATTTATTTTGTACCTTCCATTTTGAGTTATTATATAGAAGAAAAATTTTAAAAACCATTTTTACTAAAATTCACTTATCACTTTAAAATTTAATTCTATTAAATAAATATTAGAATTATAACTTAACATTCTTTTAAAGATGTTAAGTATATTTTTATTGGAAGTTTTAAGACCTAAGTTAATAAAAACTAATATATCAAAATTTGAATGTTGCAATGTTAGGAAAGAGAAGGAGATTTTTAAAAAATAAAATAATGGACAAAATTACCCAAAAATTGAATATTGATTTTGACAGTTGATCATTGTGATGGACCTCAGTAGGGAAGTCAAACACAGGACAGGATCACAAATAGGGAGTGGAGCGTGGATTGCAAGCTCGGGCGAAGGAGAGTGGTGGTGGTGGGGTCAATGGAGAAACTTCAGGAGAGATAATTCCACGTGGCCATTTAGAAAGGGTATCCGATGCTTTTACCCGTCTCGGTAAGCAGTCATCATGTAAATCTCGTCATACGAGATAATGCTAGGATATTATCTTATCGTTTTTGTATTGGATTTTGGGTTTCATGTTTTGTAGCATTTTAATTCGATTTTTTAAAAATGAAATCTGAATGTTAACTTCAAATAATTTTCTTTCTATTCACAACAAATGGACACTTTCTCTCTAGGTTTTTGTATTAATAAAAAGAGTTTATCTTTTTTTAAATTATATAAATGTTTACATATAAGATATGTCTCTTTATTAATTCAGGCTAAGACTGTGTATTAATAGATTTTTCTACTAATTAAGAATAAAGTTATATGCTATTAGATCTTTCTACACTCTGTGTAAGATTCCTACTAGAAGTTGTTGTTGTTGTTTATATAAGATAAATTTAATAAAATTTTAAAATTTTCTTTCATATAGGTTATTTGAAAACAACTTTTCTATTAATTAGGGATAAGACTATATATTACTAGACTTATCTAACTTCTGCGTTTCAACAAGATTTCTACTGAATGTTATTGTTATTGTTAATAAAATTTTAGAGTTATTTGTATTTGAATATTCCAAGTGAAAGATAAAAATTGGATATATTACTCATTTTAAAATTATGTGAACTTAATTAAAATAAATTTAGAAATATAACGAATAAAATCTTACTATAATTAAAAATATTAATTAAAATAATCACTTAATAATTGTTTTGAGTTGAATTTCTCACGATAAAATTAAAATAGTTATCTCTCCCTATTCTCTTTCTTGTTTCTCTCTCCAGACTGCTAACCAATAACCAACAGCTAAAGCCATCTTTGGACACTCGCACTCTACACGCCCGAAAACAGTCTTCTTGTCTTCCCATTTTCTTCTTTCTTCGTTCTCTCCATCTATGAGAAATACATAGATTAGCTTCATATATCTATATATCTAAGGGACGGCGTGTGATTCAGTGTCAACAAATGGGCAAGTACATGAAGAAAGCCAAAACGGCAGGCGACGTCGCGGTAATGGACCTCTCTCTCGGCGTCCGTACACGCGCCAAAACTCTCGCCCTCCAACGCCAAGCCCATCTCCAGCCTCCTTCCGCCGCCGGTGTCGTCTCTGGCGGCTATATTCAGCTCCGGAGCCGCCGCCTCGAGAAGCCCCCAATCATTTTACGCGATTCCAAGCGCCAGAGGTGTACACACAACAATCACCGGGAAAACCCTAACCCTAACCCTGATCCTAGTCCAAAAGATGTTGCTTCTAGAGTGCGAACGAGTTCGGATTCTGAGTCACTCGGGTCAGGTCGCGAGGAGGAAGTAGGGGTGTCAAATAAGGGAGAACAGATTCTAGAAGATGACAAGAGGATTGGGACCAGTAGTCGTGAGAGTGAAAGCAAGGATTTTGGTGTAGAAGCTTCGTTTGGAGAGAACTTTTTGGAGATTGACGGTACAGAGAGGTGGGTTTTTATTATCTTCTTCTCTCAGATTCTTGTGTTTCTATTCATAACTCATACTTGTTGGGGTTTCTGTTTTTCGAATTTTGTGTTGGTTGTCGAGAAAAGTAGGAGGGAGCAGAGAATTGGGAATTTGATTGTAATCACTTTTTAGACCACTTAAAGTGAGTGTGAATTTATCGGATTTGTTTGGAAAGAGGGGATTAGAAGTGAAAATGTAGATTGCTCGAATTGATTCATAACCCTTTTCTTTTGTTGGGGTTGGGATCGGGGTTATATGTAATTCTTCGCGCTTTCAGAATTTCTTTTTGTGTTTGTTCTAACGAGCCCTATTTATCAGTGGCAAGTTGTGTTCTATATTTTGTTTTTTCACCTTCAAGTTATACTTTTGTTGTATATTTTTTCTCTGACCTTTTTCCTGGACTTTGCACTACTTTGTTTGGTAAGTTTTTGCTACTTTTGTATGACCAACTTTTTCTATTTACTGTTTTTTTAACTTTTAGTCGGTAAGGATTCTGCATATCTCTTTTCTTTTTCTTTTTCATTTTAAAGACGCAAATTATGCCTGATTTGGTTGAACAGACACTTTTTCTGTGGAATTTTTTGCTTAACCCCTAATCTTCTTTGTAACTTCCATCTCTGTGGGCTATAATATTCATGTGACATTTTTACTTTTTTCAGTTGCTTTATAACGAGTAGTGAAGTTATCGTTTGATCTGTCAAGTGAGGAAGAAAATAGTAATTTTACATGTGACTAGAATGCCTTTTCCCATAATTCAATTTTTACTATTCTACAACTTGAGTGGTTCTGTTTCAATGTTCATGTCCTACAAATAAGATATGTTGTTTTTTTTTTTGGATCATAGAAAGCCATTGCATTGTTTTATGAAAACACGTCAAATCTTTCATAGCTGATTTTTTTTTAAAGTTTTGCTTAGCAAATCTTTAGAAGCATTGTTATTGTGTTTAGTGGGCTTTCAGTTGGATAGAGTCATTAGTAAATTCGTGACTGGTGTTACTCACAGAAATTTTGTTTGTTGGAGTTCGTTTGGAAGACATCAACTTGATTACAAGTCTATGTAAATCTGCTAGTATTCACACGATCTTATTCTTACACGCCTTATCATTCATACACCTGGAAATTTTCTGATAACTTTTCTACTCGTTTAATGTATTTGGTTCGTTGCTATTTTGGGTTTGGTCTCATCATAAGGATATATTTGGAGTGGACAAGGTGAAATGGACCTATGATGAATCTTCATATAAGGCAAATAAGGCATTTCTGGGCATACAAGTGATTATTTGATACCATCTAATTGAAGAAAGGGATAGGATCATAGTGGAGGAAAATTTAGGTATCCTCCACATTTCCTTCAACTGAAGCCTGTGGATCTTTACAATGCATTTTAGCAGTTGAGGTAGTGATGAACAGAAAATTTCCAGCTGCATTTTGTGGCAGCTTCAACATCTCTGCTTCAAGGCTATTCAAGTGTTTTGCTGTTTGTGGTTGATGGGTTACTGTTCCTTCACGGAAATTTATGTGAGTTGTCCGCCATTAGCATGATTGGGATAGTGGGTGAAGTGGTAAAAACAACAGTATGTGTTAACAATTTAATCTTTTCAATTTTGTTCAGCCTTATTTCAATTTTCATGTTAATGCCATTTTCATGAGATTGTGACTTTACTATTCTCGCTGGAATCACTAGTTTGTAACACAGACACACATCTAAGTTAGTATGATATTTTAACTCGTCTTATGCCAATGTCTTTTGTTTTGCCTTTACTTTTGTTTGCAGGAGCACAAGGGAATCTACTCCTTGCAGTTTGATAAGGGATTCAGAAACCATAAGGACCCCTGGTTCTACTACTAGGCCATCCAGTTCAACTGATGCCAACAGAAGAATACAAAACTCAGCTCATGAGCACATCCCAACAGCTCACGAAATGAATGACTTCTTCTCTGGAGCTGAAGAAGAGCAGCGGAAACAATTTATTGAAAAGTATAACTAAATTATTTCAAAAGCATATCTTCAAGCCTTCATATTTTCCATCTGCATAGCTTACTTTTTATTTCTTTTCAGTTAACAAAGAAATTTTTCTCCTCATTACTAAATGCAGGTACAACTTTGACCCTGTAAAAGACAAGCCACTTCCTGGACGTTTTGAATGGGAAAAATTAGATCCATAGAAGGCGATAGTGTACGCCCATCGGAAATTATTTTCCCTGCAAACTCAATTGCTCTTTAAGCTTAGTGATGTTTGAAGTAGCAGGAAATAGCTTTTTTTTTTCATAGTGATGGTTTTGTTTCCATTTTCCATCACTCTTCTAATTGTAAAGAAGTAGGGTTGTTAAAGATGTGTAGACTAATGGTCTGTAACATTACAGGGGTGAGTTACACAACAAGATACAAATCACAGTCCTTTGTCTAACAGATCATGTGATAGAGGGGAAAGAGAGAGGATGTAGGACTAGGCTTCAGTCTTTGTTAGGTCAGTCTAGATGGTACAGAAATTAGTAGATTGTCTTTGCCTTTGCACTGTATTCTCCTTCCCTTTGTCTATACTTGTACTGATGGAACCTCCAAAACTACTTGAAATAAATTATGAGGCTTTCCCCTCCAAATTTTTGTCTCTACGTCTATCATCTACTGCTTGTCTGTATTTATAGTTAAACATATCTCCATGTGAACATATCTCCATGTGAACCAACTCGTCTTTCATTAACTACCGATGACGCCTGCCCAGGACTGGCGCAAAAATATTGTTGTTCAGTACTGATTAGACATTTTAACCTCAACTGCCATAGCGGTTGGTGCAACTGTGACGTGGGGTAGCTGCTCCGGTGCTGCATGTATTTGAAGAATCTTTCTCCACTTCAAATCCACCTTTTGGACTCTTTTTGTCCTCAACTTGCTTGCCTCTCTGCGACCGTTTGTGCCAAATTATGCAAGTTGTCTCATGCTGAAAGGAGAATCAGAAGATTCCAAAGAAAATGCCTCAATCCTCTATCGAGTTTCTTTGATAGGGAAAATCAGGCAAGTCATTTTGACATCGCCTAGCTTCTTTCTGCTTATTGCACAACTTATAAACAGTAAGTATAGAGAATTAGGTTAGTTAAACCGAAATGGGTATTAGTTATGGGTAAGTTTTGGCAACAAGAATCATAGAAAGTCGTGGGAATTAAAGTGAAACTGATCTTTTTGTCACAGTAGACAATTAGGCAAGAAGAAAGAGGAAGCTGAACTTTAATGTCAAAAACTTATTTAGTCGGATGCAACTGAAACGAAGATTGCTTATTTTCGTCGGAATCAACAGAGGGCTAAAGCTGTCAATATTGTTTAATACTGAGGAGTGATAGTGACGCATCTCATGTGAATTAGAGTCTTGTCACTGCTAGAATGATAAATTGTCTTGATTAAGAAGCAAAGGTGGTTATAGTGGTGGGTGGTTGGTACTGCTTATCCTTAATCGATGTTGGCTGAAACTTTAAGAGAATCTTCAATTTCCAATGATACTATCTTTTCATTTTCCTTTCAAATCTGAGTTGTAGTAGACTTCAAGTGGACGTTTATTGCTTTTTTTACTAATAGACGGCCTTAACGAGGAAACCACTCCCACCTCATCTACATGCAGGCGATGACTTTTTTACCGTAAAATCTATGTGATCTGACATTTTGGGTTAAAAACATGCTCCATGAAAAGTGTGGAGGTAGATTTGGGCATTGAAGAACAAAGGGTGGCCTATTCTGCAGATCCAGAATGCTGTTAATCAAAATGTGTGAAACATCTTGTGGGTTGATGATGGTTTTTTGAAGAAATTAAAAGATTGATCAGAAAAAGGACATGGCAGTGGCAGGTTGATCCAAAAACTTCTGCATAATATTTTTGGATTCTAGCTATGTAGGGTTGGTAATGAATCAGTGTTGGGGACATGTCATACGTGGCCTTAAGGTAAAACTAACAATGTCCTTCCTACTAAAATGAGAAAAGTGTACCCTGCCACCATCATTGAGCTTTTACAGTAAGAGACCACTCAAAACTCAGCTTTCAATCCTTTTGTGTTTGAACTTTGAAGTAGCCAGCCGCTGAATGAGAATAATACATGAGAGTGGTACTGGTTAACTTTCTGCCTTGTAGCTCATGATGTCATCTCACCGCCTTTCCATATATAAATGCATCATAAGTCACTGACTTAATCCATCTATACAGCTGTTCTTTTCTCTAGTACTCGAACCCTAATTATTGCTATATATTGTAAGATTCTTTTTACAATAGTAACATCCCTAATTGTCATTTATTTTCGGTCAACTAGTTAGAATTTGTCATTCATTATTAAATACCCACCCACCATATTGACACTTGATGGCATTGTAAACCTCTAACTTGTTTCACATGCAAATTGCAAATTAGTCATGTAAAGGGAACTGATTCTACCAGAAGATATGTAGCAAGCTTTTCTTTTAGTGACGATGAAAATTACCCTTTGAGTTGTTCACTAACTCAACCTGTACATGAGAAAGGAGACAAAAAGAGAGCATATTGTAAGACCTGTGATAGTGATTTGAACCCTTTAATAGTGATGCTATTGCTTCAAATGTCCTCAAACGGGATTTGACTCAACAGGATAAAGGATCAAATTATTTTTTAAAAAAAATTGGAGTTAACCTTTGTTTTATAATAAGAACACAAATTAAACACGGTATAATAAAAAAAGCATAGAGTGAAGGTTAATCTAATGGCTAGAACTGGAATCTCGGGTTGGATTGGATTTGTGTCAACTTTAACGTCAACTTTAGTTTGCCACGAACCACAACTCATAAGTTTGTCTCCTGATGAGGAAAAACTTTCACCACTTCTTCTTTGTAAGTCTAAGATATTTGAGTGAGAATCACTCTTTTAATTATCATTGTAGAAAGTGAAAGAAGAAATAGCGTGTATAATTCAATGTACGAGGGGATATTTATATACAATTTGTCTATCTAAATATCCCTAATTTTATGATAGACAATCATATCATATCAAAGATAATGAAAAAATCATTATCATATTATGTCAAAGTACATCTTATGATGATAAGATCCAGGTTTTTTATACATCTTATCTTATTGTTATTATTATTGTTAACACCCCCCTCAAACTCAATTGTCATAAAAGATTAGAGGTTGAGTTTGGAAACAAGATCTATAAATTGCAAGGTAGATGATACTTCATGAAGAAGTCAACAATCAGAGATTGTCAGGAAATGGGAACAAGCTATATAGTTCCTTGGGGAATATGATGTTGAACAAGATGATAATCCATCTAGATGTATTTGGTCTGTTCATGAAAGACATCATTACGAGCAATTTGTATAGTATTATTATTATCATAATAGAGAGGAACAACATACGAGAAAAATACATCCATATTTTGAAGCATCTATCGTAGCTAGAAAAGTTCAGATGTAGTATCAACAAGAGCTTTATATTCGGCTTTTATATTAGATCGAGAGATATTATTTGCTTCTTGCTGTGCCAAGAAATGAGAGATGTTCCCAGAAAAAAAAACAATAACCAATGGTGGACCGATGGTCTATTGGGTCACCAGTCCGATCAACATTAGAGTAAGATTATAGTTCTGATGAGGAAGAGTAGCGAAACTAAAGACCATGAAACAGAGTGACTCAGACATACCTTAATATACGAAGAATAGCAGAGAAGTGAGTTATACGATCGCGAACATGAATTGACTCACGATATGAATAGATGAGCAATATTTGGACGAGAGATAATAAGATACATAAGGCTCCTAACTAACTGGCGAAAAAGTATACCATCATTATAAGTAGACTCTCATCAATAGCAGAAAAGCAATCGTTGGTGTCCAGTTGAGTACTAGTTGTTTTAGTATTAGTGATGCCAGCACGAGAGATGAGATCGGTAGCATACTTTGCTTGTGACAGTATCTACATTTGTCCAAGGATACCTCAGGACCCAAAAAATAATTTAGATTATCATCTCAAACTGCTGATGGAGAAAGGATTTAAGGGCAGAGATACCATGTTTGTTATCACTAGTTATTATCATGTCATCTATATAGAGAAGGAGAATAGTGTACGCTTGATTTGTTTTGTGAAGAAACAGTACATGATCATAAGTGCTAGACTTGAAACCAAGATGTCCAATGGCGGAACTAAATTTTGCAAAGTAGGCTCGAGGAGCCTGTTTTTAATCTACACAAGGTTTTTCAGAGACGAAAAACCTTATTTACTAACGAGTTTTGTATAAAGTATGGGGATAAGGGGAGTTCACAAGGACCATAGTTCAACGAGACTTGATCCCAAATGTGAACGGTGTGATCATCTCAGATAACAAGGAGGTACACTGTCATCAACAACGTGAACAGGCTTACTATAGTAGAATAAACTAAGAGAAACCAGTAATTCAAATGCAACCCCACCACCTTAGTTTGATTTAGCATAGAAGCGGAAGGCAAAAGCCAAACCCAATATAGCAAGGGGAAACAAAAACTGAGAAGCATGACAATATATTCAAAAGTCTTATTCTGATTGTTGAGCTGCTGCTATGGAGCTGTATATGCAGGTTTCTTAGGAATGGTTGAGACGTCAATTTCCACAACATAAACTTGAACTATGGCCCACATCTTCAAAATCATCCGTTGCATAATTTCCTGCAAAATGAAAACATGTAATGTCAAGTTCCTTATAGTGAAAACATTGAAGTTCTTTAATTACTTTGGTCAAGACACAAGAGTTACCTGTTGAATTCAACAGAACCTCGTCACCACCAGGATGGTCTTCCAGAAACTTAGTCACATCATGCACCTGTGTTCACACTTTAAGATGAATCAGAGATGAAGTCATTTTGAGAAGCAAAAGAGGTGAAGTTCGTTTAACATTTGTTGCCTCTAGTCCCCTAACATTTTATTGCAGGTAGCATGATTTCTTCAAGTAAAATAGCAACATATGTGCAGATCAGCTAGCAAGTTGATAAAATTTCGTTTTATTCTCTCTTCGAT
Organism: Erythroxylum plowmanianum; assembly: GCA_025531925.1. Classification (NCBI taxonomy): domain Eukaryota; kingdom Viridiplantae; phylum Streptophyta; class Magnoliopsida; order Malpighiales; family Erythroxylaceae; genus Erythroxylum; species Erythroxylum plowmanianum. The sequence goes on from JANVCQ010000001.1 coordinate 18,957,049, forward strand.
ACATGGTTTGAACAAAAGGATTTCAGGTATAACTTTTATTGTATAACTAATTTATGGGAAAAGGAAAAGAAGGAAGTGCAAATATGTTGCATTCCAATAATCAAAATCCTTTTATCGGGGAAAAACTACCGTAAATGTTTGAAACATGCGGATACCAACATCTTGTATTTTTGTAAAAATGAGCACAGTTCTGATTTAAGTTTAGCAGCATATACCACAAGCTTCTGATAGCATGATAGGACATAATATTGACGAACATCATTGCTAACTAGTGCCAATGAACAACAAGGAGATTAAATCATTTATGAAATCTAGACTTGGATAATATTGTTGACATTGCTTAGTCCAAAGTTGCACATATTGCCTCTGTCGTGTTGGCCATATCTGGCTAACTAGTCTACTGGTAAATCTTGATTTAGGCAATGGAAATACATGTTTCTTTTGAGTAAAATGACAACCGAAATTACAGAATGGCGTAATTTGCATTTTTCATTTATTATATCCAAAACAAGAAAGAAACATTGCAATTTTCGCTAGCCCCAAAGAGACTCAACCAATGGCTACTTCAACTTCCAATTTCTGGGCAGCATCAGATTATCGCCTTCCTATGCAAACAAGGGCACCAAACACGCATCCCAATGCCTCACCAAAATGTGTCACTACGAAACTATTGTTTCAGGACTATAAATGCTGAGTTTTGCTTCTCGAAACCATTTGGTAAATATAATATTTCAACTTGAACATAAGAATGGAATGTCAAATTACCATTCTCAGTAATTTAGTAGCCAGCTTTGGACAAGATTCAATACATTGAACAATACCTTCACATATATAGTTTTGTTCAATATCCAGATAGCATACAATAAGAACCAGAACAATCAGCAATTTGGTGGCAAGGTTAATGGCGAGATAAACGCACACATGAAAAGTAAATGAGTTACCAGATAATACATCAGAAAAAGATTTGAAACAGAAAAATCGAATCTTTATAAACTTAAACCAAGAGTAAATTTTCACCTTGCCATTGATAATTAGCTAACAGTCCTTAGCATGGTTCTCTCGAGAACTTGAGCCAAAGTGAAAACCTTTTCGTCACCAATCTGGTTCCTGCATCATACCTTCTTCTGGCTATGAACGAAAGATATAAAGGAAAAAGAATGAAGTTAGGCTTGATAGGTAAGGAAATGAGTCTGCTTCTAAACATGTAAGTGATCACAGACGTAGTGGAAAACAAAACTTTTTACAGATTTTAAGCGGATCTCGATAATTGAATAAACTTAAATAAAACACAAAACAAATTAGAAATTGTACCTTGTTCATCTTCCCATTGAAAAACCTTTAAAACTTTTTCGATTGATTAATCACGAACTGTTCAAATGTCCAGCTTATGATGTTATTTATAAAGTAATTCTCAAGACTGATTTGAGAGGAAAAAGACAAAAGTGTTGACTTTTAAAATGCTCTTCACTTTTTAAATAGAAAAATCATGAGGATCTTTAATTATAATTATAATTAAATTTTAATTTTAATTATTTTAATTTTAATAAAATCAAATATCTCATATTTGATCCCAAAGTTTCTTAAATTTTATAATTAAGTATAACTTAATTAAATTGAGTTTTCTTTCACAAATTACTCTTTGATGTATGACCTATTAGGTTCCTAATAAATTGACAATGATTATAAATTATAATTTTAATTCACAATTAGAATTAGATAAATTAAAACTTCTTTTAATTTATCTTTAATATTTTAATTAAACAATTCATAATTATAAATCATGATTGACGTCTAACAACATGTCATGATTACCTAAATATCAGAAATGTCAAAGTGATTGACTTAATCTGTCAATGCATGACTATGATGTATAATTTAATCCTTTTGTCATTCAATATTCTAATTGGATAAAGTATGGATCAGTGTCTACTCTTATCATCTAGTCATGTTCATTTTTGCTACTTAGTAATTGATTTATAATTGTAATTTGAAAAATACCTTTTCAAATATCAATTCACTATAATCAGATAATTCTATAAATCATTATTAATCAAGAACAGTAGAATATTCTTTCTAATTACTTTAAAGTGATAAATCATATATTGACTTATTCAACTATCTCTATATGGTTTATACTGTATCTAATTACTACTAACAGAACTATCCTAGGACGATTCATAAATAACATCAAAATATGATAATTCTCATACAAGATACTTTAGTAATCTCAAGTATGAGGATCAATTATACAACCATCATTATGAGATAATCCATAGACACATAAGTAATATTCTATTTGGAATTCTCATAATTGGGTTAGTTCAGTGACTTATTCTCTAATAATTACCCACACATTAGTTTAAGTATCTCCATACTTTAATTTATGAGATCAATTACTTTCTTCATAAGAAAGAAACATAATGTGTGCTAGTTTTATCGTTTCAACAATATCCTGTTTGGATGAAATTACAACTAGGAATATTTAGAAATAATACATAAGTGTAAATTGAATATCATAATTATGATCTTATCATAATTTCAATTACACAGTAATTATTCTAAGGATTTTACTTTTAGTATTGAAATAGAAAATATTAATTAAATTAATATATAAAGAAAAATAAAAACCTTTACTCTATACTTATACCGCCTTGTAAGTACAAATATTGAAGAAAGCTAAAGTCAGTAAGTGCTAAGCGTACGTGAGTGTTAATGGAGGCAACGTTAAGCGAAGCCGAATTATTTTGTATACGACAAGTGAGCTAAATTTCGGGGATGATCACTCTCATGGGTAGTTTAATATCTACATAAAGAGAACTCGAAAACTTTCTTGGGATGGCCACCAAAAGAAAGCTGAATTGAAGCAAAAATAAATATCTATATTTCCAAACAATTCCATTTCTATTAAATCATCATATATGTCACAACTATAAACAGTTGAGTTACAATTGTACTTCTGTTGCAATTGGAAGATAGGTTTAATTTCAAATCTTAGATCCTAGAACAAATACAAAAGTTGTTTTTTTGTGATCAAAAAGTTGCTTTTTTGTGATCAAAAAGTTGCTTTTTTGTGATCAAAAAGTTACATATTCGAATCAAGAAAATAACTTCTTTGTAAGAAAAATAATGAGAAAGTCGCATATATCAACGATCTTGCCTATATTTTCGCAAAGTGAGAAATCTTGTTGACTTAGATCCTAAACGAGTATGGAAAATAATAATGAAATGGGATGTGCACTAAACTCTAAATAGGGTATAACAATTATGGCCCTATTTTGTGAATGACTTATTAGTCAAAAATTAACTGATTGACCATGTTTAACTTATTGACTATTTTAAACAGCTACCCATTGTGTTTGGTAATCAGCTGATTGGGTTGCTGATTCAACCCAATCAACTGATTTTCAAAAAGCTCAGGAGGACCAGCATTTGCCCAACAGCTGATCAAAACTGACAAATGTCCCCTCTGTCTCTTTTTATGCTCCAACCATAGATGGAAAGGTTCCACCCCCAACTGTTTACAGTTCTGAGGTGCACCCTTTCTCAGTCTCTCTCTATTTCCCTTCAAAACTAATTCTCTAGATGTTGCTCTGATGGCCGACAGGCACCTCTTCAACTTCTCCCTCGACGGCCGTGGAGGCACTGTAAGCTCCAACCTTCTGCGCTTTCCTTTTTTGACGCTTTTTTTATTTCAGGGACTATATCGATTTCTTGTATATTTTTATCACTTTTGTTTGTTTATGGTATTTATGCAATTATGGAACCCTTACTTGTCTGAAAACCTAATTGTAATTGCCTATGGATATGGTTGGTTTGGTACGGAGGGGGGAAATGGTGAATGGTCGTGGCTTTTGAGATTAGCTTCCGTTCATCAATGCTTTTTGAAGTCCTTAGCTACTCATTGAAATAGTGTAAGGGTGTTTGTTGGACCTCGAACTTTTATTAGAAGATTAGAACTGGTGAACGAGAAATTTTGGTGATTCGTCCTGAGTAAAGAACAAATGATGAAAATTCTTGAACCAAGAAATGATAGGCAAGGGTAAAGTAGCGAATGAAAAATGTGGATATGTCTAAGTTTTTCTTTGGTGTTTTTGGTGGATAAAAGATTTTGAAGTGCGAAAAATTAAGGTGAAAGTTAGAAGTAGAATGAAACTCAAAAATGAAGTTGCATATGTGTAGTAAGTTGATGAAGGAGATGTATTTATAGGTGTATGTTCTGTCATTGATGTTCATGATTAATCATCGATTATAAATTTCTTCATAGATGATATTGATTTGAAATGGATTTGAGAATGAGGAGTAAATGAAGTAGAATAGGTGATCTTAGTATGATTTGTGTTGAGGAAATATTGTGAAACAAAATGGGTGGTCGATTTGGAAAATATTCACGGCATATGTTTCAGTCTTTTAACCACAACTTTTTCTTTAGTTATCCAAACGAGATTATTCTTGATTTGGATTAAACTAGAAATATATGGCTACATTTCTTATGAAGACATTGAATTTAAATTCTATCTTTAAGAAACTCAAAATTGGTCATGAAGTTGAGAATTGGATGCAATACATTGGATGAAAGTAAATTCATATTCTGAATTCAAGGGCAATTCTGGATCGATCTAGGCTAGATTAGAGAAAGTTGTCTTCTGGAAAGTTGTATATCTTTCTTTTAGCTTTCTAACGATATATACTATGAAATTTTTGGACTTCGAGGCTGAAAGTTATGGTCCTTGTAAAGGAAGATGTATCTTTTGTCTTTTAGCTTCTTCTATGTTTTGCTTCTTCTGTGTTTTGCTTCTTCTGCCTTTTGCTTCTTCTGTGTTTTGCTTCTTCTGCCTTTTGCTTCTTCTGTGATGACGTCATCTTCTTCTATGTTTCTTCTGTGTTTTGCTTCTTCTGTGATGACGTCATCTTTTTCTGTGTTTTTTCTGTGATGACGTCATCTTCTTCTGTATTTCTTCTGTGATGACGTCATCTTCTTCTATGTTTTGCTTCTTCTGTATTTTCACCTGACTTATCTTCTATTCCATTTTCAATCCTTTAAACGATAGAATCTATCTTTGAAGTCTTCATGAAAGTTATAGATCTTAGTTCTCTTTCGAACCATATAAAGAACACATTAATCTGATATCTATAGGGAAAGTTATAATAATTTTTCCACTTCTTCTGTCTTTTTCCACTTCTTTTATCTTTTTCATTAATCTACTTTGTACCTATCTTCTGTTCCATTTTAGACCCTTTAGAAAATAGAATCTGCTTTCGAGGTCTTCATGAAAGTTGTAGATCTTGAAGTCTTCTTTTGAAATATATAAAGAATAAATTAATCCGATATCTGTAGAAAAAGTTATAGTAATTTTCTCACTTCTTCTATCTTTTTTCACTTCTTCTGTCTTTTTCATTAGCCTACTTTGTACCTATATCCTATTCCATTTTAGATCTTTCAAAAGATATAATCTGTCTTCTAGGTCTTCATGAAAGTTGTAGATCTTAAAGTTCTCTTTCGAATCATATAAAGAACACCTTAATTCGATATCTTTAGAAAAAGTTATAGCAATTTTTCCACTTTTTCTGTTTTTTTCCACTTCTTCTGTCTTTTTCATCAGTCTGCTTTGTACCTATTTTATGTTCCATTTTAGATCCTTCAAAAGATAGAATCTATCTTTGAGGTTTTCATGAAAGTTGTAGATCTTGAAGTCCTATTTCGAACCATATAAAGAACACCTTAATTGGATATCTGTAAGGAAAGTTATAACAATTTTTTCACTTCTTCTATCTTTTTCATTAGTCTGCTTTATACCTATCTTCTATTCTATTTTAGACCTTTAGAAGATAGAATATGTATTTGAGGTCTTCATAAAAGTTGTAGATCTTGAAGTCCTTTTTCAAACCATATAAATAACACCTTAATCTGATATCTGTATGGAAAGTTATAGCAATTTTTCCACTTCTTCTGTCTTTTTCCACTTCTTCCGTCTTTTTCATTAGTCTGCTTTGTACTTATCTTCTATTCCATTTTAGACTCTTTAGAAGATAGAATCTGTCTTCGAGGTATTTATGAAAGTTGTAGATATTGAAGTCCTCTTTCGAATCATATAAAGAACACCTTAATCCGATATCTTTAGGGAAAGTTATAGCAATATTCCCACTTCTTCTGTCTTTTTCCATTAGTCTGCTTTTCGTCTGTACCTATCTTCTACTTCATTTTTGACCCCTCAGAAGATAGAATCTGACCTCAAGGTCTTCTTCAAAGTTGTATATCTAAAATTTCTCTTTGAAATTGTCCTAAGATGATCTTAATTCAATATATCTAGTGAAAGTTATGCCAGTTGTCCCAAGATAGGTTCAATATGATTGGGAGGCAGAAATCATGTTTGATTCTTTCGGCCATAATTTTATTATCCGACCTCCAAATGAAGTGATTCTTGAACCACTAG
>JANVCQ010000001.1:18990592-19013052 GCA_025531925.1 Erythroxylum plowmanianum
TATGAATGAATGTGACAATTTAGAGGGTGACAAACTCACACTAAATCTTAATTAACTTGCATATTTAGTCAAAGAACCCAATTCACTAATTTCGCGAGCTAATGATTCTTCACAACCTAATAGACTATGTTCAAAATTAAATCAATTTCAATCCATCTAAGCCATTGACATATTCACATGATTCACAAAATGCAACCTACTAACTATCATACAATATGCAAAACTCACATTCAAAGCAAAACACATAACCCTTCCTATATTTGAGCAACACATTGTCCTCAATATGAGAAGGGGAAAAACAAACACACATGGAAAGAAGAGACGTAAAATTCAAATAAAACAAAAATAAGTAAAGATTAAAGTTTAAAAAAAGGGTTTATAATAAGGCCTTATGGTGATAGAGGCGGGGATGGTGTTGGAGGTGGTAGTTAGACGTCTTGAGCCTCGAAATAATGATGGATACGACATATATCTTGGCTTTGACGTTGTAAAGATTGGGCTATCTCCTTCATTCATCTAGAGTTCTTCGCAAGTATATCTGTGATTACCTTAGTGTTCGTGGAGATTGTATCAAGCACTTTCTTCTAGCTTGGTTCTTTGGTTTCTTCTTCCTCCTCAAACTCCTCACTGGTCAAATCCTCTTCTTGTTATTGTTGAGCACTTGAACTCACTTGACTAGTCATGCTCTTAATATGTGTCTTGGCACTAATATCCCAAAGTTCCATATTATGGGACTTAAAGATTTCAGCTCGCCACAGATGATGATAGTTCATGAATTCAGGATGGTAGATTGCGAGTCTGTTGCACTCAACTCTATACTAGTCAGCTATGGTTGAAACCAAGTATCCTATTCCTAAGTTATTGTTCCTCTTACGTTGAGTAGCAATAATTGTATTAAAGATGTTGGTGGTTGTGCAAACTGGGATGCTATAGTCCATGCACCACAACATGAAAAGTTTCTTCATCGAACACTTGTTGGTTTCTATTTTGTCGAAAATAGTTTGACATATGAATTTTTGCAGCAACAAGTGTTTATAGCTCCTGATGATGTTATTGTGTGCATTCTTAGAGTTGAAACACTCTAAGCTAGTTAGTTCATTCCAGTAAGGATGACATGAAAATCGTCGTGTTGATCCACTACGAACGACTCAGAGAAACCATAAATTTCATACAAAGTCTTATAATTAAGCTCATAAGGTTGTCCCCTTAATATGAACCACAATTCCTTAGGTTTGTTGGATTCGAATTGAAGGGATGTAAAGAATTCTAAGGTAAGTTCTTTGTAAACTAGGTATTGAAATTAAATGAATTGTCCCCATTGAATTCTGTTCGCTAAATTTTTGACCTTGTCTCGCAATTCTAATCTATCTAAAGTTTCAAAATGAAAATACTTTGGAACCACAATTTGCTTATTACGAAGAGAATGAAAACAAGTACCTTCTTCATCTGAGAAGATCGGGAAAGGTGCTCTACAATCAGTTGCTCTGTTCCTTTTCCCCATCATGAGACTTGGTTTCGTCCCGATGATTGATCCTACTTTGTTGATTGCTTAATGCGAGGCATACTAGCTTGTGAGTAGGTAAAAGTTGGAAGAGACCGGAGGTTTGAAATTTAGGTAGAGAGAAGTGAGAGTGTTTAGAGGTTCTAAAGTTAGAAAGATAAAGTTAAAATGAAAGTGAGTGAAAAAAATGAAGTAAGAATTGAATATATAGGAGAATGAAGGGTAATATGGTAAAAAAATTAAACTAAAATTCATGTGTCCCCTTTTTACCCTGCCGCAGGCCACGATCATGCCTAGGCCACCAATTTTTTAATTTTTCTCTTCTTTTGCCCTTCTCCACTTTTCCAAAATCACTTCTTAACTCTTATGGCCCTTTCACCTCTTTTTTGCTTACTTCCTCGATCATCAAAATCATGACGAAATCCTTTACCTTCCTGATTTTATTTGGAAACGAAACAACCTAACTACAAAATTTAACCTATCTAAAACTTAAAGGAAATAACATTAAATTAATAATCCATAGGTTGCCTCCTATGCAATACTTCTTTTAAAATTGGTAGCTCGATGCTCTTCTTGGAAACTCAACTGGGATCAATTATAAGTGGCTTGTTTCCACCTTTTTCGTTCAACATAGGTTTTGTAGCCTATAAGTAAGTTACAAATTGTAAAATAATCCGAAGGACAATATTAATAACATTATAAAAACTGATTAAGCTCAATAAAGTCCTTTTTTGAGTGAAATGTCAACAAAATAGGGAATAACAAAACTCCCTGAATCTTCTATCGAATCTAATAGTTTTGTCCTCTAAGAAGGTGAGTTTCTCTCTTTCTTCCTTAATCACCTTCGTCTCCTTTGCTTCTTTCACTTCACAAACAGAGACTTTCATAACTTCTTCCAACTCGATGTCTGTTGTCATCTGTTCTTTGTCCTTTTGTTCTTTAGAAGATTCAAACACATCAACTATCCAAAATGAGCTACTCTCCTTCAGATTTTTTAATACATCATTCATGTTGAATGTCACTTGGTCATCATTAATCAAAAGGATAAGGTTCTTTTTGTGGACAACTACCAAAGATTTGTCAATTTTCACACACAGTATATCAAGAACTAGTGAATACATGGGAGGGTTAGCATTCTTTTGTTCATCCTCTTTCTTCGTCTCTTGGTCTTCAAAAAAGTAGGTCTCAGTGGCTCAGTTTGATTTTCCACTGATCCTTCTGGCTCTTCCCATTCTTAAGTGCGATAGCCTCATATTACTCTCTTTAATGTATTTCCATATTACTTAGAAAGTTTTTCACAATTTTCTTACAAAATTCACAGGAATGCTATCTCACTTGAATCTCCAAGTCGTGAATAGAGGAGGTATGGTTTTTTGTTATTCGATCAAATTGCTCTTCTAGTTTCTTCTGGGTCTCTTCCATGTTTGTTAGCTTATCCATGATTTTGTCTAATTTAGAATCCCATGAATTTGACTCGTCTTGCTAAAACTCAAATAGGTCTTGATGTCCCATGTGAGTACTTGCATTGTTGGATTAATGGAAATCTGGGTGGTTCTGCCACCCAAAAGTGTACGGGTTCATATAAGGATGATTTCCTTAATTAAATTAGGCCTTATTGAAATCTGTAAGAGTCCTCTACGGAGGGATAATCTAATCCTAAAATCTAAGGCCAAAATAAATTGTAGAAATTCAAAATATAACGAAACTAAAACAAAAATTCAATTCAATTGATCAAATCAATTCAAGAATCAATCACAGAAATATTAACAATTTAGCGATTGCAACACACACTCAAGACTCAACCTAAGGAATTACCAATTAAGAGAAAGGGAAATTTACCTATTTTTTAACTTTAACCTAAACGATTATGAATCACTGGATTATTGGTTCTAGATGATCTTAGGATTGATTACTCTCTCTTGAGTTATAACCATTAACCCTAATTTATAAACCCTAATAAGATTATGGGAGTTGCAATTTCTCAATTTAAAACCTATCCAAAACTCTAATTAGATATGAAGTTGTTTAATAAACTATCAAAAACCTATGCAAGATCTCTCTTCGCACAATTTAGCGATTTGATTTAGTTCTTGTTCTATTAAATCAACTAACTTTCGTTAGCCCAATTTAATTATTTTTCAATCAATTCACCATCTCAGTTTATTATCGAATTATGCACATCCAAAACTAAATCAAAATAAATCCAAATAATACATAAAGAATCAGATTTCATTAAATCAAAGATAAAACCTCGAAGGTGAGTTTAGAAGCAACATCAACATCTAAAAATCTTATCATCAACTGTTATTCCAATTCTATACAATAATAAAATGAAAATAGCAGGAAATACAAAATTTAACAGATGACGAGAGGCAACAACATTGGGAAACTCTTGATCCAGGAAATACGTTGAGTCGGCTTCTTCTTCTCTTCTCTCTTTCTTCTTCTCTTTCTCTATCTCTCGATAATTTTGTCTAGGGTTTATCTAAAAGTTGCTTATGCAAAAGCCTACTCTTCTTTTTTGTCTTATTCTTTAAATACCTTTTGTGTTCTAAGCAGTCCTAGGGGTTTTTTGGGGGTCCAAAAGGTCAAAAAAATCCCTCAAAACTTGACGTTTTTTAGTGTCTGCATGTCTGCCCGATGCAGGCCATGATCATGGGCCACATCTGAGACTTCTGTGGCAAGCAGACCATGATCGTGGGCTAACTCCAATGCTATCGTGGGCTAACTCCAATGCTTCTGTCACAATCATGGCCTGTTGTGCCACGATCGTGGGCAGTTGTTTCGACCCTAGTGTCTCCAAACTTCTCCGTTCTTCGATATTGACCTTGAAACACTAACAAACACATAAAGGTACCTAAAAAATATAATAATTAAGCTCAAAGACTTATACTAACCCATAAAACACTTAAAACATAAATAATTAACAAACTAACACAATTCTAACATAAACACATACTAAACGATTGAAAAAACAATTAAATACATATCAAATAAAGCTATAAAACACGATGCAATTCACACTTATCAGTGACCCAATGACAATTACCTTCTATCATGATCATGACCTAGTCAAAATTGCCTTCGTTCACGATCGTGATCCTGGGTGATTCTCTTTTGTCACGATTGTGACAAGAGTGTCACGATCGTGACCATGGCCTTTTTTCCAAGCTTTCTCCAACTTCCTTTAATCTTCTTCATCTGAGTTCATATACTAACAAACACATCAAAACACCTTAAGTGCGCAAAAATTAAAGTCCAATATCATGCTCTAAACCATATAATAATAAAAAACATAAACATACAATCACGTTAACATAATTCTAAAGCTAAACATGCACAAATCATCTAATCAACACCTAAAAACACACTAAAACACCTACCAAAACATAATGTGAACTACAACTATCAATATCCCCACACTTAAACTTTTGCTTTTCCTAAAGAAAAAACAAAACATGCACTAATGATACAATGGCATCTAACTTGATGAAACCAATTTAACCTCAAACAACAATCATTCAAGTTGTTCCAATATATTATCCTATGTAATTTATGGCTAATCACATTAGATTAGATATAAATACTAATCAAGACATTAACGTCATATTCATTCACCTAAAGCACTTGTATATATACATTGATAATTAGTAATCAATCAAAATTGCAACTATCACTAAGTATCGCTTCATAAAAATTTTTGCTATTTTTAAAGATCAGTAGAATTTATTTATCAAAACACACCACTTTTTATTTTCTTTAACTTTAACCTGGTCTTTTAATGCAAAAACAAACATCTTGTTATGAATATCCCCCAGTTACTCAACTAGGCCACATTTTATTAATTAGCTTAGTTGGAATGTCATTATAGCCTTTTGACACGAAGACAAATATTTTGTCATGAATGCCTTCGGTTACTCAACTATATCATATTCCCAACTAGTTACTAGCTCTATTCATAACCCAATATTTGTTTCAAAAGGGCAGTGGAATAGTTATTCATTTAATTGACATACACATTTTTTTCATTTTACATAACCTCCCCCATTTCTTTTAGCCAATCATCCCATGAAAGACTACTAATGATATTAACACATTCCATTGACTTATAATTATAAATGTATGTAACAAATTTCCTAAGGTGAACAAACTAATGTCATATCCTATTTAATATGCATATTTAACCAAAGATACGTAAAGCACAAAATTCACAAGCTAATATGTCTTTACAACTTCAATGACTATGTTCAAAGCCAAACTACTTCCATCAAGTTATAGCCATTGACGCATTGACACAATTCACACATATGCTCACAACATGTCAAACTAAACAAAAACTAACAATATGGCATGCAAAAATTCATACGTATGATGATAACATGCAAACCTCCCCACTCTTGGACAACATATTGTCCTTAATGTGAAGAAACCAACTCCATATAAAGGAAACTAAAAATGACAAGAAAAAAAGGTTAGAGCATGAAACTCGTTAAGGTGATCGAGGTGGCGACAGTGTCGGTAACAAAATTTGGAGATACTTTAGGACATGAAATTCTAACAATTCACTCCCTACAAAATAAAAGTAAAAATAACAAAATACTAATAAAATAAAATAAAACAAATAAAACTTATCATAATTCTTAGGTTGCCTCCCAAGTAGCGTTTAGTTAATGTCATTAGCTTGACGTGCTCTTCCTTCCACGCTCAACGTAGGTCAATTATAAATGACTTGTTTCTACCCGCGTCGCCCAATTTTAGTTTAGTAGCCTGTAAATAAGCTATATATTGCAAGATAATCAAAAGGACAAAATTAATCAAATTAAGAAAACCAAGTAAGTTCAATAATGCCCTTTTAAATAACAAACTGTCAATAAAATGGGGAATAATAAAACTCCCTAAATCGTCTATCGAATTTAACGATTTGACTTCTAAGAAGGTGAACTGTTCTCTTTCTTCCTCAATCACATTTGTCCCCTCTTCTTCGTCTTCTGCTTTGTGAACAAAGACGTTTGTGTCTTCTTCATCCTTTATCCCCATTGTCATATGTTCTTCAATCTCTTCTTCATTAGCTTTTTGAACAAAGACTTCCTTATATTCTTTCAACTTAATCTGTTGTCATCTGTTCTTCTTCCTCTTGCTTCTTTAAAGATTTGACTTCATCAATTCTCATGAACGAACTACCCTCCTTCAGATTCTTTAATAACTTATTCATGTTGAATTTCACTTGTTCATCTCCAATCCAAAGGATGAGGTTATCTTCATGGACACCTATTAAAGCTTTTTTGGTGTTCAAAAATGGTATACCAAGAATTAATGGACAATTTTGATCCTCTTTAAAGTATGGCACAATGAAATCCACAGGAATTATAAACTTGTCCACTTTTATAGGCACGTTCTCCACCAAGCCTAACTATTTCTTTATCGATTGGTCCGCCAAATAAATACACATATATGTTGACTTCACATCTTTTAGCCCCAATTTCCTAAAAATTGACAAAGCCATAAGGTTTTACGCCTAAGTTATATAAACATTTTGAAATCTCTAAATTACCAACTAAATAGGGTATTGTAAAGCTCCTTAAATCTTTCAACTTTGAGGGCATATGGTTAGTAATTACGGAGTTGCAAGTTTCTGTCATGGGTACCATCTAGTCATCTTCCCAAGTCTGCTTGTCAGATAATAAATCTTTAAGGAACTTCGCGTACTTGGGCCTGCGTTTCAACACTTCCACAAAAGACAAGTAAATTTGCCATTTCTTTAACTTTTCCACGAACTTTGTGAGTGGTACATCCAATTCATTCTTATGAAGTCTGTTTGGGAATGGTATTTTTGGTAAGTAAGGTAGAGGACAAGTATAGGGAGGGTCCTTATTCTTTTCTTGATCCTTTTTCTTATTCTTTTGGTCTACTATAAAGTGGGTTTCAACTTGTCTTTTTGTTAGTTCTTCTAGCTCTTTCCTACTCCTAAGTGTGATAGCCTTAAATTTTTTTCTTAGATTTGTTTCCATATTGCTTGGAAGGCTCCCTACAGTTTTTGTAGACAATACATTGTGTAGTTGGCCCAATTCGACCTCTAAGTTGTAACTTGAAGAAGCATGATTTTTTGATACTTGATCGAATCGCCTTTCATCCTCTTCTGGGCCTCTTCCATGTTCATGAGCTTGTCTATGATCTTATCCAATTTATAATCCCATGAATGGAGTCCTTGCATTGTTAGGCCAAAAGAAATCTGAGTGGTTCTGCCATCCCAGATTGTATGTGTTTAAATAAAGATGATTACTTTCCCGACCAAACTGTGCTTCATTAAAGTTCAGTTGCTCCACATTGTTATTTTATACTAGGAAACAATTAGTTGTGATATGACTCTCTTGTCTACATAGTTCAGATCCTCACTGAATTACTTTGAATGGAGAGAACAAAGTGACCGTCAGGCTGTTCAATTCCTTAGTAAGGTTGTCAATTTTAGCATATAATGTTGTCACTGAATCTACTGTAATCATTCCTTCCAGATTAGAGAAGGTTGATAGTTGTCTACTTCGTTTCGATGTCCAAGGACTCTTATTGTTCACCATCTCTTTAAACAAATTATGCGTCACTTGTACTGGTAATTGTGAAATTCCTTGATGATAGGCATTGAATCTTGGGCTCATAAAGTCCATATGGGTCCTTTGCTCTCCATGATGTATTTCCTCCATCATCAATTTTTTTTAATCTCTTTTTGGAATTTAACTTTTCAAATTCTTCATTGTTATCTTTTGATGTGAGCATGGCCATGGGACTTTGTATGCAAAATGGAGCCAAAGATGAGATAATAATGTTGGAGGGACCAATAATAAGATTAAGAGCTAAGAATCTCAAAGAAGCACTTCAATCTTACATGAGTTTAATTGTAGATGGCATAGAATCTCAATAGACAATGAGGGCCAATGACATCATCACTAATCAAGCTGGGCGTAATGTGCAAGAAGACTTGCACTCTTGTTTAATTAATTATTTTACATTAGAAGCATAACTTTTGGCATCCCACTACTTATGTCTTAGGCTTGTTTAAATCTTTTACGTTTAATGGGTTGTATTTTAGAAATATTAGTTTGAACTTAATTATTTTGGTGAAATGCCTATGTTTAAAGGCATTTTACATAGTTAGGACTTCTTTCTTTTCAAGTGGTATAAATATATCATAATAAACATTGTTTGGGGTTAGATTGGATGAATAACAAATTCTATAAGGGAGGAACAAATTCTATAAGGGAGGATTTCTTGTCCTCTGCTATTGCATCAAGAATATAATTCTTATCAAGGTAAACACTTATGGTGAATTTCTATTTTTGTTTTCAAATCAACCTTATTATATATGTTTCCTTTCATGTAACTAATTGGGGGTTCATTAGGGTTAGGGATTTTGTTTTGTTCATATTCTATTCAAAGTGTGCTTTTAAAGAGTTTTAAGTTCTTTAGCCTGGGTTCTACATCACCTTTTAATGTCTAAATTGATGTGTCTTCTACTTTGCACCTAAACTTCATTTTTTAATTTTTTTAATTTCTTTTGATTGGGTACCACAATCACAAAAAAGGGTAGTAATTCCTTAAAACAAAGGAATTCAAAAAGTCCTAAACTAATTCCCCAATAAGGGTACCAAAAACTTGTTGAGCAAGTTTTATCTAATGTAAAACCCTTAATATTCTACAAATATGTGGGTCGTAACTTGTAGTCAATGTTTTAAAAACTAGACCGGACATCGATCCAGTCAAAGGAAAGGTTTAAGATTTAGAGGTTCAACCGGTAGTGAACTGCTATAAAACCGATATATAATAAATAAGGAGTAAAATTTATAAGAATAAGTAAAAATAAAATATTTTATTGAAATAAAAATACACCAACGTCCATTATTATAAAATGAATTAATAATAAATAAATATGAGTCTAATATAAATATTAAAAATAACAATAAAAATCAAAATTGTATTTTTAAAGGAGGCTGTGTCTCATCATCGTCAAAAGCTCCAAATTCTTCAACGCTATTTAAATATTCGTAAACTACGTTTTCATCTAAAGTATTTGCATCAACCTCTTCTACTGCATTAAAACAAATTACAAATTAATAACGAAGTTCACAAGTAGTGGATGATTCGTTGAGAATATTCAGATATTATTTTCCTTCCCTCCGTATTTTATTCCATGATCATTAATTTTCCTCCTCTTTAGAACCCAACTTGGACAATACGAATATGTGAGTGGGAAAAAGGCAATTCCAAGATTTTCTTGAAAAATTCAAATATTTTCATTTATTTTAAGGGTCAGAATTTACGCACAAATAAAATGTTTTGAATTTTTCAAAGTGAAATTTTTATAATAACTTTATCTAGAAAAGATGTACATTGGGCTACATAAGATGCTTTTGAGAAACAAGCTTTCAAAGTTGAAAGTGAATAAAAATATGATAAACCAAGTTCGTTGCGTATTAACTATTTAAAGCTAAGGATTATGCTGAAGGAGTGGTCAAAGGCAATCTTAATTTTTTCTAATGCTTATAAGTGAATGTTCTTCAACCTAATTTAATAGAATTGTTGAAATTGTTGTTACAGCTATAAGAGGAATTAAAACCGGCAAGAAGCCATTAGCAGTAGCAGTGTAAATACGATTAGCCCAAATTTGGCCAAAGTGTGATATCTTTCTTGTTCATACTTTGTACGTGACTTCTTACACATTCTCAAATTTTGCTGCTTTCTAATTCCTCTTGGAAAGTTTTGATGTCAGAACAAGGTTGTAGAGATGATCCAAAAAATCATTTCCTAAATTCTTTTTTAGTCCATCCTTACCGTATAAGGTTGATCATTACTTCTAATATTTATTTGGAGCATTAGAATTTCGACTATAAATGAAGTGTGCTTATAGTATGTGAGTATTGAATGTATTTCTTCTACGCTATATGGTATGTTACCAATATAAACGAAGGTCCTTCAGATTCAATCTTAATTCTTGACAAAAATGGTCTTGATTATGTTCCACAAGTACTAAATTCATTCAGGTTGGTTACTCTGTATTGCAGATATAAGACGCCAAGTAGAAAGCATGGTATTGCTACCTATGTGCATTAAAATTTGCTGTCATCTTGATTGACCTTCTTTGTTCTCAAAGATAACCTTAGAAATCAAGCCTGCAGTCAAAAGGCTATAGGGCATGTAATACATGTACCAAATACTTGTTAGGAATTCAATAATGTTGAAATATACCAAGGATTTTCCAACAATAAATTGTTCTGTTTGTTTCTTACACTTTTAATTTTTCACACTTGTTTTGAAATATGAAACACAAATAAAACATGATTAAAACAGAAACTTTCACCTAGAGCATCTTTTTATACCACATAGCTCCTCAAAGATCATCTAGTTATTTGCAGCAGAACTGGTCTATTTGAGCCAAAAACTAAGGTTCTAAAAATCGCACCTAACCATCCGGTTTGATCGAAAAAGTTTGAACCAGCCAATTTTTATACATAGAGGTTATGAGATGAAATCGAATCAGACTACTGACCTGTTTAAATTTTTTCCAGTCAAACCGAATGGTTCGGTCCGGTTTTTAAAACCTTGCTTGTAGTAATTGAAGTGTTGATCCTATGAAGAATTAGCTAAAATTAATTGAATCCTAACTTTGTCTAAGGCTGTAAAAACGTTATTTAAATGAAATTAAAAATAACTAGAAAATTAAGCAATCAAGTATGAGTTGAATGAAAATAAAATTATGAAATTAACACAATTAAATCAAGTAGAGCACTAACCATTTAACAATTGAGATATCGCCATAAAACAAGATCAATGAATTATAAGAACATATGATTCATTCTATCATCATTTGGCTACCTTAACCATTTGTGATTCAATCAATATTGACCCTAGATTTCCGAAGGGTTGATTACTCTCTTTCAAAACCTAATCATTTAACCCCAAATTAATAATCCCTAATTGATTCCTAAATTCCAATTTTGCAATCTCTCAATTAACATAAACAACTTACGTCGTCAATTAGTTCTTAAGCGATCTATTAGATAATTGGATCCTCATACAAGATCTCTCTTCATATGATTATCGATTTGATATTTATGTGACATATTAGGTTGTTACTTCTCAATACCTAACCTAATCATGCTATTATCAATTCAATCTCTCGATTTGTTATCGAAGTATGCAAAAATCATAAATATCACAATATCGAAACAGTTTATTAACATCAAAAGCAATTAAGTCATAAAATGATTTAAGAATAAATCTTTAAATGAAATTAGAACATCATAAACAACATGTTCAACAATCTCAAACCCAAGTTGTACATCAAGATGAAGTAAATAACAAGAGAAAGTTGAAAAGAACTTGAAATGGTTAGGTTGGAGTGGCTGGACAGCAGCTGCAGATGCTCCTCTTCTCTTCTCTCCTTCTTACTCTCCCTTATGTTCTTTCTTAATTTGGCATATGGGGGCTAGCTCTAATTTGAGTCATTTAATGGTCTTATATAGCTCATGGGTCATTTAGGGTAAAATCTAGGTTTTACCCAAGTTAAAATGTCCAAAAAGACCCTGCAAATATCAAAATAGAAGGAGATTCTCGTGCTGGTGAGTGCCTATCACGATCATGACCTAGTGAAAATTGCCTTTTGATATGATCGTGACGTGGGTGTCACGATCGTGACCTTGAGTGATTCTCTTCTATCACGATCGTGACCTTTGGTGATTCTCTTCTGTCATGACCATGACAAGGGTGTCACAATCGTGACCCTGGCCTTTTGTCTGAGCTTTCTCTAACTTCCTTCAATCTTCTTCATCTGAGTTAATACATTAACAAATACATCAAAACACATCAAGTGTACAAAATTAAAGTCCAATATCTTGCTCAAAACCTCATAACACTCAATAACATAAATGTACAATCACATTAACATAATTCTAAAGCTAAACATACACAAATCATCTAATCAACACCTAAAAACACGCTAAAACATCTACCAAAACATAATGTGAACTACAACTATCACTTTCCCTTCATATTAAAACCATTGTTATAAACTTGACCCCTCAATTGGTCGATATTAAGATCAAGAGACTTAAATATATTTAATAATTCATTGAAAAGTTCCAATCCAAATATGTCCGAGACCAAAAAAACCCATTATTATCTTAGTAAAGTTTCTCATTGGATCTTCAAAAAACTAAATTATAGTTAGCAGGACATGTTACAACAAAAACTATTCTTATTAAAACTTGTATATATCATTCTTTTTCCTTTAAAATTTTTTATTACAATCTTTATTAATTATTTGATTTTTGCTCAATCTTTCGCTTAGTTCATTCCAAGTCTTTATGTTAATCATATGCTCACACTATTTTAATGTTGTTTAAGTCTCTTACTAAGATGCTTCCAATCTCTACATCCATCATTTGCTAATGCATTTTGTTCGTTATTTGATTTGAACAAATTACAATAATTACAATATAATTTATCCATATGTTTAGAGTATACCAATCACTTTCTATTGCTAATCTTTCTATTACTCAATTTTTTAGAATAATAAGAATATGAAATATAATGAGAAGTATTATCTAAAGGAAATACAAGATTTAGTTCCCTTATAGGCCATTTTTCAATAAAAATATCCCTTGTTTTATTGTCAAGATTATCCTAATTTAAAGATCATAAATATCTAATAGAAGGATTGGTTGCTCATCTAACCTTAAAATTTTCAAATGCACTTAACATCCTTGAATTACTAACACCCTCATAAATAAGAATTTCATCTCTTAAATTTTCATTAGGTTATTCAAAATTACCTTCACTTAATTCCTTAGGATGCTCAGTAGAGGATCCTACTTTTTTTAACAAAATTAACAATACCTCTTTTGGGATTATATTATTGTTCTATTTGTTTTTCTCCATTTTTCACTTCTAGATAAATGTTTTTAGGCCACATCATATAAAATAATTATAACACAATTAGATTAGAAAAATAACAAAAACACATGTATGGAATTGAGAGAAATAGGCAAGTGCAACAGAACAATAATAGCTCGACTATATGTCACAAAGACATATCATGGTAGGGAAAAAAAAGAGAAAAATTTAATATCCAATATTAAAATAAAAAATAAAGAGGAAACTTTTATGATAAAAGATATTATGCTTATTGCTTAGAAACATTGAAACCATATTTCATCAATAATCTACAAAATTAATTCTAGACCTACAAAATCAACCAAACCTAAAATGCCAATTATGACTTAATGAATGAAAAAGAGATAAATGTAATTAAAGAAGGAAATAAGGGATAAAAACTATTAAATATAGTGTATCTGAAATTAAAGAAAGATAAATTACCCTAATAAATTTCATTCGAATTGAAATTATACCCAAAATTATAATTGATAAATATCATCCGTAATCAAATTGACAAATTTTTATTTACTAGAATAAATTAGAATTGAAGAAAAAAAATGAAAGAGAGATAAATTATACTTATAATTGAATATGGATTTCAATTTAAAAATAGAAAAAGATTGAAAAAGCTATCATACTCATAATCAAAATTTAATTTTTTACCATTTCCAAATCAAAAGAACTACCATGAAAGTTGAAAATTCAAAGCAAAAAATTAAAAGAAATTGAGTTAAGATTTGATGAGAATGGTGTTGACGGAGCTCAAAATTTGATGAAATGGTGTTGACGGAGGTTAAGGGCAGAAGGCTCGCTCTAATCACTAATAGAGCAATCGAGAGCCAACTAGTTTTTGATTTGAAAATAGAAAATTGATGTTTGGTTTCGAAAAATGGAAATTCCAATTGGACGAATCCATGGAGATTTTTCTCTCTCCTTATCTCATTCTATTGATATTTGACAAGTGGTGACTGGCGTGGCAACAACGAGAAAGGAGAACTTGCAATTTGGCTATTGTTGTAGCCCCTGTTTGTTTCAACTTTTAAAACCTCAAAAAGTACTTTTTTCATCGTAAAAGCTATTTTAAGGAAAAAAAATAAGTGTTTGGCTGAAAACTTCAAAAGCTCTTTTAAAGTAGAAATAACTTTTTTAAAAGTCAAAATACAGCTTTTTCAGAAGCTAAAATTTGGAGCTTTTCAAAAAAGCCCCAAATTTCAGCTTCTTCAGGTAGATGAATTTGTGTCATATACGTTTATAACAAATTTTTACGTCTTTTCGTTTCATTGCTTTTCTTCTTCATTCACTCATACACGACTCATCTTCTCTCACAACGTATGCGATACCCAAGGTTTGTTCCTCCTTCAGCTGTTGGTGGGAGTGTTGACGCAGACGAACGTCTGCGTTGTTCATGCAGACGGTCTGTGTTGGTTAACGCCTTCGTCTGCGTTAAACGCAGGTCTGCATTAAACGCAGACGTCATAACGCAGACGTCTCTGCGTATGACGTCTACGTTAAACACATCTGCATTAAACGCATAAGTCTCACGCTGGGACGTCTGCATTAAACGCAGACGTCTCTGCGTGAGACGTCTGCGTTTAACACAGACGACCTTCTACTTTATTTCATTGTTAATAAATTTTTTTATGTAATAATATTGTGACTTCATTGTGCATAATATTATAAATACTCTTGGTGCACAAATATCATGACTGAAAGCAGAAAGAGAAAAGAAGAGGCGCTAGTTGTTGTTGTTGAGGTAAGCTCAAACTTTTTCTTTTGTTCTAAATTTTCTTAACTTGAGCATATGTTGATGTATTAGTTTTTGACTTTTCGTAACTTTTTCAGTTGGGCTTTCAATAATTGAGCCTAACACTTTTCTATCCTTGCTCAGAGTCGGATTGGTCGAGGCTCGAGAAGAAAGAAGTTAGGAATCACAAGATAAATGGCGTCCAGTGAGCCCAACTCTCCTTAAAACGTGATAACCAGGCCTAAAAGCCCGAAGCTTTCTACGAAGAAATATAAACCCTTTAAACCCTAAACGTCACACCTCTTTCTTCCTCTTGGCTGACTACATTTGCTACCACAGCTTGCGGCTGCTTAGCGCAGAGGAAGAGGAGAGAAACAATGGTTTCAGGATCTGGGATATGCGCGAAAAGGGTAGTGGTTGATGCCAGACACCACATGTTGGGCCGATTGGCTTCTATCCTTGCAAAGGAATTGTTGAATGGCCAAAAAGTGGTCGTAGTGAGATGTGAGGAAATATGCTTATCTGGGGGCTTAGTTAGACAGAAGATGAAGTACATGAGGTTCTTGCGTAAGCGTATGAACACTAAGCCTTCTCATGGCCCCATCCACTTTCGCGCTCCTTCCAAGATTCTTTGGCGCACTATTCGCGGGTAAATCTAAGAATGTGGAATATAGATGTCTTGCTGTTTCTATCCGACTCATTCTATTGAAGTTGCATCTGGGTTTTGTTTATACTGGCTAGATATTGAAGTTGACATTTTAAGTTACTGGCTTTAGGCTAATTGAGTGGTTTGTACCCTGAAAGCACCCTACTGTATGTTATGTGGCTTATTGTTTGGGATTGACTTGAAATCACGACTTTCTTTGAGAAGATTGTGAATAATGAAATGAAGTGCACGTCCTCCTTAAATAACAGCATGGATTTTTAGTAATGCATTTTTGGGAAAAGAGGTACCTTAGACTGATGAGAAGATAAGTTAATAGTGACAGTTTCCTTGTATATATGAAACTGATGGCTGTTAGATTTGGAAGAGAAGATGTAGTGATTGCAGGACAATGAAGATTGCTAGTATGCTTTGTCTTTATGTTTCTGTTTTGTACACGATTATGCAAATTGTATTGTCTCACCGTGGAAACCTAACACAGCTTTGACTTATGCTTCGGTTTTCAAATCTGTGGCTACTTGTAGGATGATTCCTCATAAGACCAAACGTGGGGAGGCTGCACTCGCACGCCTCAAGGTTTACGAGGGTGTTCCTCCTCCATATGATAAGGTGAAGAGAATGGTGATTCCAGATGCCCTTAAGTGAGTCTTTTAAATGATATTGCACTTCTAGTTATTTGTTTGATTTTTATTAGTTAAAACAGTAATTTTTAATTCCTAATCATCCTTCATGTTGGAAAAATCAGGGTTTTGAGGCTTCAGGCTGGGCACAAGTACTGCTTATTGGGAAAGCTGTCATCTGAGGTTGGGTGGAACTACTATGACACAATCAAGGTATAAATTGTCTATCCAATTCGTTCCTTTCCAGTTTTATGCCAACTTACTCCACTATTGTGTTTAACTGTTAATAAATAGATTCACTCTCGTATTTGTCTTGTGTGGTTCTATCATTTTTACTTTGCCTGCGGAACATATATCTAATTCCCCATTTTTATCCTATTGTTCTATGTTGGTGTTACTTATTCCTACACTTCGTATTTTCCTTCAGATCTCTTTCTGAAATAATGTTTAGGTATATGAAATTGTGCTACAATTATAAAAAAACTGTCTTGACAAGTTTAGCACCATGGATTTGCAAGCTTTCTCGTAACTACTTTTATCAATCTGTTTTACCTTTAGGAGCTTGAGAGGAAGAGAAAGGAGAGGGCTCAGTTGGCCTATGAGAGAAAGAAGCAGTTGGCTAAACTAAGGGTTAAAGCTGAAAAGGTTGCAGAGGATAAGCTAGGTCCCCAGCTCGATGTTATCGCTCCCATCAAATATTGATGTTAGTTGTTTTTCCTTTTTTTGTGCTGGATGAAGAGGAGACTCCTATTATGAATTAATCTGTATTCTGTTTTCTGCCCCAAGTGTTGCACAATTTTGTCAAACTTTCAATATTACGTAATGCAATAGAGTTTCATGATGGATACTGTTCTTTATTGATGATTGAAATGCCGTTGCAGTCTTCGTCCTTCTTGCAATTAACTATGACGCGTCCACACACTTATAGCTCTTGTTTGTACAGTAAAATTTCGATAAATGAGTATTTGATAAATTAGTAATTTCAATTAAATAATAATTTTTTCCGATCTTGACTTGGGCCAATGGGGTAAAATAATAACCTTGCTAAATGCATAAGATAATAGTTTTTAGAAAAATTCCTTGAGACTCACTGAAAATATAAAATAATAATTTATTAAATAAGTATGAAAATTACATATATAATTCATAAAATAAAGTATTTTCTAAACAATTTTTATTTCAAATTTGATGCTTTCCTAAAATATGTATCTATAGTCAATTGATTCTTCTTTTCATGCGAAACTGAATTCAATTTTATCTTTAACTTTTTGGATGACAAATTACATTCGACACATTCTTCTCATTTTGAAGCAAGTAACTTTTCAAAGTCTTTATGACAAGAAATGTTTCTTTTGAAGAAACATGTGATATAGCGTCCTATCATCTGGATCTTGATTGTCGTCAACTTCCATACATATTACTCCTTGAATAATTTCTTCGTCCGTAGGCGATTCTATTAAAACTTCATTTTCACTAGGATAATTCAGAATTTGTTCTACATTCATGGCATTTCTATAATGTAAATTAGAAATAACTTCTTCTAATCTTTGAATGCCTTTAACATCATCAGTTTCTTCTTCTAGAAGCATATCTTCTTCGGATCGAATTTTGCAATGTCGAAAACAATTTGCAATAGTTGTGGCCTTCACATAAACATTCCAAGCAGTATTAATAAAATAGATGGCATCTAGGATATTAATTTTTTTAGGATTTATTGCTCCCATCTCATAACTTTCCAAGATACTAGAATAAAAACGACGTCGATAATAAATCTTAAGTGATCGAATAATTCCAGCATCACATAATTGAATTTTTGATGTTGTATTTGGAAGCAAAAAGAACAATTCAGCATTTTTCTAGCCTTCAATAACCTTGGGCTGGGCTGGGCTGGGCGATTGTCTACTATAAGCAACACTTTTCTACCTATCATTCTATCATCAAACCAACGAACAAATTTTTGAAAGAGTAATCCAGTCATTCATGCTTTCTTGTTGGCTCGATAATGACAATTAAGATTGTCAATATTCACAATTTTAAAGCATCTAAGATTATCATACTTACCAATAATCCAAAGAGATACTTTATCTAAACCATCCCCATTGCAACAAACAACAACAGTAAGTCTTTCTTTGTCCTTTTTCCGTCCTTCTAATTGCTTTGTAGCTAGTGAATGATCTGCTTGCAAACGATAAAATAAGCTTGTTTCATCCATATTATAGATATCCCTCCAATGAAATTTGTCGAATTTAGCTCGAATTTCTGGTACAGCTTCTTCAATATTCTTCATGACAATTGAATCGCTTTCACCAAACCTTCTATAAGACTTAATCTCATGTCTTGCCTTGAACCGTTCTAGCCAACCATTTGAGAAGTTAAATTATAGATTTGCATCACCATACATCTTCTGTAGAAACTCTCTTGCTTTAGTTTGAATCATTTCTCCAGTCATGTTCACTTTCTCTTGATATTAGATAAACCACTCATACAATACCTTTTCTATTTCAAGATATTTTGTTGATTTGTGTCTTTTAACATTGCTATTTGTTATCTCTTTTGACAAATACTTTACTGATCTTTTAAGAATATTTGATATTGTTGATTGACTAATAAAGAGATCAAACTTTTGTTGAATCCACGGTTGCAAATCTTTTTGACTTAAAGAGGGATGCTGATTTTTGTACTCACATAATGTTTTTCTCATCTCATCAGTTAGCATAGACCTTTTTACACCTTTCAAATGAGTAATCATAGAAGAGAAGATATAATATATGAATTTTTATATTTTGGTATATGAAGTTAAAGTACATGTATCTATTTATAAACTCAATACAGTACTGCGTACTTGAAACAATTCACAACACTTTATATTCTAATGTACCTACATGCACTCTATTTTGAATCATGCTAACCTAAGATTAATAAACTTATTTTTGACAAGATTAATAAACTTAGATACAATGCACCATCATTAATTAATTGTTTATTTATTTTCTTTTCTTAGTTATGGAAAAAAATTAATTGTTTAATTTGAAAAATATAATGTACAAAATAAAAATTATTCTAGAAATTAATAAATATTAATTTATCAATAAATTAATAAAATATTCATCTATCGATAAATTAACAACTCCGTATAAGATAATAATTTTTCAAGTCCCAAAAATATTCATTTATAGAGATTTTACTGTACTCGGATTACTTTTTGTAATAAAACAATTAGCTGGGAAAAGGATACTAAGAAAAGGAGGGTTGGTGGGTTAGTGATTTGGAAGGATTTTGTTCTTCGAGAATACAATAAGCAGGCATCAATTTGTTATCAGAGATGTTGAAGAGACTGAAGTGCATATATTGGGGCATAGATTCATTTTAAGGTATCGTCTGAATTTGAAATACATTTATGAAGTTAATTGACTGATCAATTTAGAATTTATCATCTTAAAGTTTATTAATTACCCAAATCTTTAATCATACTTTGAAAATAGTTTTCAAATATTATTAATTGAGTTAATTGCTAATAGTAAATAATTAATATAATTGGACCCAAATAAAGTAAATATTTTTTATACTTTATATTTAATCAAAATATTATATAAGAAAATGATTGAATTATATGAAAAAATTACACATGTAAAAATTAGTTAAAATCACTTTGACATTCTTAAATATTTAGATAGTTATAATGCATTGGTAGATGCTAATTTTGGTTTATAGGTATAAATTATTTGATTAGATAATTAAAGATAAATTAGGTGAGTTTAATTTATTTAATCTTAAATATAATTTAATGTTATAATTTATATCAATTATCAACTTATTTGAAAATTTACTAAGTCATACATAAAGAATAAGTTAAAGAGAGAATGTATTTTAATGAGTGAGAGCGTGAGCATCTAGAGAATGAAACCAACACCATGAAAGCGTCCGACAAGCGTGACCATGAGTGAAAAACTATGAGCGAAACATAGTGAGTGAGTAAGAGGGACGAGAGCGAAAGAAACAACGTATGGGGACCTCCATGTTTCAATGTAGATTAATAACTCTTTTGGTTTCTTCACTGTTCAGTCTCCTTCACGCACCATTCTTAGATACTCAACTCACTTACATTCTTCTTTCTTTCTTGTCTCGATTTGTCCAGCTACTCTACTTTTCCTCAAGCTCCTTCTTTCGCACTTCTGATTTATCTCCTTTAGACTTCTAGCTTGCTTCATTGTTTTTGTCTTTCAGCTATGCTTGCCTCTATTTCCCTTTAACTTCCTTGCCTACTCTTTATCCACCACTCATCACCAGTCATTAACTTCAAATTATTCTTCTCCTAACACTATCACAGCTTCCTAGAATGCTTCTAATGATGCTTCCTGGTAAGAAGACTTAGGTTCAAGTTACTAAGGATTCTTCACCTGAACTTAAACTCAATTTTTGCCCTCTAATTCTTCCTCTGAAACCAAAATTGTGTCCCATCCTTAGGATGTATTGAAAGCTAGAGCTAGCAAATGGAATTTCACACTTCTTAGCTGTTTCCTTGACAAAAGGGTAGCTTTTCTAGTGATGAAACTGTGAGCTATGTGATGTAAGCGGGACCACGGATAATCGAGCAAGGTCAGGCAGAGAACTAGCTATACCAGAATGGTCCATGACCAAATCTAGGGACCAAGAAATTTAAAGAGGCTCTTTGGGTGCATGTGGACTTTTATCTTGAGAAGATGGCGAGTTCCAAGCCTATTGGAGGAGAGTTTAATGGAATTGAGCTTAAACTAATCCATCTAACTCAAATACTTGGACCGGATACACTTGAAGCTTGAAGACACGAAAACTTGGACTATTTCAATGCTTCATCGCTTAAGCCCAATAGCATATCAGACTTATTTATTTAATTTGTGAACTTCATTTTATTTTGAGCTTCCATGTGTTTTAGCCCAACCCTTTATTGTTTGACCTAGGTATAAAACTTATGTTCTGGGTTTTTAGGGGATTTTTTTTAGATCTTAATCGTGAAAAAGCCGTTGGCTTCGGTAGAGAGAAACATCATTCTCTTGTTCTTGTTACTTTTCGAACCATCTTTCACTTATCAATTGTTTTCCCAATTGTGACGTGTTGATTGTTCGTTTATCTAGGTTTTATTTTGATCATCGGGATTGTTTGGGACAAGTTTCCAAGAGGTGCCGTAGAAATCAAACCTTGCGTATCCTTATTTTCTTGTTTTCTTCGAGGTCGAAAATACACCAAAACAAAACACCCATCGAAAATTTCATCAAATCGTCGTCAATCTTTTCGCGGTGCGCGTTATTTGGTATCAGAGACAGGTTTGGAGGAGAATTCTTATTCAACTCCATCAAAATTCAAGAAACCGCCGCCGTCATCATCCAATTATCGTCGTATCATCAATTCAGATGTGAATTAATTTTTGACCTAAGATTTCAATCTTTCTCTTATTGTATTTATTTTAGTTTGAGTTTTCAATTATTTGTTGAAAGTTTTCGGTACATAGCAAAAAAAAAAGTTTAGAAAAAAAAACAAAAAAAAGTCTTAAAAAAAGTCTTAAAAAATTTGAAAAAAACAAAAAAAATGAAAAAAATCTGAAAAAAAGATTAAAAAAAAGAGTCGGACAAAAAATAGAAAGGAAGAAAGCCGACAAAAAAAAGCCAAAAGAAAAGTAAAAAAAATCTGCAAAAAAAAATTTCTGGAAAAAAAAATCAAAAATTTCAGATTTGCTAGCTTGTTAGTGGTTGTTGGTTTGGGGTGTTTGTTATTTGTTATTTGAGCTACATTGAGAGCATTGATTTGTTGAAGTTGTGGTTCTGATTGTAACTTGGATTTCAGAGAACTTTGAGTGGTAAAAGGCAAGAGTGTGTGAGTTTATTTGAGGGAGTCATTGTCGTGACTTAAAACACGAGGGGAGTGACAAATTCCTGAGTGAAACGCGTGAGGGAGTATATGAGGTTGTTTATCGCTAACTTTGTTTTGCAGGTATATCATTTTATTTACAATGTCACAGGGAGGTAGTAATGATGA
>JANVCQ010000001.1:19022251-19052904 GCA_025531925.1 Erythroxylum plowmanianum
AGGTGGATTTTCATATTTCATAACATTTACAGATGACCATTCAAGATATGGTTATGTGTATTTAATGAAATACAAGTTTGAAGCCTTTGAAAAGTTCAAAGAGTTTAGACTTAAAGTAGAGAAACAAACTGATAAGAGTATTAAGACACTTATATCTGACCGAGGTAGCGAATAATTGAACCATTAGTTTCTTAGTTACTTAAAAGAGAATGGAATTCTCTCACAATGGACTCCGCCTAGAACTCCACAACATAATAGGGTTTCTGAAAGGAGAAACCGTACTTTATTAGTTATGGTACGTTCTATGATGAACAATCCAGTTCTTATAGTTACATTTTGGGGATTTGCTCTTAACACTGCTATTTACCTATTAAACAGAATTCCATCTAAATCCATTGACAAGACTCCATATGAGATATGGACTGGTAAAAGACTAAGGTTGCCACACTTAAAAATTTGGGGATGTGATGCTTACGTGAAGTGTGCAATGTCTGATAAGCTTGAAGCTAAATCAGATAAATGTATGTTTGTGGGGTATCCAAAAAAAAGTTTTGGATATCAATTTTATCATCCTTTTGAGCAAAAGGTGTTTGTCTCAAGACATGCTATATTCTTAGAAAGAGAATTAATTCTTAAAGAAAGTAGTGGGAGTGATATGGAACTTAAAGAAGTTCTAGTACCATAAACACACATTCAAATGGAACAAGAACTACAAGTTGATACATTAAATGCCCAATCAATGGTTCAAGAAACACATAGTCTGCGATGGTTTGAAAGGGTACGTCATCCTCGTGTTAGATTAGATCTGCAAGTTGAAAAAGGAAGTGATGATGCTTCAATTTTGAATGACGAAACTACTGATTTTAAGGAAGCAATGTCAGACATCGATTCTTTAAAATGTCAAACAGTCATGAATTCTGAAATGAAATCCATGCATACTAACCAAGTATGGTCTTTGGTGGATGTACCTGAAGGTATTATACCTATTGGGTGCAAATAGATTTTTAAGAGAAAAACTGATATGGGATGGAAATATACATACGTAAAAAGCAAGGTTAGTGGCGAAAGGTTATAGAAAAAAACAAGGAGTTGATTTTGATGAAACTTTTTCGCCAGTAGCAATGCTTAAGGAATTTATTGGCTATAGCAGCATATCATGATTATGAAATTTGGCAAATGGATGTCAAAAACAACATTTCTCAATTGGAATTTGCAAGAGGGCGTGTATATGGCACAACCTGAGGGTTTTGAATCTAAAGAATTTCCTAATCAAGTATGCAAGTTGCAAAGGTCCATATATGGACTAAAGTAAGTGTTGCGGAGTTGGAACATCTGTTTTGATGAAAAAATCAAAGAGTTTGGTTTTATAAAAAATGTGGATGAACCTTTAAACAGTCATTTTTTTAGTGCTTTATGTGGATGATATATTACTCATTGGACAGCTATGAAAAATATCTTAAAGTAATTAAGAATGACTAAAGATATTTTTTTGGTCTATGGAGGAACTGAGCTGAGAGTTCAAGATTATTCAGATGCTAGTTTCCAGTCTAATCAAGATGATAGTAGATCACAGTCAGGGTATATTTTTACTCTTTATGGTGGAGCAATTTGTTGAAAGAGTTCCAAACAACCAACCATCGCAGATTCAACAACTGAAGCTGAGTATATTGTAGTTTTTGAGACAGTGAAGGAAGTAGTTTAGATCAAGAAGTTCATTATTGAACTTGGAGTGGTTCCTAGCATTGTTGATCCAATAGTAGTGTACTGTGACAACAATGGTGCTATTGCGCAAGCAAAGAATTCGAGGTCTCATCAGCGATCCAAGCATGTACTCAGGAAGTTTCATCTGATATCCAGATAATGTGAGTTCTCATTGAAGAGAATCTAGCAGATCCTCTCACTAAGTCATTATCTCAAAAGAGACATGATAGACATATGGATGACTATGGTATTCGATACATTGGTAATTGGCTTTAGTGCAAGTGGGAGATTGTTGGTTTATGCCCTTGCAGCCAATTTTGGTTGTACATTTAATTGTATAAATTTTGTTTTATTCAATAAAAATCATTCTTTATCTTTGTGTATTTTTAATTATTTAATTATTAATCATAAAGATAAAATCTCTGAAATAATTTTTCTGCAATTAGAAATTATAATGTGATTATAATTATGAGATTCAAATTATATTTTTGTATTATTCCTAAAATGTTCCTAGTGATAGTTTCATCAAGACGGGGTATTGATGAAATGGTTAGACTAGCACTATTTCTTTCTTATGAAGAAAGTAATCGATCTTATAGATTAAAGTATGGAGATGCTTAAACAAACATGTGGGTGCTCATTAGAGAATAAGTTCACTGAACTGACCCAATTATGAGAATCCTAAATGGAACATTACTTACGTATCTGTGGATTATCTCATTATGATGGTTGTATAATTAATCCTTAGACATGAGATTATCAAAGTTATCTCATGTAGGAATTACTATGTTTTGATACTACTTATGTTCAATTCTTGAAATAGTTCAATTCGGTAGTTATTGGATATAATATGAACTATGTGGAGATAGTTGAGTAAATCAATAAAGAATTCATTGTCCTAAAGTAATTAGGAAGAATGTTCTGTTGTTCTTGATTAGTAATGGTTTTGAGAATCTCTAGCTAGAGTAAGTTGAAATTTGGAAAAATTATTTTCAAATGTCATTTACAAGTCATTTACTAATTTGCAAGAACAAATATGATTGGATTATTTAAAATAGACACGAATTCCATACTCTAATTCCAATTGGAAGATTAGATGACGAAAGGACTAATTTATACAAGATAATCATGCATAGACAGATTAAGTTAAACCACTTTGACATTCTTAATATTTGGTGGTCATGACATGTTGCTAGACGTTAATCATGATCTATGATTATAAATTGTTTAATTATGGAATTAAAGATAAATTAAAAGGAGTTTTAATTTATCTAATTTTAATTATGAATTAGAATTAGAATTTATAATCATGGCCAACATGTTAGGAATCTAATGGGTCACACATAAAAAGGTCTATAAAGGAGAAAGTGAAATTTGAATTAAGTTGGACTTAATTGAGAAATTTTAGAAACTTTAAGGGTCAATATGTGATATTTGATCTTATAAGGATTAATTAATAATTATAATTAAAGTTTGACTTTAGTTGTAATTTTAATAAAATCTAAGGATATGAAAAATACGACTTTTCATATAAAAAAGGAAAAATTAGAAAAATGAAAGCTAGCACTTCTTACATTTTTTCTCTGAATAAATATGTGGATACCATTAGAGGCCGAGCGATTGAATAGCTCATGGAATTGACAGTTTCGAAGAAACATGAATTTGTAATAAGAAATCGGGAAAGGTAGTATAGCATCGTCAATTTCTTGTTTTATGTTTCTAATTTAATTATGTTAAAGTTGATTCTATGGAAAATTTTATAATATTTCCGTTGCGCTAAGATTTGATCTTGTGTAATTTTTCCAACAACACCAGCAAGAGTTTAAACCTGTCATTAAAAGGATATATAATAGGGAAAAAAAGGAACTCTAAGAGTGGAGTTAAAATCATGACTGTAATAGCGTGGAACATTAGGGGGCCAATTACCCCCACAAAAACTTTTGGTCAAGAGTTTACTAACTCAGAGTAAAGCACTGATTCTTGGTCTTTTGGAAACTTATATGAAGGAATTCAATTGTAACTTTCTTGATGTTTTGCCAAGGAATTGGAAGCAAATATCTAATCATGCTCATCACACTAATGGAAGAATTGTGGTGCTATATGATTCATCTGCTATTGATGTTTATTCTAAATTATCATTTGATAGGTTAATGCATCTTGCAATGGTGTTCAAAGATTTGGGTAAATCAATTCTGGCTTCTTTCATTTATGCTCATAATAGTGCATATCAAAGAACTTTGGAATCAACTCAGAACTGCGGCTAACAATTCTTCCCTCTACTGGATTGTAGCTGGGGATTTTAATACCTTTCTTAGCACAAATGAAGCAGATGTTATTAGGTCAATTAGCAATCCATGCTTGGATCTAAGACAATGCCCAGCTAATATTCATCTTACTGACATTCCTTTTGGGGGATGCTTGTACACTTGGTGCAACAAACAAAGTGTAGTTAATTTGATTAGGAAAAAGTTTGGTAGGTGTTTAGGGGATTATGCTTAGTTCTCTACTTTCCTAAACAACTTCTCTTGCTTCACAAATTATATTCTTTCATATCACTCTACCATTGTGATTCATTTGTCTGCTATCAACTCTATACACCCATTTAGATTTAATAAGTTTCTCACTAATTCACCAAAATTTGATGGTTGTATTTTGAATGCCTTGAACACTAACATCAGAGGTTATCACCAATATATATATATATATATATATATATATATATATATTGCAGGAAAATTGGGCTCTTAAAGCAAGAATTAAAGATCCTCTATTAGTCTAATGTAGGAAATACTCATCATCTTCTTAAGACTGCCAGAGATGCTTTAGAAAATATCCAAATTGAGTTTCAAGTGATCCCTCTTTAGAATCTCTTCTAATTAAAGAAAGTATAACTATGCAACATTTTGTTAAAGCTTTCTTATTTAATTGCTCACTTATGAAACAAAGATCAAGATTGCAATAGATGAAATTTGGTAACAAAAATACTACCCATTTTTATAGACTTGTGGTTTTTGGGAGGAGTAACAACAGGATTGTCTCCCTATAACATAATAATTAGGATTTAGATACTCAATCCTCATTGTTGCAAGGTGATCATAACTACTTCTCTAAGTTATCGAGCAACCCTACAAATGCTAATTCCTCTTGTACACTATTGAAAGAAATCATGAGAGAGTTCATTACTCCACAAGAAGTCCATTCTCTTTGTAGACCTATCACCATACAAGACATTGGAAGTTCTTTGAGATCTCTCAATCCCCACAAAGCTCTTAGACTTGATGACTTTAACCCTTCCTTCCATAAGTCCTGAAATCTCACTAAACATCTAGTTAACAATGATGCTCTTGAATTCTTTACAAAAGAAGGCTTCTGTTAGAGATTAATAGCACCTTCATAACTCTCATTCCTATGACTGGTGAGTTGTCTTCTATCTTTGATTATCAATCTATCTCTTAATGCAACACTGTGTACAAGATTATAGCAAAGATTCTGGCTCAAAGAGTGAAATTGGTTCTCCACAAATACATTGATGTGCCACAAGGGCCTTACATTCTAGTTATGATCATAGGGGATAACATATTGCTACTTCAAGAATTGGTTAAAACTTATGCTAGAAAGAGGAGTAAAAATTGCCTGTTGAAAGTGGACTTGAAAAAAGCCTATGATAATGTGGATTGGAATTTCATTTTAAACACTTTTCATGCTTTATAATTTTATGATATGTTTATATAATGGATCTCACAGTGCATTTCTACTTCTTCCTTTAAAGTCCTAATGAATTGACAGCCTTGTAAGTCTTCTACGAGCTACAAAAGGCATTCACCAAGGTGATCCAATCTCACCTTATCTCTTTGCTCTAGTAATGGAGGTGCTCAACAAGACTCTTAATATAATTCTAGAGAGAACTAGACACTTCAGATTTAATTCTAGATACAAAAAGTTGAGGATCGCTAATCTTTATATTGCAGTTGATCTATTTCTTTTTATCCAAAGCTGATTAGGTTTTTGTTCTTACACTTATGAAAGTCTTGAAGATTGTTAAAAGGATCTCATTCTAGAGATTAATTATTCAAAGAGTAGTTTCTTCTTATCCAAGCCTGTTAGTGAAAAAGAACATGTAGTAAGCTCAATTACCAATTTCAAAATGCAATCACTTCCCATTTTGTACTTAGGTATTCCCATTTTCACGTCCAAGTTATCCATCAAAGATTTCAGCATTCTTATGGATATAATCAACAACAAACTTTCACCTTAGAGCGCCAATATACTTTTTATGGTGAGGAGGCTCAATTAATCAACTCTTTCCTCAATTCCAATTTGTTTAGGGCTTCCCATGTCTTCTTTCCCAGGAAGATCACTAAGATGATTGAGATGACTTGTTGCAAATTTCTCAGGAGGAAATAATTTGGAGTTCAAAAGGGCCAAAATGTAATGGTAAGAGGTGTGTATGCCTAAGAACAATGGAGGGATTGGAATAATGTCTCTTAGACTAATGAACAATGTTATGTTAGCAAAGAGATTATAAAGAATTATGACAGACAAGCAAACGTTATGGTGTAAACGGGTGTATGAAGTCCATATAAAAAGTAGTGGCATATGGGGTTTTGAATTCAACATAACTTTAGCTTCTTCTCTAAAAGCAATACTAAAAACCAGAAGCTCACTAAGTAAAGAGTTTATTCACCTGATAGGAGATGGCAATTCTTATCAATTTTGGTCTAGAAATTGGTTATCATGTGGTCCTCTATATTGCTTACAGGAGATGAAAATTCTCAAGCCAGTCATCAGGTTGAATTCAACTATTAAAGAGGCTTTAGTTGATAAACAACTTTTCAGTCTCTACTCTATTCCAAACTCTATCATCACTTAAATTATTGGAACTCACTTGAATGATGAAGAGGACAAAATCATTTGGAAACACACTAGCAATTGGATTTTCACAAATAAATCTTGTAGGAAGTTTTTTAGAGACAATCCAATTACATATCCGATGGTATGGCATAAACAGTGTCATCTTGTCCTTCATGTTATTGCTAGCTATGAAAGACAAATTACAAATTTTGGATAAGCTGAGGTTTCTTAATATCCCAAATAGATGTTCGTTGTGCATAAGTGATGAAGAAAGCAACAATCACCTATTTTTCAATGTCAGATTGTCTCTAATACATGGAAATTGTTGCTACAAAAATGTAAATTCAACAGGCGTCAATTGATTAGAATTCCATCAAATGGTGGTGTACTACTATTGTTCATCCTAACAACACTATCAAGTGGTGTTTCGACTTGTCTATGGCCTTTCTAGTCAAAGCTATCTGGGAAGAAAGGAATTCTCACATTTTATAAAATAAAGCTCAATCTTCAAAACAGTTCAACAGTAGAACTCTTCAGTAGATTAGAAACTTCATCAGTCTATACAATGTCAAATGCCAAGATCTAGAATACTACAATAGAATATGGAATGTATGACGCAAGTATGGTTCTAAGTTGTATGAGGTTATAATGTATATTATGTTTTAGATCATATTCCAATTGTAGACTCTTGTAATGCTCTTTGTAGCATGTGTACAATTTGCTTATGCTTATAATGACTAAATTTGTTACCTTTTTCTCAAGAAATAGTTTTAAAAACTTTATGATTAAATATGAGATATTTAATAAATAAGAAGCAATATAAATTTCCTTTCCAATACATGATATGATAGAGATCATATATACTTCTAATTCATGCTTTTGAGCATTTGACACTAAATTTGGATTCACCATTGCTAAAATGTTCAAAGCATGATCAAAATAGATTTTTGAATAAAAGTGATCTATCCAAGTTTATACAACTAGTTTATATATATTAGATCAAAGGAGACTTAACATAAGTAGAAAGAATATAAAGTTAGATAATTGAGACTATCATTTTATGTCATGTTAGTTAAATCAACATGATGAGGATCGTAAAATTACATACAAGGATATATGTATTCTTTTGATTAAGAATTTTGGGAAACTTGTTAAATTGAATAATAACTAAATCAACCTTTAGTGAAACGATGATGATGATATTAGATTGTTAAATTTATACATATGATGCATTACATGGAATAATAATTCATAGAAGGATGATTAATATATTTTATTAAAAGTACTAATGACTTTATGTGATATAGTCATATATATTAAATAAAATATCAATTTAATATTTTGAGAAGTTTAAATGTTTAAATATAAGTAAAAATTAAGCATTGAGAATGTTAAAATACTTAGATGAGATCTCGGTTATCCATAGTGAATGAGTTTCTCTATTGAATACCTCAATAATTAAATTTCATATTGGTATAAATTCGTGTAAAGAGGAAAATGCATTATGAGATATTGTATGATATAGTATTTATTTCATTTATATTTATGACTAATACTATAATTTACCTTCAATAGTTTTAATTAAATCAATTAACAAGATTTTATAGTAGATACGAAATGGTGAAACTTCAAAGATATAAAGTTAGTGATTTAGGGTTGTGATGCTTAGTTAAAGCATATGTTATCCAATAAGTTTAGAACTAAATTAGATAATAGAAGGTTATGAAATATCTAAAAGATTGGATATAATCTTGTAGACCTATTAAACAAATTGTTTGTTTCAATGTACATGTATAGGAGAATGGTTTTCAAGATAAGTAGTGGAGTATAATGAAATTTGAAAATTTCAAATCTCATGACAATATATCAAATTGGAACTGGTTTCTTTACTAATACACCTAATGTATAATGAAAAGGCTATGAGATGTTGGAAGGTTCACTTTATATGATGATTTTAGAAAGTTTATTTTAGAGATGAATGTGAATGTATTATGTTTACAATTTGTCCTTTTTAGTGGGAGTATGTAGAAACATAATGCTCATAGAGAACAATAACTCATGTTTATAATTGTTGAAAATATAATTTTCTAAGAACAACTCTTGTCGGATATGAAAATATAATTACTTAATTCTGCGAAGCAATGAAGATATCCTTTATTTTATGTATGAGTTAGTATTTGAGTTTAATTTTATATTAATATTAATTGTAGAAGTAAATCCTAATTAAGATATATTTTACTTAGAATAAAACTATTTTGAGAATGGAAAGGTTATAATTTATCATTAATTGCTACTCAAATACATTTTTCATTAGGTGAAAATGATTATTTACATCAAGAATTTCTTTAATAAACTTAATATAGTTCCTTGCACTATTCAAATATTAATGTATTGCAGAACATTAGAGTTATTGGGTATGAAAAAAAGAGTTAAGGTCTTATTAAAGATCCAAATATGTATTTAGGCATTTTCTCTTAATTATGATGAAAATTAAAATGAAAGCTGTAAGATTTAAATAACTACTCACTGTAGAAAATCTTATAAAATTGTCTCACTAGATCACTATCCCAACAATAGCATGAGTGTCATATGGTAATAAGGAATAAGATACTTAAATGATTCTAGTGCAAGTGGAAGAAAGTTGATTTCTGCCTTATAACTAATCAGTTGGTTATAGTTTAGTGATAATTGAATATGAACCCTTGCAATCATCTTGCTTTACCAAGGATGAAGAATTACCATTTACAAATCTTGTTCAAGTTAAAAAGCAACCTTGACAAAGTGTATCCTAATCAATTTCTCTAATTATATTAAGTAGGCAACTTTAAAAACTTTTCATATTACTCACACCAATGAACAATGACTCAATTTGTATTATGTAATGTGCACATGTACTTTGTACCCTCATAAGATTGTTAGTAATTCTCTAGTGTGTCTAACTAACTTTTACAAGTTATATGTGATCCATTCATACTTAAACAACCTAAAAAAGTTGTTAAAAACAAAAATTAATCGTTACAATGACCAGTAAAGTGGCATTAATCCATCAATAACATATTGGTCAACCAATATGTATATTAATCAATCAATGTATCAACTAATATGACATACAAATCATGGTACATAACTTCTCTCTTCTTTTGATACATTGGTTAACCACACATAAATATGATTGACAAATATATCTAAAATCAACATAATGGTTAATACCATCTATACATTAGTTGACTAATGTGTTTGAAATTATGTTTTCAACAATTATCCAATTTCTTTTAAGAACTAAATAACATTCTTTTGACTAACAATTGATTCAAAATCAATTGAAATTTTATTTTAAGGATAAAAACAATTTCTTTTTTATTATTAAATGATTTATGCATTATGATCTATATATAAATAACCATACAATGGTTAAACTTCTAATTCATTAAAATGATCAAGATAAGGTTACAAGAACGATTACAATGATTTGATTAAATCTTAATATACTTATTTCCTCCTTATTCTTGGTTCTTTACTTGAATTGTATATATGCACAACTTTACTCATTTTCTCCAACTATTGATAATTCAATTTATTTATTTGATTTATTTTCTTACTCAACCCTTTTATTGAATTTTATAATTTACATATTCCTTGATTTCATTATAATAGAGCTACTAATAAAACCAAAAACTAAATTTATAAATAACATAGTTTATTATCATCAAAACCATAAGGTTAGGACCTCACTTCGTCAATAATTTTTCCTTTTTCATGATAACAAAATATTTAGTGATATTAAAAAATAATTGATATTAAGTAAGCTCCCTTTATGTTTAAGTACACAATATATTCTCCTCTTAATCCATATATAATGAATGATTAAGTTTTAATATCACTATTCTCTCCCCTTTTCAATATTAAAAGGATATATGATATATAATTTATAAGGATAAAAAGAAAAGAAAAAATTCTCTCTCTCTATTTTTTTTCTTCAAAGATTCTATCTTATCAGCAAAGTGTACATGTAAAGTATTTATAAAATTAAAGATTATAATTCTAAGGAACCAAATTTAAAGGTTAATCTTTCTTTCTCCCTCTAGGTATATGTTGCTCTCTCCCCCTAAATATACATGCCAAGTAAATATTCTTAAATAATTTTAATATAAAAGTAAGCAGCTACCTTCTTTTATATATAATATCAATGGTTGCATCTTCTTCTTCCTTCACTTGGTTTAATAATTGATCTTTTGATACTAATTTACTTACTTGGTTTATATTAGGAATCTTGGTGATTTTCCTTTAAAAATTAATTATTGAAGATGCCATTGATGTTTCTCATTTGGTATCCATAGAGGCGATGCCAATTATTGGTATTCATTTGGAGCCATTTGTTACTGATTTACAATGTAAAGAACATCAAAGTGTTATAGGCACCCACATAAAGTTGGGTCTTTGAGAGTTAGTTTTGAAACCTTTTTCAACTAATATTCTTTTAGTTATACTTAGTAAACATTCTCTTAAAAGTAGTTTCTGTTTAGATGTCTACAATCACTAATAAATAGCATATCAATTGATGGAAATTGAAGCCTACATACATTTTTAGGTGTTCTTTGAAAGTGTAAGGGGTATGAAGCTTTCTTTTCAATATATAGGGAATTAAGAGTTCTCCTTGTATGGTAGGGAGACTTAATAAAAGGTTTAGCATATAACTATGAAATAAGACCTATGGTGATTTTAAGTAAATGTTATGCTTCTTTATTTCTTATAAGGAACATGATGATAATAAGCTTATGTCATGTCATTTAATGATAAGAGGAATATATGAATGAGAAAATTATAGTGTGCTCCTTTTATGTGATCTCGCATGAAAATTGTGCCTATTTTTACCTTGTGAACTATAATTTCTAAGTTTAGAATGAGAATCATATATAAATATATTGAATTTCTTTTTACCTTTTAACCTAAAAGATGATGCATGAATTAAAGTTTTCATGTTTAAAATTGAATGTTATATATGCTTATGTAATAACTTGGGAAATGACTCATCATTATAAGCATGATTTATCTTCATAAAAATTGTCTTAGCATTGTGGGGTGCACTTCCATTAGCATACCCAATTATATGCCTATTACTATTTGTAGTGAATCTAAATAATGATTGTTTAAGGACATTGATCCCCTTCTTTAATTTTTCATTCTCGTACAATAAATCATGTTTATTATCATTAACAATAACCATATTCTTAGACTTTATCATGTCATGCATATCATATTTCAATTTCTTATTATCATTATCATTCTCGTTTGCATGTAATAGCTTTAAAATATTTTTATGCTTGGAAGATAATTTCTTCATTTTCAACCTCATGACCTCTAATAATTCAATTAACTAAATATCAACATCATAATTATTATTATTATCATTATAAGAATTTGAGGAAAAGCTTACCTCATCAACACTTGCCATAAAATATATATTTGTCACCATATATATGGATTCTTCACTCTCTAAACTTGTAGTGTCATCATATATGGTCTTATATGCTTTCATCTTCTTCTTCAATTATTTGTCTCTCTTCCTTTTTAAGAACTTAAATTTTTTGTGATGAATTGTATATTATCTTCATCAGTTTTAGTTGTGAAGGTCTCCTTATTATTAATTTTCTCATCCTTAGAGACTTCATATATGGCCTTAAGTGCTTTCATCTTCTTCTTTAATTATTTGTCTCTATTATTTTTTAAGAACTTTTTTAATTTTTTATGATGAATTTTGTATTATCTTCATCACTTTTAGTTGTGTAGGTCTCCTTATTATCAACTTTCTCATCCTTAGAGACTTTAAATACCACACCTCTCATGTTGGAACCACTTCCCCTTCATGTAACCCATTCATTTGTATCTCACAGATGACAAATGCTCTAACTAGCTCTTATAATGTAAGATGCATAAATCCTTAGCTTCTCATATATATGGCTGTCACTTTTACCTACCAAATCTTTGGTATAAACTTAAGTAATTTTCTCACAAATTTATGGTTAGTTTAAGTCTTACTAAAACTTTTAAGAGTATTAATGACATAAATGAATTGAGCATACATATTAGACATTGACTTATTATGTTCCATATAAAATATTTTATATTGATGCATAAATAAGCTCATTTTGCTCTTTTTCCCTTAAGTGATGCCTTCATGTTTGATATCAAGTGTATGTCATATCTATTGAGTTGCTTCCTATATTCATACACATCAAATTCATTCTTACTTAATGCACACAAAAAATATATGGTTTACTATATAATTCAATAAGTCTCCTATCTTTATTGGTCCTCTCATTCTATCCTTTGTTAATTTACTCTCCATTCTCTATAATATCCCAAACATTAAGCTCTGCAGTTAAAAAGAAGTGTTTCATCCTAGTTTTCTAATAAAGATAATTATGTTCTTTAAAGAATGAGGTCTACGACTTTCTTGATTAAAAAGTGAACCAAATTACAATATATTGATCGTTTCTAAAATTTTGATAAAACGTATATGCAATGAATGAGATCTTTTTTTATACCAATTGTTGGTCCTTTGATGGCACATGAAACATGGATGAATTATATTTTCAGTTTTTGCATATTTGTAAATTAATTAATGAATTCGCCAATTTTAATAAATGATTATGGTGAATTCACATATTATAATGATAAACCAATGATAACAAGAAATAAAAAAGAGTAGAAAGGGAGAGACAAAAATTGATTGATAGTAGTTTGGCTAAACAATTATTGGTCTACATCCACTCTCTAAGATCAATTTAGAAATTTAGAGATCAACTTAGAAATTTTGAAGAAAAACTCTACATATAATATCTTCTTTGCCATAGGTAAAGAAGAACCTTTACATTCTTCCTTTGGTACAGGTGAAGAATAGCCCTTTACATTTCTTTTTTAAAGTAAAAATAACCCTTACAAAATATATCCTATTCAATTTATCTGATTATAATAAGTATAAAACTTAAAAGCTCCTGTTACTCATACCAATAAATGATGGCTCAATATGAGATATATAATACATGCATATGCTTTCTAATCTCTTTAAGCTCTTATCAACTCTATAATATGTCCATCCAACTTCCAAAAACTCTTGTATGGTCTATTTATGCTCAAAACATCCTAAAAAGATTGTTCGGAACAAAATTAGTCATTATAATGACTAGTAATAGTGATAGTTGGCACATTTAATTAACCAATGAGTTATATTAGTCGATTAATATATCAACCAATATGATATAAAAACTCACATTATATAATTTTTTACTTCTCTAATACAATATTCACACCTAGATATTGAAAACAACACACTAGTTGACCACACTTATACACTGGTTGAGCAATATATCTAAAAACTTGTTTTCAATGATTTTTCTAAGTTCTTCTAATGATCAAATTTGCCTAAAACTTTATCTAAATTATTTCATAAGTTTACTAAAAAATTATTTTAAAGATCAAAATAAATTTCCTTTTGATTATAAAAGGATTATGCATTATGTCATATATATAAATGTTCATGTAATAATTGAGCCCCTACTTCATTGAATAATTAAGATAAGGTTATGATTTGATTAAGTCTTGGTATGCTTGATTCCTCCTCGTTCTTATTTCTTTACTTGAGTTGCATATATGCTTGCTCATTTTCTCCAATCATTAATTGTTCAATTTATTTAATTTAATCATTTGCTCACTTTGTCCTTTTATTGAATTTTATAGTTCATATATTAATTGATTCCATTATAATAGAGTTAAAAATATCACCAAAAGTAAATTTATTAATAGTAATGTGTTTTATTATCATCAAAATTATAGCAGTAAGACCTCACTTAGTTAATGATGAGTATCCTAATTTAATAAAGATTATATGTTGG
Organism: Erythroxylum plowmanianum; assembly: GCA_025531925.1. Taxonomy (NCBI): domain Eukaryota; kingdom Viridiplantae; phylum Streptophyta; class Magnoliopsida; order Malpighiales; family Erythroxylaceae; genus Erythroxylum; species Erythroxylum plowmanianum. Next base: position 19,036,696 of record JANVCQ010000001.1, read on the forward strand.
ACCCCGAACTTTTCTTAGAAGACTAGAACTAATAAATGAGAAATATGGATAGTTCATATTTTGCTTTGATGCTTTTAGTGGATAAGAGATTTCGAAATGGGAAGAATTAAGGTGAAAGTTAGAAGTAGAATGAAAAAAAATGAAATTGAATTTGTGTAGTAAGTTGATGAAGAATATGTACATATGTGTATGTTCTGTTATTGATGTTCATGATTAATCATGGACTATATTTTCTTTGGATGATATTGATTTGAAACGGAGTTGAGAATGAGGAGTAAATGAAGTAGAGAAGGTGATCTTGGTATGAGTTGTGTTAAAGAAATATTGTGAAACAAAATGGGTGGTTGATCTGGAAAATTCACGAAGTATGCTTCAGTCTTTTAGCCACCACTTTTTTTTCTAGTTATCCAAACGAGATGATTCTTAATTGGATTAAACTAGAAACATATGGCTATATTTCTTATAAAGACATTGAATTTAAATTATGTCTTTAAGAATATCAAAATTTGTCATGAAGTTGAGAATTGGGTGCAGTACATTGGTGGATGAATGTAAAATTCGTGTTCTGAGTTCGAGGGCAATTCTGGATTTTTTATAGGCTAAATTAGAGAAAGGTATCTTCTAAAAAGTTGTAGATTATCTTTTTAGCTTTCCAACAATATATAGTATGGAATTTTTGAACTTCTAAGCTGAAAGTTATGGTCCTTATAAAGGAAGATATATCTTTTGCTTTTTCGCTTCTTCTGCGTTTTGCTTCTTCTATGTTTTACTTTTTATGTGATGACGTGTCGTATGTGATGACGTGTCATCTGTGTTTTGATTCTTCTGTGATGACGTATTTTCTGTGATGATGTGTCTTCTATGATGACGTGTCTTCTATGATAACGTGTCGTCTGTGTTTTGCTTCTTCCGTGATGATGTGTCTTTTGTGATAACGTGTCATCTGTGTTTTACTTCTTTTGTGATGATGTGTCATCTTTGATGACATGTCTTCTATGATGACGTGTCGTCTGTGATGACGTGTTGTCTATTTTTTGCTATCTTCTGTCTTCTGCTTCTTCTATGTTTGACCTTCTGCTTTTTCCTTTGGTTTTGTCTATACTTATATTTTACTCCATTTTTGACCCTTCAAAAGATAGAATCTGTCTTTGAGGTCTTCTTGAAAGTTGTATATCTTGAAGTCCTCTTTCTAACCATATAAAGAACACCTTACTCTGATATCTGTAGGGAAATTTATAGTAATTTTCCCCATTCGTCTATCTTTTTCCATGCTTCTGTTTTTTCCTTTGACTTCGTCTAATCCTATCTTCTGCTCCAGTTTTGACCCTCCAAAAGATAAAATCTGTCTTTGAGGTCTTCTTAAAAGATGTAGATCTTGAAGTCCTCTTCCTAAACATATAAAGACACCTTAATTCGATATCTGTAGGGAAAGTTATGGCAATTTTTCTCATTCGTCTACTTTTTCCTTTGACTTCATCTGATCCTATCGTCTGGTCCATTTTTTACCCTTGAGATGATAAAATCTAACTCAAGGTCTTCTTAAAAGTTGTAGATCTTAAGGTCCTCTTTGAAATCGTCCTAAGATGATCTTAATCCGACATCTGTAGAGAGAGTTATGCCATTTGTCTTGAGACAGGTTCAATATGATTGGGGGGCAAAATCATGTTTGATTCTTTCGACCATAATTTTGTTATCTGACCTCCAAATGAAGTGATTCTTGAACCAATAGTCTCTTAACACATTTTTTTGTCCCTACATAGATTTTGATAGCATTTGGTATTGATTTGAAAAAGATGGATTGAATCAAAGTAAGGGTATCGATAGGAAGAGTATGAATTGGATGTTTACTGGACATACTTCGGTATTTTAAATATAATGGATCTATAGGATTCCAAATGAGATGGTTCTTATTTCAAGATAAACTAGGGACATGGAGCTACAAATGGTATAAAGAAGTTAAAATCTATTTCAGTCTTTAGGACTTTCAAATTCTGGATGGAAGTTGGGTATAATACAATGTTTTAGAATAAGAACAGTCTGAAATGTTTGGACCCTAACTTTCAGATTTATGAACCAAATGGATTGATTTTGGTATCATTGGAAACTTAAGACAAGAGAGAACACTTTTCTAGAAGAAAGAGTTATGTCAGAATATTCAAGGGTGCTTTTGGCAAGACACTTAAGTATAAAAGACATAAGGCATAAATGGTAGGGCAAATGGGACATGTCTCAATCATTAAGGGCATAATTGAAAAAAGAAGTGTTTTCTTGCATTTTAAGAAGAAAGAAGAACAAAAATTGAAGAGAAAAAGGAGAGAGTGTCATGAAGAATAGAGAGAAATATGAAGAGAAGAAGAGAAGGAGAGAAAGAAGAAAAAACAAGCTAGAGTTTAACTTTTCTTAGTCTTCAAAAGAGATTTTGAAGTTGTTCAAGAAAGGAAAAAAGGAAGAGGAAGAGAAGAGCTTCCCTTTAAGCTAAAGATCTCTTCATTTAGTGAAGAATCAAGGTAAGATCATTTTGGATCTTTTGGATTTTGGGAAGGATTTTAGTCCATAGAGTTTAGAAAATGCTTGGGTTTAAGCATTCTAGAATCAATTTTAGTGATTTTGCATTGTGGGATTTCTATTGGATTCCTATTAAATGAGACTTGGTTTATTTTAGGGAACCAAGAAAATTATACCCAAGAGCAAGGGGAAAGACAACCTTGACTTAGATTTTGCAAGCAAATTATGTGGGTAATATATTTATGGTTATTGTGTAAATGGGTATTTTGCCTATGTGTGTGTATATGCTAGAATTGCTAAATTGTGAATTTCTATGATGTGTTTTATGTTATGCATTGAAAGATGTATGACATTTTGATATAATTGAATTGTGATTTTTAATCATCTTATGCCCTGAAATATGACATGGCATTTAAGTATAAATGAAAAGAAAAGAAAGAGCATGAAAAGTATGAAAGCATTTCATAAAATGATTCGAGCATGATTATGTGCTTCTGTTTGGGTGAGAGTGGAACCATTCTATTTGTCATGTGCACGTTGATAAGAGTCTTCCCCCGACTGCTCGCTTGTGGCATATGAGCTCTGAAATTGGACTCATTCTATTCATGGGGTAAACTTCGGTTTCTCCATTCTGTTTTCATGGAACCCTCGAGCCAATTGTTTGTGCATTGCATCTTTAAATTGTCAAGTATAAGGTATATTTGAGTGTTATGTTTTGATGGATGACATTTCAATGATGAAATTTGAGCTCGAATTGTGGATGACAGAATTGCTAGATTAAATGGGATATATGTGTATACTTTGTTACATTTATTTATGTGTGCGTGCCTGAATTGTATGGCTCGTTTGCCAATGACTATAAATATATTAGCCACTGGCTGTGTAGCTCACCCCACTATTCCCTCCTCAGGTGCAGAAAGAGAAGATTAACGATCCTTGCAAGGCATTGGAACTCCAAGATAGTTAAAGACATTTGAAATTAAGTTAGTTCAAGATTTTTGTATTTTGGAATCATTTTAAGCATAAGCATTCAAATTATATCACGTGTATTTTGTATTTGTATTAAGGCAAAGGGGTGGTTTTTGAAATGTAAAGATATTATGAAAACAAACATCGTGTTCTGTAATGAGCCCAAATGATTACCGAAACTCTGATGTATTCAATAATGTTTGCATCTTTGTAACTGAAATGATTTTAAGTAAATTGGGCCCGATTTGATTATCGATTTTTCGCATACACTTTAATTGTGAAATGAGCTTGTGTAAACTCTTTTTGAATTCATTTATGAAATATGATTGGATTTTGCTTGTGATTCTCAAATTTTAATTGTTTGATGTTCGACCGTCATGGGCATGCCACCCTTATGGGACGACGAGCTTTGTATGACTCTGGATTATTAGGCTCCGAAAACGAAGTCCAACATTATAAATTAGTATTAATACCTGTTGTCTTAAAGTAAGAATACTTGTTACACTTGTAATTATAATGTTCATCACATTTTTTATGTTATGACGTTTTTTATCAATGAAGAGAAATTTGAACTTGTAAAATATTGAAAGTTGTAAGAGATTTATCCCTTATTTTTCATTGAACTTTAGTATTCATTAAAGATTTTTTTGTGACATTTTAAATATGTTATAAACTTAATTTTATATTTTTCATAATCAATCCCTCAATGTTCTAGTTAACCTTTTCTTAATAAGATTTTAATCTTATTCAGGTTATCTAAAATTTATTATTAAGTGATTCTCATCAAGTTGTCATTTTGATAGAAAGAAGGAACTCATTCATAGTTTAATGTTAGAGGTGTGTATAAAATAATAAAAATAGGGATGATTTTTGAACGAAGTCCTTAATTTCCTTTTTGTTTTTGCTACATACATTAATAAGTCTTGTATAGTTCCACTTATGGGACAACTTCAAAAAGATATATTGTTGAGAATAAATATGGGTTAGGTTATGGTGGACTCTTTAACAAAATTTCTCACAGGTTATATCGAATCATTACACTAAAATTTTACACCAAACTTGAAGTAAAAAAGAATATTTTATGAATCTTTTTACACCAAATTTTTTTACACTCCAATCATTATACACCAAATTTGGTGATCAAGTATCTTAAAAGAATATTCTACAATAATTTAGTTATTAACTATATTCATTTATATTTATACAATAATTTAGTTTTATGAATTTAATTTATTTATAAAAATTAAAATAAAATATTATTCATAATTAATTAATATATTCTTTATTTGACATATAAAATTATTATTGTTGTAATTTTAGTTTGATTGTAATATCGAGTTTAGTTGTATTTGCAATTTATTTTACTCTTGTTGTAATTTCAAGTATTTTCGTTAGGTTTTCATTTTTAAAAAAATCAACCCTGTGGTCTATTTTACTTTTAAGTTTATGTATCTTTTATTTTAAATTTATCTTTTATTATTAAAATATTTTTAATGAATATGTAGATATTAAAAATAAATTTAATATTAAAAATAAATTTAATATTATATTCAATATTATTGTTATTTTAAAGGTCTCAATAAAATGTAAAATGTGATAAGGGTATAAAAGGGATATGCAAAAAAAAAAAAGTAAAATACGTCATGTTATAACTTTTAGTGCATGATTACACCAAAATGGTGGTGTTGGAATTGTAAATTTGGTGTGTTAGTTGGAGTAGATTTAATTCACCACACCAAACTTGGTTGGAGATGGCCTAAGATGGGTGAAATTACACAATCTTGGCACCTTACACAAAAGTATAATATATTTAGGCATGCCTAAACGTTGAAAGAAAATAAAATCCGTACACTTCCGTAACCAAATCATACCAATTTTAGTGGCTACCAATCGGAAGGATAACAAACATTTCCTCAAGAATAATTCCAAAATTCAGGTCTATGATTTCAGCTTTAAATTTGTCCTAAAACCATTTTCTCACCTCCTTGAAAGGTCAACATCAATTGCTCTCGAGCACTTCATACCTTTTCTCTCGTTACTCCTCCTGAGCTTCAGTTTAATTCTACTACCACTTAAACGTACATCGTTTGAGATTCTGTACAGCGATTTGGTATATGGAAAAATATATTTATTTGGTATTTTTTTAATTATGTGGATTTTATAATAAAAGATGAGCTAGAGTGATAATTTAATAAATAAAAACTTCTCATGATTCAATGATATAAATTTTATTTATTTCTTATTTTGGTTCAATAATAAATTATTCCTAATAAATGTAAAATAAAAAACTATATGTATTATTTTTAATGATGAGAAGGATTACAGATACTGTTCATTGTGATTCTATAACCGAAACTTTTGACTTTCCTTTTACCCTCCAAAAATCCTCGTAACTGTCGCTACATGTCTAGGAGTTAGAAGCTAAATGGATTCATGTTTTCTCCATGGCGTAACATACCAAGCTATTCCATTTCCTGCCCATCTTTGGATCGATCAATTAACATATACACTTGGTTTTCTCAGTTTCTTCTCTAAACCTTTTACCAACCAGGAATGTTACTTCCACGACGTCTTCTTCTGTGTTTGGCTCTACTTATTGGCTTCAAACTGGTCCCGACTGATGCTAAATCCAATGGACGAATGGGCAAGTCATTTCATTACAAGGTCATACATGTTGATCAATCCGGCCATGGCGATTTTAACACTGTACAAGCAGCCATTGATTCTGTTCCATCTGATAACAAGCAGTGGTTCTGTATCTACATCACTGCTGGTACATACAGGTACGACCCTGATGAGTCTTTCACCAGCTACGTTAAGTGTTATCTAATTAGCTACTTCGCAATCTACAAAGACCATGTTCACCTAGAGAAAATTAGAGACATAGAAGCCCGGTCTCATGTAAGTGACCATGTATGTTTACGTTTACTGCTTTAGTTTATAAATTTTTATGAAGACCAATGTTTATATTTGCCATATATGTAGAGAGAAGGTGAAGATCCCTTATGACAAGCCATATATAATCCTTAAAGGAGCAGGGAAGAAGAAGACTTATATTGTTTGGGGTGATCATGAATCAACAGTAGAAAGCCCTACTTTCATGTCTCTAGCAGACAACATAATTGCCAAAAGTATTACCTTTGTTGTAAGGAAAATGTTCATCAAAGAAATACGTGATTATACTTACAAATGCTATTTATGGTTCAGGTCCTTGTTAAGAAAATGTTCCCTTGACACGCCTCTTCTTTGTATTTGTATGATTTTTGACAGAACTCATACAACTTTCCACTTAACAGTAACAGCAACCCCAGGTTACCGGCTGTTGCTGCCATGATAACCGGCGACAAGAGCGCATTTTACCGGTGTGGCTTTTACGGTGTACAAGACACTTTGTGGGACGAGCAAGGTCGACATTACTTCAAGCGCTGCACTATCCAGGGTTCTGTTGATTTCATATTTGGCGGCGGCCAATCCATCTACGAGGTTGTCTTTTCGGCTTAATTAACCAACATTTGTCAAAGATGCTAAATGTTTGTATGAATTTACGTACTTAGGGTTGTACGATACACGTATTGGAAGGAGGGTATATAACAGCACAGGGAAGAACAAATCCAAATGATTCAAACGGTTTTGTCTTCAAGGGATGTAGGGTGTCTGGAAAAGGCCCTGCATTCTTGGGAAGAGCTTGGAGAGGGTATGCTCGGGTTATATTCTATAATTCAAAGTTTGAAGATATCATAGATCCTTTGGGATGGAGTGCTTGGAATTGTGTTGGCCACGAGTAAGTTTCTAATCCTCCTAACACCATTTTTATTGTCACATGATGTGCTTATTTATCACAAGTTACTGAAATTTTTCCCCATAATTTGTCACCTTTAGTTGTGCACTTGTACCTGAATCATCAGTAACATACGTTATAAAAGCTAGTAAATAAATAGGTTTGAAATACGTTGATTCTCAGATGTTGTGCTTGTAGTAGTTACTGAATTGATTCCCCGATTATAGCATCAGTGAATGTGCAGAAAAAATTTCGAAACGGAAATCTCACATATTTCTTTATATTCGATGTAGTGATCTTTACATGAATGTGAAAGAAAAAGACCTAGAAATAGGGATCTCGCATATTTCTATATATTCGTTTACATGTCCTCTTTCATACTTCTATGGAAACAAGCGTATATGTGGACAAGTTTCAGTATTCATTATTGCGTTTGTAATATATTTTCTTGTTTTATTTAATTTTTTGCTGATGGGATAGAGTGTTATATCATCAAATATAATCAGGGACCAGATAACTTTTGTGGAGGAGAACAATTATGGAGCAGGAGCCAACACTACAGGGAGGGTGAAGTGGTTAAAGAAGCTGAGCCCTGGATCAATGGAGCAATTTACTGGCATGTCTTTTATTAATGACCAAAATTGGATTCAAAAGCAACCATTTTAGTATTACCTGTATAAATAAAGTATTCAAAATTAAAATTCTTACCTTATCCGTTGTGAATCAACACATAACAAAATTTCCTATTTTAAGAAAATAGATTCTAAAGTTATTTTTTTGTTTTGATGTATTTGAGGTTTTAATAGTTGTAATGATGATGCAGTTTAATCCCCTTGATTGGTTGTATGCATAGAGGGGAAATGACTTTCTAAATTTTTGATGACACTAACTTTTTATAACAATTAATTGAAGGGAAAAAAAAGGGACAAATTTGACCTTTACCATTTACAAATGACTATTTAATGTTTTAGATCTTTCAAAATAAATTTAATATTTTTAACATATTCAAATTGAACTCTTACTGATAAAAAATAAACAAAGATATGACTTCGTTATTCTTTTGTCATGTCATCAATGACTTGACACATATATATTATTTTAAAATAAACTTATGAGTCTCATCAAGTCATATGTATGCCACATAATACTATAAGATTCATCTAACTTAAAAATAATCAGATCTAATTTATTTTTAACAATTATTAACTTTTATTAAGCCGAAAATTCTTTAATCATAATCTAATAAATCAAAAGGCAAAAAGGGTGAATTTGACTCTACCGTGTATAATTGAATACTAATTAAACTTTAATATTTCAAAGCGTCTAAAATAAATTCTAATATTTTTAAAATTTTCAAATTAAACTTTATAGAAGGACAATCAAAAGGGGGCATGAGTCTTTTTTTTTTTTTAATCATGTCATCAATGATGCCGTTTAGAACACTATATCAATTTTTTTCCCTAGAGGGGAACATTATTTGTATAGACCCATCTAACTTTAAAAAATTGTTAGGTTTTATTTATTTTTAACAAATCTTATTATTTTTTTTATATAAAGGGAGAACAACTGAAAATATTACATGGTAATTCTCAGATGACAGACCTCCGACGCATCCTCTAAGAGGATAGGTATGCATCCGCTAGGTGGGTGCTCAAGATTGGTGATCCCGAAGGAGAACTGTGCTGCATAATGTGCAAGCCGGTCTGCACAACAATTGCCCTCCTGGTAACTATGTTGAATTATTACAACCTAGTTTCGGGAGAGTAGGGCATGTATGCTCAACACTAAAGGGTGGGGGGAGACAGCCCGCGCCTGAGAAGAAGAGAGCATGTCGGTCACAGTGCTCGAATCCACCTCTAAAACGATATGTCGGTATCCCAAAGACCATACTAACTTGAGACCCGACAGAACCCCCCAATATTTTGTCATTAACGGGGAACACCTGCCAATGTTATGGACGAAGCCTCCCAACCAAGCACCTGAATTGTCACGCAACAGGCCACCTACTGAAGCCGAAGTGGTGGATCCGTTGGAAGCGCCATCTGTGTTGAGCTTCACCCAATCCTGGGTAGGCTTGCTCCATTCGACAAAGAGTATCCGGCGCGTGGCAATGTTCGACTGTACTCTTTGCTGCTAGACTGTAGCCAGATGAATGTGGGAAACATATTCCAGCACATGTTGTTCTGGAGAAATCGGCCAGGAGAAGAGTTCTTCAAAGAGGGCCCTATTTCTCCAAGACCAGAGGAACCAACATGCAGTCCCAAAGAGAATAGCCCAGTCGAACCTCCTACCTCCCTATGGGTGCAGAGGTTCTTGATGAGCCAGTCAGTGTGATCCATGGTAAAGAACTCTATGATGATAACCTATGGGGGAAACCTTGTCCATCAGGTTCGAGCTCTGAGACAGTCCCATACCACATGGAGAGAGGATTCCTCGAGATGGCAATGGTAGTAGGTCGCATCCGCCGTAAGGCGTCTGTGTACACGCTATTGATTAGTGAGGAGTTTATCATGCAAGAGGAGCCAAAGAAATGCACGGATTCTTTGGGGCCCCTGCCACTTCCAAATAGTCCTCCAGTAATCATGGTTCCTGATGTCATCTCGGTGCAATATCATGGAGTATGTCGAGGTCGTCGCGAAATGTCCATGCTCCGTGCGGCCCCAAGTAAGCTTGTCCGGCTCGAGAAACGTCGTAGGTGGATGGATACCTGCAATAGCCAAACAGATCGTCTGAGGGAGAAAGTGATGAATAATGGCCCAATTCCAGTTACCAATAATGTCGGTGAATTGATCCACTCTATGCTCCATGATTTCGGGGGGAATCGGTGCCACAATATGATACAATAGAGGACCCCAATCCTCAACCTATGGATCGAGCCAGAATCTCGTTCTGGAACTATCTCCTATCATCCAGTGCAGCCCCTGTAGCATGTGATGCCAAGTTGATTTGATACTTCTCCAGATCATCGAGCCACCTGAAACATCAAGGGAAACGGGAAAATTATTAGCATCAAATCTATACTTATCAGAAAGCACTCGTACCCACAAAGTGTCCGACTTAGCAACCATAGTCCAGCTAAGTTTGGTGAGTAGGGCGTCATTGGTTTCCTTGATTTTACGGAGACCTAATCCCCCCATCTCCTTAGGCATGCACACGGTGTCCCAATTAATCAAATTGATCTTCTGAGTATTCGATGTCATGCCCCATAAAAATCGACGCATGATTCGTTCTAGTTCGTCATAAAGTTACTGCGGTAGTCGAACCGTTTGCATCGTGTAGATGGCAATCGCAGCAATGACGGATTGAGTTAGAGTGATACAGCCTGCAAGCGATAAAAGATTAGAAGCCCATCCCGAGAGGTGGTGTTGGACTGTGTTCAGAATGTATTGGTACATTTTTTTGTTAACCCGTTCATGTAAAAGAGGCACACCGAGGTACCGCCCTAAGTTGTTCGTCAACTTGAAGCCCAGGGTCTCGCTAAGGGAATGGGCCAGGGGGAAAGGAATATTTCTCGAAAAGAAGCAGCGAGACTTGTCTTGACTGACCCGTTGACCAGAAGAATTGTTAAAGGTGTCAAGCATTTCGCTTATTTCCTGTATTTGGTCTAGGGAAGCTTCGACGAAAAGGATAAGATCGTTGGCAAAGAATAAATGAGAAAGGGGAGGGCCACCGCGACTTAACCAAATCGGTTTCCAATGTCCTGTAACTACAGACTCATTAATTAAGTGTCCGAGTCATTCCATGCAGAGAACGAAAAAATAAGAAGATAATGGATCGCCCTGAGGAATACCCCTAGCAAGGTAGAACAAGTCGCTAAGTTCCTCATTCCAGTGCACTTGCATTGCTACCGAAGAGAGACATTTCATTATCAAGTTGATCAGCGAGTCCGGAATACCAATCTGAAAGAGGGTGTCAAGGATAAAGTCCCAGGAGAGCCGATCATTTATTAATTTTTATATACTCTAAATAAAACTAATTAACCATAACCTAATAAATAAAAAACCTAATTTATTGAAGCTTAAAATTGTTCTCCTTTCATTTTAACCTTCACTCTCTTTTTCACTATCAGTTATGGTCAAAATTTTCTTCTCGTTCCTTGAACCTAACGAGAGTGAAAACATCATCTTTAGGAGAAACCCTCCATTGTATATGCTTCCACTTATACTAATCTATGATTTCTTATCGTTCGTCTATGATCGTATACATATAGTTTCAACTTTTGTAATACTCTTCTTTGTACTTGAACTTTCTTGTTTAACATAAACCATGAGATGCTCCAAAATATATTTCAAAAACAACTTGTAGCATTCCTCAAGCATCTTTCTTAGCATTTCCATTAGTTCTCGTTGTCATATGGTAATTTCTTGAGCCCTTGAAGATGGAGACATAGATCAATAATGATTATATCAATGTTGTGGACTTCTGGTTAGACTATTTATCCAAAAAGGAACTAAACTCCCCACCTTCCTCTAACTTATACTTGGAATAATTCTTTGATGTTTTTCTTGCCTGTGTGCCAAAATTAATGTTGACATAGTTGTCACTTAATCGTTTTTTATGATCCCAAAACTTGGCATAACTATTTGGAAGTTTTGTTTTGGGACCTAACATAGTTTAATTGATGAAAAGAGGATATGGGTTAATTAGTTTTATTTAGGTTTAATAAAATTTAAGAAGATTTGTAAAAATATATATAATAAATTTGATAGTTTTTTAGTTAAATAAGCCATATAGTTCCACGTGGCATACATATGGACTGTGTAACCCTTATATTTATTTAAAAATAATATATATACTATAAAATGTTAAGGTCCAATTTGTATTTAAGTATAAATGTTAAGGCTAATTTTGCCTTTTTGCCTAAATCAAAACCCTAATTTACTAAACTCTATAGTTACCCCCAATTCGTTTTAATCTTCAGCCTCCCTCTTCACCATCCTCCCTTTATCCCATTTCCTTTAATTAAACTATGCTAGACCTCAGTAAAAAAAAAAACCCAAATAGCCATGTCAAGTTTTAGGATCATACATAATGATTATATGGCAACTATAGCAACACCAAGTTTGGCACAAATGCACATAAAGTAGCAAGGAATTATTCCAAGTATAAGTTGGAAGACTGTGAAGAGTTTACTGTTTCTATACCTTCTTTTTAGAGGAATGGTCTAACCAAAAGTCCACATACATTAGTACAATTATTATCGGTTTTTATCTCCATCTCCAAGGGCTCAAACAATTGCCAAAGGCCAAAGAGAGCCTATGGAAATGGTAAACAAGATGCTTGAGGGATGCTACAAGCTATCTTTGAAAGACTAATAGGGCATCACATGGTTGATATTAAATAAGAAATTTTAAGTATAGAGAAGAGTATTATAAAATATTAAACTATATAGAAGATTATAAAATAACAATAGGAAAGCATATATTAATAGAAGTAAAAGAATAGACAATTGATTGTTTCTCCTAAAGATAGTGTTTCCACTCTTCTAAGGTTCAAGGAACAAGGAGAAGAAAATTTTGACCATGAATAATACTACAAAAAAGAGTGAAGGTTAAAACAAATTGAGAAAAATTAGGGTTCAATATATTGGGGTTTTAATTTATTAGATTATGGTTAATTAATTTGATATAGAGTTGATAAAATTGATAAGATTTGTCAAAAATAAATTAAAATTAATGTTTTTTAAGTTAGATAGGTCTGACAGTGCCACTTGACACTGTGGGCCCTATAAAGTTACTTAAAAGTAATATGTATCTACTGCATCATTGATGAAGTGGTAAAAAATTGATATAGTCATGCCTCAGTCTATTTTTCCTTTTATAAAGAGTTTAATTTAAACGTTTTAAAAATATTATAATTTATTTTGATGTCATGAAACATTAAGGTCTAATTTGTATTAATAAAAGGGTTAAATTGGACCCTAAGGTATTAAACAAAATTCATCTAATGTTTCAATATATACAGAAAGAACCTAAATATTTCACAAACGTTTAAAAAGGATCTCGACTCATCATTTTTCGTCAACCCTCCATTAAAAAATATAGGTGGCATTATTTCTTATTTTATGGGTCTTATGCTATAGGTGTATCTTGTGTGGCAAAGACTCAAAAAAATAAAAAACAAATTTGGGTCCTATGTCATAATCTTCTCTCTCTTGCTATGATTTCTTTCTTATACCCAGTTATTCATTCTTTTATCTCTTTGCATTTGTTTAGTTAATATATTTAATTAAATCAATGACCCTCCTCACTCTATCCATGTCATTACACTTCTCATACATATCAACCAATGAATTACACACCACAAGGTTGCATTGAAACCCTAAAATCGCAATTTAGGCATGGTTTGTTACCAATTTTAAGGTTTGTAACCAATGAACACGCATTACTCATAGTTGCCAATGTGAATTCACTTGACATAGCTGAACTCTCTAGCATTCATACATAGATCCAAAGAGTAAAATCAGGTTGGCCCATGTCGATATAACTTTCCATAAGCAAAGACTAAGAGACGACATTCGATTTAGCCATTTCTTCAAACAGTTAGTGCATAGTCTATTCTTTAGAGGCTTAAGTAATAGTTGTTGAGATCATTAGCAATGAAAGTGCCAGATGCCAAAAGCCCATACATGAACAAATGGGCGTGAGAAGATATTGTAGAAGTGAAATTCTTGCAATTATGAAGTTTATATATGAAGTAATCCATGGTATATAACGCTATATGAGGCTTCTTTCTTGAGTTGGGCAATTCATTTTTATCTGTTACAATCTAACTAATGTTAATAATAGATTCAACAATTAAAACTTGGATCAACAACCCATGTATCAAAGGTAGTAAAATCCAATTTGGCTTATTTATTTTGACCAGTCAACTATAAAGCCAAGTTTAATTTTCTAACATCCTCCCTTAAACTTGGTTTGGACATTCCAAGCATCTTTTTCTGCTTCAAAACAATTCAACCTTCAATGGCTTTGTAAAAATGTAAGCAATTTGATCTTCAGACTTACAGTACTCAACCACAATCTCTTTGTCTTTTACAAAATCTCTAATATAGTGATGTTTGATGTCAATGTGTTTGCTACGAGCATGAAAGATTGGATTTTTTGTCAAGAAAATTGTTGATTTATTGTTGCTGAAGATTTTTGTAGGACTAAGTTGTTGATGTTGCAATTTTTCAAGAATTTTTCCCAACCATACTGCCTGTGTAACGCAATTCGATGCTAGGATGTATTCAGCTTCTATCGTTGAAAGGGCTACTACTTGTTGTTTCTTTTGAGGACCAAGAAAATGCTCCAAAACTAAGATGGAAAACATAGCCTGAGGTGCTTCTTCGTTTCTCAATATCTCTTGCCCAATCACTATATGTATATCCTACCAGCTCCACCATGTTAGAATTTAAATAAAATATTCCATCATCAAGAGTACCTTTAATGTATCTCAAAATTCGTTTTGTAGCTTGCCAATGGGATTGTTGTGGTGCTTCCATAAATCTACTCACAATTCCAACTCCACAAACAATATCAAGCCTTGTTGTTATTAAATATCTTAAACTTCCAATAAGTCTTCTAAATTTAGTTGCATCAGCATCTTTCATAAGCTTCAATCTTTCCTCTACTGGTGTTAAAATTGACTTGCATGCTTCCATCTTGAACTTTTCAAAATATCTTGCGCATATTTCTGTTGAGAAATAAATATACCTTTGTCTGTTTGCTTCACTTCAATGCCAAGAAAATAAGTTATCAAACCAAGATCTTGCATCTCAAATTGAGCAATCCTTCTTCCAATAATTTAGAATTGTTGTCGGTAAAGATTAAGTCATCCATGTATAAGCAAACAATTGTGATATCTTCATCCTTGTTGATTTTGATATATAAAGCCTGCTCATCCGAATACCTTTGAAATCCATTATTCAGAAAGTAGGTATCAATATGGGTGGACCATGCTAGTGGTGCTTGTTTTAATCCATATAATGCCTTCTTCAATTTGTAAACTTTACCTTCATCTCCTTATTTCACATAGCTTGATGGTTGCTCAATATAATCCTCTCTTCTTCAAGTACACCATTTAAGAATGCTGGCTTGACATCCATTTGAAATATTTTCCAATTTCTTTGAGCAACAATAAAAATGATCATCCACACAATATCCAATCTGGAAACTGGGGCAAATACTCAAAATAATTAATATCAAGCTTTTATTTGTATCCTTTTTCTACTAACCTTGCTTTAAAACGTTCCATTTCTCCATTGGGTTTGTACTTCGTCTTATATACCCACTTGACTCCGATTGGTTTATTTTCTCCTGCGAGAATAGTTAGCTCCCTTATATTGTTCTTCTTGATTGCTTTAATCTCTTCATCCATTGCTTTAATCCAATGATCATCATTCATTGCTTCCTCGAACATTAATGGATCACGATCTACAATGAAAGCATAATGGGCTACAACTTCATCATCATTTTCATCATCACTCATTTGATAATCTTTCAAATAAGTGGGTGGATGGTGTTCTTATTGTAAGCACCTCAGTGAAGGTGAAGTAGGAGGAGATGTCGTTTCAGGATCAATGTAACATCCAATTCTTGTGGGAAGGTTAAAATGGTAAATATGAGTGATTAATGAAAGTTAGAAATGCATTTCCATGTTCATGCATATTATGTCATGCACATGCATATGAATAGTGAAATTGTGACACATGAAAATGATTGTACATGCATTCATGAATAATTCCGGGTATAATTAGATTGAGTCGTGATTTTAGGTGTCTTGAAAATTTTGAATTTATTTATATTGAAAATTCTATTGGTTAGTAAGAATATTGTATTTGTGAATTTTGGTGAATTTAAGCATAAATTTTGGAAATAGTTAAATTGTAAAGATGAGAGTTTAAGGGAGTTAGTTTCAAAAGAAATTAAGTTAGAGCTTAGATATGAGGAAAGTGACAAGTGTCACTTAGGCTT
>JANVCQ010000001.1:19053004-19099732 GCA_025531925.1 Erythroxylum plowmanianum
ATAATCTTCATGTTTAATGTTTCTAGCATGTTGAAGATTATTTCCTTCTTGATTTCACCATGATTTATGTCTTGCCAATTCAAGATTGATGTAGTCTTGATGTATTTGAATCCAAATCACCTGAAATGATTTCTTAACCAATTCTATATATTTTATTATTATCAAAACACAAGTGGGATTTAATTTGTCAACCACCATTGGTCCAACATTATTCCTTATGAGTTTCGTTTCTTCTGTGTTTCGTTCCTTCTGTGTTTTTTTCTTTTTGAGTTTTGATTTTTTTGTGTTTTGTTCCTTCTGTGTTTTGCTCCTTCTGAGTTTTGATTCTTATGTTTTTCGTTCCTTCTGTGTTTTGCTCCTTCTGAGTTTGTTCCTTCTGTTTTTTGTTCCTTTTGTGTTTTGCTCCTTCTGAGTTTTGTTCCTTCTGTGTTTTGTTCCTTCTGTGTTTCGTTTTCTTCTATGTTTTGCTGACGTGTCTTCTTTTATATTTTGCTTCTTCTGTTTTTTTTATTCTTTTGTGTTTTGCTGACGCGTCTTCTTCTGTGTTTTGCTGACGCGTCTTCTTCTGTGTTTTGCTGACATGTCTTCTTCTATGTTTTGCTTATTCTGTCTTTTTGATTCTTCTGTGTTTTGCTGACGCGTCTTCTTCTGTGTTTTACTGACGTGTCTTCTTCTGTGTTTTACTTCTTCTGTTTTTTTGCTTTTTCTGAGTTTTACTTCTTCTGTCTTTTTGGTTCTTCTGAGTTTTGCTTCTTTTGTCTTTTTTTCGCCTGGTCATAACTTCTTCTCTAGAAACCGAAATGAATTGATTCTTGAACTATAAGACTCGTAAGACATTACCCTACATCTCCCCCTAAAAATCATAGCCATCTGAAATGAATTGAGAAAGATTGAGTGAGAAACATGAAACAGGTACAGTGAGTGTGCTCTTAAATTTTATGAACTAAGGTTATTCCACTAAACATATTTCAGTGTTTTGATTATATTCCATTGAACATACTTCAGTGATTTGATTATGTCTAGATCTATAGGGCTCCAAATGAGTAATGAATTGTGATTTCGATAGTTTTAGTGAGGCATAAACCTAAGTACGAATCATACTTAGATGAGTTTTGATATGAGACCAATTTTGTGATGAAATTGATGGACAATACGCAGGATTTTCATGAACATGCATTATACATAGGTTAATTCATACATGTGTATCATTGGATACTTATGATTGAAGAAATTGTGATATCATGTATATTATTTGTTATAGAGGAGCAACTGGAACGTCAACCTCTAGACGTTGTCGGATCTTCCAAGCATTAGCTTCGGGAAAAACTTGTGAGTAACCTAAACGGTCTCACTTAATTACTTGTTTGCTTAGATATATTTTGAATAATGAATAAATGAGATTTGATTGTGAATTCCGTACAGAAGTTCCGATGACTATGAAATGTGGATTGTGATATTGAAGTGCGGCTTGAATGTGAATGTAGAGACCTAAATGCTTATAATGATTGAGTGCGGTACATGCATTCCATTCATGAATGTATGAAATATAATGACAGTTGTGACCAGAGTAGCCAACGATCAGAGCTTAAAGCTCAACGTGTGGAAATGAACCTCGAGCTCAAAAAAGTTTCAGAGCCTCAGGCTCAACGTGTAATGAGCTATATATCTTCTTCGGATTAGGGACAGTTATTAACGAGCCTGGTATCCAAAATAGATACGGGATAGTTCAGGCACCCGATCACAACAATGTAACAATTGGAAAAGAGTCTCATGATCAGCTCATATGCATTTGGTTATGTATGTTTGATTGATTTAAATGCATGATTTGTTTCTGCTTAAGTGGAAATGTGATACTTATGTAAAGTGCAAAGTTTTGAAATAATTATTATGTGAATTGATGTGTTGCATGAATTGAGTAAACCATCAATGATGGTTACCTCATTGAGTTCGCAAAACTCACCAAAATTGCAACGTTATTTTTTCAGGACCGAGAGACGACCCTAACTATTGAGGGGCTCCACTACCATGTAGATTGTGCTTTAACAAGAGAAGTCATGGCTCAAAGGTCGATCAGCTAGGATTTTTGGATGGCTTAGATAGATTTGATATATTTTTCTCTTTCATGTAGCACATTTGTACTAGGTTTTGTTAATGTACATGTAAAAAGGGTTGAAAAATCCAATGTAGACTCTTGGTTTGAGAAATGAAATAAGGAAAAAGTTGGTTTTAAGATTTTGTGATTTTCTATTTATGCTTAATAAGTGATTAATGATACGATGCCATGTGAAAGGAGCGTAGTGATCGATCGTAGCTCGTCCTTATCTTAGGATATGTGCCGGAATGACCTCCGGGCGTTTCGATGGATACCCTGCGGTAATGGAGCGCTACAATCAACATGTGTTGACTCTTTAGGAATTGGAAGTGAAGACGTCTCTCCATTTTGATTAGTCATTTCCAATTAATTGTTTATGAACACTGGTAGTGGCAATGATTTCTTTTCCTTTTCTGACCAATCTCATACTCCATCTTCTTCAAAAGTAGAATCCCGACTGATGATCACTTTTTGAGTTTTTTGATTATAAAGCTTATAACCTTTTGTTTCCATACTGTAATCGAGACATATAAATTTTTCTTCCTTATCATCTAGCTTCTTGCTCAACTCATCAGGTACATATAAATATGTTATGCAATCAAAACACCTTCATATAACTAAGATTTGGCTTTTGTCCACTCCATGCTTCTTGTGGATTTTTATCTCGAATACTTTTAACAGGACACCTATTCAAAATATAGACTACATAAGCCATGACCTCTGCCCAGAAAATTTTAGGTAGCTTCTTATAAAATAACATGCTTCTCACTATATATATCCATAATAATTTTGTTTTTCCTTTTTTCCACTCCATTTTGTTGAGGAGTGTACCTAGCTGTCAACTGATGCTTAATTCCATGTTTTCTTAGGAAATCATTACAAATAGTATATTATGCGCCTCTATGTGTTCTCAAGGTCTTAAAAGAATAAACACTTTATTTTTCAATATATGCTACAAAATTCTTAAGTACTTTACATGCCTCAAATTTTTGCTACAAAAAATAAACACATGCCTTTCTTCTATAATCATCAATAAATGTAATAAAGTATTTATTACCTCCATTTGATGGAACCTCCACATAACATAGATCTGAATGCATGAGCTCTAATGGACATTTGGCTCTCCATGCTTGCTTTGTAGGAAGTGGATATTTATGTTTTTTCCCCATTACATATGACTCGCAAATTTGGTCAGGAACTTGAATGGTTGGCAAACATGAAACTCTATCTTTGTTTGCAAGAAACTTAATGCTTCACAAATTTCATAGCCAATTATCATTGATGGTCATAGTATTACATCAAAAAGAATTACTGTAATTAAGATATATTGAAAATAGATGTTGGACGTCATTCTCATCTTTAGAATCATGCCTTTTTTTATATCACTCATGGTGCATCCATCTTTGTTGAAGTGTAAATCGTAACCTTTTTATGATAGTTGTCTAACGCTTAATAAATCTTGACAAAGAGAATGAGCATAGTGCCATCATAAATGTAATTTAAAGACTCATTCTTCAATTTTATAACAATCTTTCTTGTTCTCAAAACTGGAATCTGGTAGTTATCGAAAAGTTTTACTGAGTAATGAAATGATTCATCTAATTCAGCAAAAACTTCCTTGCTCCACTTAAGTGATTGTTGCAACTCGAATCTAACAACCATTGGCAATTGTCACTGTTACTAGTTTCATGAGCGGCCATCATCAATGTCTTTAGGTTATTATTCTCACCAACTCTAGCTCGATTATCTTTATGTTCTTGTCTTCGAGCACGACATTCTCTATTATAGTGACTATATTTTTTACAATTATAGCACTGAATGTGTGACTTGCATTCAGATTGATAATGATCAAACTTTTTGCACTTGTGACATTGAATATTAGATTTATCGTGCGAAGATTCACCCTCCCTTGCTCTTGGTCTAGAATTGGTTCTAAAATTTTTGCCTCCTCTACCTCTAATATTTGAACTTCTTTGAGTATGCTCTATTTTGCCAATTGCAGGTTCCTTCTCATTTCTCATATTTACTTAGGCTTTTAAAACTTACTCCGTTGTGTTTGGTGATTTTTCATTCATACGCATTTCATGAGGCTGTAGTAAGGCTTGCAAATCATTGAAAGTCATAAACTGCAAACCTTTAGACTCTTCAATGGCTGCGATAACATAATCAAATTGACTTGTCAACGTGCGCATGATCTTCTCCATAATTTCATGATCTCATTACTTTTCATCTCATCAATTTTTCCATTTGTGAAAAATAATCACAAATACTATCATCTTTACCTTGCTCCATCAACTCGTATTGCCTTTTCAAACCTTGTAGTCTTGTTTATTTAACTGTGTCTGCTCTTTCATATGTTTTGAGCATAATACTCCAAGCCTTCCTTGTTTTAGCATGAAATATTTTTTCAAGAATCAGCAACTCAACGAATTGACAAATTAAAAACAAGGCTTTTTCATTTAATAAACGATCACGAACCAATTATACTGATTCTTTAGCCGTTGATGTTTCTTTTTCTTCTAAGCGTTTCTCCAAAATTTCACCATATTCATTGCTTCTCAAATATAACTCCATCAAGCATTTCCACATCGCCAAATTGTTTTTGCATTCAAACTTGAAAATAGATAATTATATTGGTTGAACTTGTTGAACTTCAATTGTTGTACTTGAAGCCATCTTGATTTACTTGAACACTCTAACTTGACTCTGACACTAGATGTTGGCAATTAGATTGCCTAGAAATAAACTTGTTTGTCAAAACAAAGTCACTTTATGGATAGAAAGAATACAAATTTTATAAAGACAAACTCACATACTACAAACTCTCACATCTCAAAAACTCATCATGTATTAAATTGTTGAAGCTAACCACCCAAACTTTTACACTCTTATTATTTCCTTCTCTATGCATACTTTTCATCATTTGCCCAATGGCCATATTTATAGGCTTCAATAAGGACAGCTTCAATGAAGATATCCTCCAACTATATGGACAACTTCAATTAAGCTATCCAAAGTTAGTAAAATACAATTTGGCTTGTTTATTTTGACCAATAAACTAGAAAGCCAAGTTTAACTTTCTAAATGTGATGGACTTGGTTAATACTCACCAAGAGTATGGTCTTTTGCAATTAACTATTAGTTAATCAAAAGAGAAAGCAAAATACCATGAATACCCAGAAAGTTGCAGAATTGAAGGAAAAGATAACAAAGCCCTTGTAATTGCAAGAATTATTACAAATGGAAGAGATTCCCAAGAATACAACGGGACCAGAATTCCAAAGATCCTGCATTGCTCAATGTCATCTACATCTTGAAATTTTGTATACCTAATTTTCTTTCTTGAAGACAATCCTTCCAACTCTATTCCTTGAAGGGCCCATTCCAGGGACTATCCACCGTTCCTCTACTCACCCTCCCCCAGTCCCCACCATACACACAAAAATTCTACTATGAATCTCATTCTTTTGTTTTAATTAGGCAGCTTACCTCCTGCAACCATATGGTTTCCTAGAGATTATTTTTACGAGACAAGCCCCAGATAACCTACTTTGTGTTATGTGTTGGAACACTCAGGTAAAACTTAGTATTCTTGAAGTCATCCAGCATTGGGTTGTATCCGTCCTTAGTTCTTGTCTTGGATGGCAATCCAAATTCTTCCATGAAGGATGAAGTATCAAGCTGCAAGAAAGAAGTTATAGCTCATAACAAGCTATCTGATGCAGTTCAGTTAAAAGTAATCCTGGATCCCGAACTAGTTCAGAATGGCTGTAGGTATCTCACTTGATCTATTAGAGCGCATGCGTGAATACGAACAACAGAATAGATTTATCAACACAGGATGATCATAAGGATGTATAATATATGACTGATGACAGGTCCCCATGGTAGAAGAAGTAACTACCATTTTCAGTGAAGAAGTAAAGCTTCTTCTAGACAACAAAACTGATGTCATTGTAAAATTGAGAAGGATGTGGCACAGAATGGACTTACTACAATTGTTCGTCTCTTTTTCCCTTGCTTGGATGATTTATCTCCATGCAATTGAAGCCATCCGGAACAGTAATGATCCATGCGTTCCAAAAGCCAGAAGTCAGTAGGAAAAAAGATATCAGCATCACCCTACAATCTCATTAAGATTCTCAAATTAGACAAATGGGCAATGCAAAACAAACTCATTTTTTGTCATGCTTTTGTAATGTGAAAATTTAACAATCATTATGATCTTGGAAGAAAACTCAAAACTAGTTAATACAAAATTGTCTCCAGAATGTATCAATGTGAGTCAGTTGGACCGACACTTGTTGACAATATCGTACTTGATTAGAATACAACATACTAAAAACACAAAGAGATTAATAAAAGCTAGCTCTCAAAAAATTGCTTCCACAAAGTCTTTTCTACAAACACTTGCATTGATGAATTTACTCAGAGACGAGTTTTGGCTTCTTATAGGTTTTAGCAAGGCCAGGCAGTGACTTAGGAAATCAACATATTGAATTGACTACACTAGTTGACAGAGTATAAAATCCCAGGTTATATAAATCATATATTTTTCAATGCAGCAGGGTTAACCCCACCCTCTATTTCATCATAGTACATAAAAGGAAAAACTCAACCAAAATGGATGTGTAGAAATAACAAACCTTTGCATCCAGATAACTAGCATAATCCAAGCTGTGGCCATTTCTCTGCAGTATAAAATTTGAAAACTATGAATCACTTTTGACGTGGTTTTGTATTTATTCAGGTGAAGCAAGCAATATATCCATGTAGTTCAGATTTGAAAGGACATCTAGATTTCTCCTTCATAATATATGATATATCCATGAGAGCTAGGATTGAGCAGTGAGGGGAAAGTTACTATCCAGCTACTAGTCATTCAAATCCTCAAGCATCAAAAACAAATCAATGAAGATTTTAGTGCCACAATTTAAACCAAAAGAAAAAGGAAAAGATTCACCGGCACAAGCAATATCCATGCACTCTTAGCCACATAATTTCTTGTTGTTGAAAAGGAATAAAGGTTGCAACATTTAGAAGGACATCTCTTTCCCTCTCTTAAGATTCAAAGACATGCTACTTCTAGAACAAACCAAAAGCACTGCTATCAATATATCTCGAGGGAAATTTCAAGATAACAGGTTTCTTGCAATAGTGACATAAAAGAAAATACGCCTGATGCTTAAAATTTCGCTTGAAATTGGAAAATGAAATCAAGTAAAAGATTCCATGTAAGTTGGCCCTTTCCATCTTTGTTCAAGAATAAGATGATTAGACATTTATAATTTGCTCCTCAAGGTTTAGACACTGATTGGACACTAAGAAAAGCACTTGATGTCAGCACCTCTCCTCATCAGTTGCATAAAATTGTGTGATAATGTTTCCTTCAGTTTTAATTTTTCTTCTCATGCTTGCCAATTAAGAAACGAGGAAATGGAAACTTGCATCATAAAACACTATAAGTGAAAATTCAAAAAAGTTAATGTTTACAGTCAATGAGTCAAATCTAGACAGTTTCTTTAACAGTAAAGATAATATGGGCAAGTGGAGATGGAAAAGACAAAATACATGGTTTGCAAAAGATGTATGATCCATCAACAATTGATTTACCGCCACAATGTTTGCAGTCATTCCAAAACTTGGTTATTGCTTTGGCAACTTAGCAGAGCAGACATGGTATAAGTTGCTTTTTTATTTGTTTTTTCTCCTCAAATCCTCCCACCTCACAGGAGATGGTGTTTCCTAGGCAATTATAAACAAGCTCTACTAGTGGTTCAATTCCCAACAAAAATAGAAAAGTATATACCTTCGTTGAAACCAACGGTGCCCTTTCACCAGGTATACTCACATCAGGCAGGTAACTAAAATCTGAAGCAATTAAAGACATCTTTGGTAATGCCTCATGCAACACCTCTAGTAGTTTCTGCATTTTCAATGAGGTGTAAGTCAAAGAAATGAATCTGTTGACGAGAAAGAACCATCGTAGTTCGTACCAAGCAGCCAGTTGGTAACCAACATCTTCGAGGTTTTGGGAAGATCTTAGACCAAATCCTTTTCTTCATTGAAGTAGAATGCCTGTTTTCTGATTCTATTGTCTCAATACAACGCTTAATCAATGCATCTTCTAGTGGCCGATACAACTCAGTGAGTCTTTGGCTAAAATGTGTATAATTCCAGTAAACAAAAAGAAAAGGTAAGTTTTCCCTCTATTGCACCATTGCATCTTAAGAAAATACTTCTTGAAATTTCAAGATAAGGGATACTTAAGATGTATAATAAGCCCTATCAACTAACTGCATATACAATATACAAGAAATAATAGATTACAACGTTTAGAAGTACACTCCTGCCTGAGGTAAACTGCTACAAGTGGAATTCTACTATAATAGATGCCAAATTATATAGGAGTTGGATTAAAACATTCCAAGGTCACCACAATCGTTGATGTGTAAAATTTCTCACAATATTTCTCACCAAAACAATCACTTAAAGGAACCCATGCATTCTAACTTAACAGTATGAATTGAAACCCAGTACAAAGCTCACAAGAAAAGAATTGGGGGAGATATACAGCACATTACTGCCTACCCTTCAGGTTGCTTTTCAACCCACACTTCCTTCCATGGGGAAACTTGATTGTCTGAGTAAGCAAGGTCATGTGGAAGATTATCAAGTACCTGTAATAGTAAGTTTATAAGATTAAGGTGATAAATAAAGAATCATCATACAACCATTTCACCTAAACTTTGAAGGAAAGTTGAGATAATCAACTTATTCTGTACCACTTAGTGTCATGTTACAGAGATTGAGAGGGCTCTGCCCAATGGAAATGAAAACCTGTTTGATTTATTCAAATGACAGAACTATTGATGCATAATATCATTTTTTAACATGCATTAATTAGGTAAAACTTGAAAAAAAAATTTCCAAACAACAACATTATAGGAAAGAAACCAATGCAAAACATCAATCATCTTCAAAAGCTCAAGAAGTCTATGGTGTTGGCCCCAGGAAACTATTTTTCAACCAAAAAAGGATCAACCAATATAGGACATACCTCTAACATGATTACCCAACATGGTTGTTGGTCCAAGTCTCCTATAATGAAACAAATTAGATTCAATTGTGAATTTTAGAAGGTTGATTACTACTAAGAAAACATTCAGCTGAAAACTGGGTGAAGTATATTAAGCGTGTTAAAGAAAACAATGAAAATAAGGCATTAAAACGTATCTATAACAAACTGATTTCACCATGGCCATGTTCACAGAAAAACAATAAACTCTCCTCCATGAAACCACAAGATATAGAAAATACAAACGCAACTGCAGTTTTTCTTTAGTTTCTCAAATATTTCAATGCAAGTTTATTGCATTTCTGTACAATCATAAGACAAATTCCATTAACAAGAAAATGAAGTTGAGTAGAAAAGTGGAATTTTTGTAACCATGAGAATATATAATGTTATGCAAGTTTACTTTAAGCAACTAAGTTCCCTTTATATAAATGATTTACTGATTTCAATCCTCAGAAATACAGAGACAGCTTATGCTTTCCCAGAGGGAGATTTCCATAGACTAGGATGTTGTAGAGGGAGCCAAACCCATCCCATCTACAACTCAAGATTTGTTATGTGAAGCAAGTTCTGACCTTTGACCATATTCTTGACACATCAATGAAATTTATTAAAATTTTCATGTATCTCCATTTTAGGAAGAAGAGGAGTGGTTCCTATACAATTATGATCCACATTCATTCCTCCACAATTTAAAATCTTCAGTCTGATTTTCTGCTGACTACTTACCTTTAATTACAGTTAACTAACAAAAAGAAGGTGAACAAGTCCAAGAAGAAAGCATACCCCATCCACTTCGAGCAGCAGCATCACGACATTCCACTTTAAACTTTGACAAGTGACTGCCAACTTCTCCAACAGTTTCTCTTTGTATTTCAGCCAGTGATGGACTGATTTCCACTGAGCTGCAGAAAAGAATCATTTCAGAACAAGATCTGTAATACAAGAATTACAAAGACAATTGCACACCAAAACAAACATAGAAAGAGTTGCATGATTGATGAGCTAAAACCACTTACTCATCAAATTAATTCTCCATCAATCAATGTACAATTTACTGTCAGAAACATCCAGCATGTTTATTTTCATGTTCACGTTGTAAACTTGGTCATATTTTATTATCCACCATCAATCATCCAACAACACATTCAATTATTTGTTTCACTAAACATTCTGATGTTTCCAGTAAGAACTCAAGATAACCCCAAATAAGCTGGAATTTCGCATCCTGAATTATTTCCTGGTAGTACTTAAAGAAAAGAACAATTAGCCAAGAATGTGCATTGTTCCAAAATTACAGCACTTTGCTGCATATAAGTTTTTGTGAACTTATGGATATGAAAGAACAGTAGGCATAAAACTGTCAGGACATGCACAAAGATTCCATACATGATATAAATTCTAACAATTTCAGAAAATGAGGAGGAATTATGTGTATGCCCAACATTCAGCATAAATGGAAAACTTATTTCAAACATGAAAATGTAATTTCAAAGGCACATACATATAGGTCATACTGTTGTATACTCTTGCAGGTGCATTCAACATAATGTAATCCATTATGCCCTTCGCACAAGTTCCTGATCCACCACCAATTTCATATATCTGAGTCCACATTGTAGAACAACGGATTATTATTATTTTCATTGCATTTACCAAGTGAATTGAAAAAATATACATAGATGAGGAAGTTAGTAGAAAAGTTCAACAAACTTAGCATTAAAGCTACATAATCCTTGTAAATTGAGACAAGTTAAAATTTCAATTTGATGCAACCTCAACAAAAAGAACAGGAGATCAAGTAAGGTTGCTGAACCAGAGGCTAGAGTTAGTATAGCTGATGTATTTTCTAATATCCTGCTATTTTATCCCTTAACCAATCAGCTTTTCAATAACAGAAAAAAAGTTAGCTATTGAGCATACAATAATTAAGCATCTATATGAAATAATTCCGAACAAAATTCAATTTGTCAAGTTAAGGCATATGCTGAATTATCACCAGAACAAGGTCTGAAGGCAGGTCAATAATTAGAGGAACATGACGTAACATCAAAGAGGCAAGTTGAATAAATAACGGATGTAGTGGAAAATGACATATAATATTTGTAATTGTGATCCGGTAAGTGGTTGATCAAGAGATAGATAGCCCTTACTTTTAGTGGAACGGAAAGATTAGCTGTACGCATTATGGCTTCAGCAATCCCATGGGCATACCAAGGCTACAAGGAGAAATGGCTTTGGCATCAGGGACCATAAAGATATTTTATGCACACTCATCTTACAAGGAATAACTATAAAACTTAAACTCAAACGTCTCTTTAGGTATTGTGGAGTGGGGGAAGTGAGTGAGGATTGCAAGTAATTCAATATTACCATTGTGCATAAATGCTTTAACATGTAGGAAGGTATCCAAAACTTTCATGTGAGCAACCAATTATGGCGACAATTCAGCTCAAACTATAAATAAACCCAATCAAGGAGGTACAGACTTTTTGTTCTTCCAGTGTGCATAGCATAGGTCACAATTTAGCTGCAAGGTATATGCGTTATACTAACATGGCAGTTTTCTTCGGTTGCAACTCTACTTGTATGGTACACCAAACACAGTATCATAGAATGTCAATTACATGAAAATGAAAAACATTTTCTTTATCAATAATCAATTTTGATAAAAAATGCTAGAAATGAGATAAGTAACAATGGTTATCTTTTCTTTTTTTTATTTCACAGGCACCATGCGTAAGAAAGAGATCACCTTAAAAAGTTCCACTGGTGTAAACCACGAAATGTCACTTTGTTTGTAGATTTTGTCCAAATGGTTCATGTAAGCCTTTCTGCCTAAGCAAAAAAAAAACGCTCAGCAACAGATTTGACACCAAAGGACAGCAAAGAGCTAGAGAGTCTTTGAAAAGAAAAGGATCAAAGAGGATTACTTTTAAACAAAACCAAGCCCGTAAACTATAAATGACCCAAAAGCTAGTGTGAACTTTACACATATTCGGGGTGGAGTATCATCCGACGCTCAAGTTGTTGAGCTATCAATTCAATAAATATAAAAATAAATAAATAAATCTCATAATACCCACAAGACAAAAGACAAATCATAAATTTATAGAATTACCTTCAAGTTGATTGAACTTAATGCTCCTGTCAAGGACTCCAACTGACCTCGATCTCTGAGAGAAATACCCATGATTGGGATCATATAACGCAGAATGAATAAAATCTCTAACCTGCACAATTCAAACGAAACAAAGAAAAAGAACCCATCAAGAATTGAACCACTCAAACCAATAAAAAGAGAACGAAAATGACTAAACTCACAAGAACTGGGGTATCCCCAACAATGTGAGTTGAGAAGAAGGCTTGAAAAGAAGTAACTACAGGCTGGCATGATACAACTGCGCAGGAACCAGAGTTAAATATTGAAAAAACTGATAATGCCTCTCACAGACACAGAGATGGAGGAGGTACCTCGGCGTCTACGAAAGAGAGAGTATAGGTTCCTGGAACAGAGGGATTGAAAAACAAGCATGGGTAACTACGAGATTAACACGAGGCTGTGAAAGGCACAGAAACAGTGTGGCTCTTAGTACTATTTGAAGCTTAGGAGGTTTTATGAATTCTTAAACCCTTCTGAGATTTTGCGGGTTAATCTTGTTTTGTCATTTTGTTATTAGTGTTTGTTTAAGTGCTAATGTAATATATTTAAATGTGACAAACTATTGCAATACCTTTTTAGGCCTAAGTCGCTATACCATCCCAAAGTGAGCCCAAGTCTCAGTGTTCTAAGGCCGACTTGGGCTCACTGCTCTATGACAAACTTAGTTTTCGTATAGCATATGTAAACATGAAAATAACTTGTCCAAATTTCAAATCGTTTTTGAGAGTTTGTTTTAAATCAATATAAAGATATATAACTTTAATATAGCGTAATGAAATCAAGTTGTTAGTAATACTAATCCTACTAATAATAATAAAATGGAGACACCTTCATATGATAATATTTTTTTCATCTATAGTCTAATTTCCGTTCATTTTTTTAAAATTAAAAGTATAAAATAATATCCTTTTTTAGTTGAATCCAACTCTAAAGTTAATCTATAATTTAATTTATTGAAAATAATTAAATCTAGACCTATTGGTCAATTCATTGTCATCTTCACCGACAACTTCATGTATCAGCGAAATTCTTGCATAGGTTGCCTTTATATTAGATTTAGTTATGCCTTTCGGAGATTATTTTAGGGATCAATAAAATATCGGCAATAATTTTATTTTATACTAAATTTTGTACGATATTAAAAAGAAAAAGAAGAATATTTTCAAAATATATTTTAAGTAAAAAAACCATGTTTTATGCACTAATAAGGGAGGAGTTGGTCATATATTATTAATTAAATTGAACCTCTACCATGTGCTATAATCTCTTTTTATTCACATCCATTCAATAAACAAAAAGGAGCACAAAATCCTTAAGATATATGGTTGTGTGGTTTATTTATGTTCCTCAAATTCGCAAGCACATGGAGAGCTGTTAGAGACAGCCACTGTTGAGGTTGAACTCGCATTGCTCTTCTGCTGTTTCCACAATTTCATTCCCCGGTGGTGATGATATAAAAATGAGCAAGAGAACAAAATGAAAGTCAAGCAAGAGACTCCTGCTCTAATTTAATAACAATAATTGGTTGGTTGATTGCAGCAGGCCTAATGATTGTTTGCATATTATGTATCTCCAGGATTGAATTCTAATCATGAAATATAACTTTATGGCTGGTGGTAGGACTGACCTCAATTTTTTATACTATTAGACTCCATGACAAAAAAGATAGAAGTTGAAATTGAGTGTTGAAGTGCATAGGGTACTTGGTAACATATATAATAATAAGTCATCTAAGGTTGTTTCTAATTGAAAATGAATCAAAATTTTAGATTAACACTTGTTTTTAGTTTTAAGCCTTTTTCTTAATTTCATTTTTTGAATTTTAGATTTTAGGTCTATTTAAATTGAATTGATCAAAAAATTTTAGATTAATCAAAATTCTATTTATTAATTTTAGACTGCTCAAATTAATATACTAACTTCAAAAAAAAAGTTTCTAATGTAACATAAAGATTATGAATTAAGTTATGTATTCATCTAAACCTTTGTTTTGAATTATATTAAAAATGTTTTATTAACATTAAATTTATCTAATACATAATTTACAGATTATTATCTATATCTTTTAGTGCAGAAGTGGAAAATAGCAATCTATAATTTATTTTTAAAAGAAAGAGGTCCTGATAAAATTAAGAAAAAGAGGGATTTGCTTTGATAAAGATCAAATAGAGAAACCTCCTAGAAAGTGACTTGTGCTTAATCTTAGCAACTCATGATTAGACAGATGAGAATAATAAAAAGATATTAGTCTCTTAATCATTACGAGTTCACGTTATATTGCGCAATTAATGTTAGTTTTGGTTATAAAATATTATAGGTTTAGGTTATAAAGTGAACCAAAATCAGGAAGCAAGCAGCCAAAAGTGGGTCATTTCACATATTAAGATATTATAACCCATTGGTGATAATATGACAATGATATTTAATAGCAGAAAAAGTCTGAATGTGCTTGTTATATGCCAACTTTCAACGACATGGTGAAGAACAACAATAATAATAATCAGAATGTATGTTATAACATAATGAATTATTCCATGTGATTAAGACTGAATGTCAATGGATGCCCTTAACTAACTCATTTGCAAATAAACCAACTATTTCAGTCAATGACATTTTCCTTTCGTCTTTGCTTTCATGGCTCTACCACCTAATCAAAACCTTCTTTTCCATCTCTGATTGAGATATACAGACAAAATAATTGGAATGGTTGCCATCAAAACCAACTTATCACACTATTGGTTCTAATGGATTTTGTAAGTTGTGTACAACCACAATAATTACTATGTTTAGATATAGATATATATAATCCTTATGTCTAGTTTTGAGTATGATAATATGTGATCCAAGTGCGTGATAAATTTTACTTGGTCATACTCTCACTTTAAATCTCTTTTGGCTAATCTCACTGGTTATAGTGTCAAAACCATAAGGTTGGTATGAGCCTGGAAAAGCCAAAAGTTTCTATACTAGGACTCTAAATAGTATATGTATCCCTCTCTTTTCTTTTTCTTTATCTTTTTGCTTTTTAAGCCTGCAGTTGCAGTGGCATTGATTAAACTAATGGGTGACGACAGAACTTTGTCAGGAACATGAAAGAGCCTAAGTTTCAACTTTATTAAGATATTTGAGCAATAAATGCAACACAAAGTCCTGGTGAAAAGCTTCTGCTGGCCTGCAGCTGTTTGATGATGTCCTTTATAATGTTGTTTGGTGCAAAGTTTATGTGTGAAATACGAAAGGCAAGCTTTCATTGCACGGTGACAGAGGGAGAGAAAGACTTGTCAAGAGCAAGGTGAGCAGAAGCAACCCCACTTGCAGTCACCGTAATTGGAAAATTTGTAGGACAGGTTTTTGTCTGAAAGTCACTTGTCAGCTCTATCCTCAAGCCCACACACTTTCCTGGAATTGGTTTCAATAATAACAACCAACACTGCTACTTCAATGCGGTGGGGACCTAATATAGCCTCCCTTCTTTTAACGTCCTCCCATGCTATTTTGGACTACCTCTCTCTTCCTCATTCTTATCCAACCAACTCCATTCATTGCCCTAATTTGTCAAGCCAAAATTTTCAAGAATTTGACAAAAATCAGGCTCTAAGAAGATATGAATTTATACTTTTGGGATGAAAATATGCGTACAGGAATTGTTAGGATAAATTATTTTTAGCTACATTATCATGATTGGATATAATTTGGTGGTAATCTCCAATCACTCCAACCTTACTAAAAAAATGATTCATTTATTATGGAATCAATTGGTTGTGAAGCTATTGAATGCTTATTTATGTCAAGGTCATTGCTTGTTATTCACACTAGCTATCTTTTCTTTAAATAAATAAGTGACAATTTTTTATATTGACAAAATATGTAATTTTTACTCTTCATCATGTATACTAAATAAAATATATATAATAGTTTGTAAATCACATTCTTCAATTAAATCATTATAAATCAATGTCTTATAACTAAATGAGAAGGTTGACCAAGTGGCACTTGAACCTTCCAATTAAAATTATAGAAAAAGCATGAGTCCAATCAAAGGTTAACGAAGTCCACTTAAGTTAATACTTTGAGTCAGGTCTAAAGTTTAAAAACTTTGAATTTCAAATTGAGATCAAACTAGAATTTCACTGTCCAATCTAAAATTCAAACCTCTTATATACACAAAACAAGATCATTTCGTAAATGAATGAATAATGTCATCTCAACTTTTCACCTACTTGACTACTTTGTAGCCTCTCATTTTTGTACATTAGTCGTCTGCTTAGTGTCTACTGCGTCTATCTTTCCACTATCGCCTATTATGCCAGTGCTTTATTTTCTTGTTATCACCATCACTGTGCAATATATTAGGAATATAGGTGCATATGTTGTCATAGTGTCATCATTTTATTGTGTGTCTTATGTTGGCCTATATAAAGGGCCTCTGTGATTAATAGAGTTTGAAGAAAATTTCTCCAAAATTTATCAATGTCAGAAAACTGTTTATAAAATCTTTTTACCATAAACACCTAGCCCAAGTGTCATTTATTATAAACCTCCATTGCTTACTTGATTACTTATGCTTGATCAAGTTTTTGTATTATTGGTCTTGAGATTACACATGTGTTATGCAACCATATTCTCATCATTTTTTGTTATGATATTCATATAGGCAATAATTATGTCAAAATTGATCAATTATGCAAATCCAAGTTATCTAATGTACATTTATGTGTCTGATACTCCAGATACAATTATGAATCCAATTATAATGAAAAGAGATAACTACGATAGCTAAGCAAAGAAGATGCATATCACATTAAAGGCTAAAAATAAATCAGCCTTTATTAATGGGACAATAACAAAACCTACTAATAATGCTGAGGAGGCATACAATTGGCTAATGTGTAATTTTATGATCATCATATGGATACGACAAATTATTGATCGCTCATTGTTTGACTTTTTCCTATTTCGAGACTATTATGGAACTATGAGATGATATGAGGTAGAGATATGCCATCTAAAGAGCTACTTGAATCTACCAGTTAACCTTGAAACTTGCAAGATCTCAGTAACAAGGTAGGTCTATCATTTCTTGTTTTAATACATGGAGGGATATGTGGGATGAACTTGCATCATATGATGCTAAACCAACTTATCCAAGTGTGGATCAATACCATGTGTACATATGCTATTAGGAAAGTTAGGCATTTACAACTTACATGTACTAACTTGAGGGGGAATATTAGGAATATATGTGTACATATGTTGTCATAGTGTTGTGTACATATGTTTTCATATTATTGTCATTGTATTGTATTTATTATGTTGGCCTATATAAAGGGCCTTTGTGATTTATAAAGTTTGAAGAAAAATTCCTCAAATTGTTATCAATCACCTTGTTTTTATTAAAGATCTAAGGCCTTTGAAAGTTCTAATGGATGACATTCTTAATGCAACTAGCTTTTTATATTATTAGATTGTTATACATTCTTCACTTTCTTTAATTGTATATAAGGATATGTAGAGTTTTTATTGATGTTAGACATAATAAATCAATTGGAAAACAAGTGTGGTTCCTTGTGCTTGTAAAGTTTAAGTGTTCCAAATCTTGAAAAGAGTCATAATAATCTACATAGATTCAACAAGATTATTCTTTTCATCTCCCCAAAAAGGGAGATGTTAACAACAAGGATCATTAGTGTTTACAGTATATAAATCCATGTTACGTTAAATCACTGGTGCCTAGTTTATGACTGTTCAGTGGAATGCCATATAGGGTGAAAAAAAAGAAGATAATGAGCAAAATGATGATATGTTTTCATTGTATTGTTAACTGAGGAATGCCCTTAATATATAACTTGATGATAATTAGATAAGGATAAATAAATGAATGATAAGCATAAATAAAAGAAATAATAACCTTGATTTAGACATATGAAAAATAATGGCAAAAATATATAATATATGATGATTAAGATTCTGAGATGTTATCATCCCCCCTCAAGCTCATAAGATGAGGAGGTCATGAGCTTGTCCCAAAGCTGTTGAAATGCTAAAGAGGAAAGAGCGTTAGTCATAATATCAGCAATATGAGCAAAGGAAGAAATATTTCGAATGAGTAGAGCTTTGCTGGCAACTAAATCACAAAAAAGTGAATGTGAATTTCAATATGATTTGTACGAGTATGAGAGACCGAATCTGAGGGGAGAAAGGTAGCACTAAAATTATCACACCAAAGGGTAGGTGAAAGATTGGCAAAACCTAATTCACCAAAAAGAGTAATCGAACATAATTTTGCATAAGCAAGTGCAATGCTCTAATACTTAGCTTTAATGCTAGATTAAGCAATAATAGGTTGCTTCTTGGCACTCCATAAAATAAGATTAGACCAAGAAAGATATAATAACCAAATGTAGATCGTCGATCATCAGGACAACCAGCGCAATCAACATCACAATAAGCTTATATAGAAAGGTTGGAAGATTTAATAAAGTGAACTATGTTATGAATACCATATTGATATTGATACCAGATTTGGTTCTAGTATGGTATTGTATCGATACTGGTCAATATTAGGTACCATTTTAGGTAATTTTTAGAATTTATAAAATAATTCATGATTTTTTTTAAAATTGCAAAATAGTATACTAGTATATTGTACTATATACTTTATAATTTTACATCAACTATATTTTCAAAAATCATAATAATAGAAATTTAAAATAACAACAATTTATTTATTTTTATTAACATTAATTTTTACATATTTAACATATAAATAATGACCACAATTAATATAAAAAAGATCATTTAATCATCATACAAATATAAAATTAAGAACAATACAAAATATTTGAAATATTACAATTTCATCATATAATAAATAGTAATTACATCAAAAATATCAAATAAAAAGAATAATAAATATCTGTTACTCTTTAAAAATTGCAAGTTACAACAAGAGTTCGTGTCGAAGAACCAACTAGAAGTGAAACGTGGAACAAAAACATTTACAATTATATTGCATATATATAATTTAACATATACATAAAATATAAGTAAAATTAAAAAAAAAAGAGGCGAAACAAAAACCTGAAACTTCATTCAATCGGATACGAGATACCCAATCTCAATTTTTGTTTGGTATAAAATCATCATCATTGAGAGGAGCCTCATCGTTACCATCATTCAAATTCGTTATACCAAATGACCTGTCAATGCTTTCCCATCCAAGATTATCTTCCAAGTCACTCTTATCTATTAAAACTAACTCCTCAGAAACTCAATTCACCAAAAGATCGATATTCAATGCAAACTGGATCTACTGAATAACTTGTTCTATTAAGAGTCCTAGTAAACAATAAAATTAAATTATTAAAAAATTATAAGAAATTATATCTAACTTAATAATGATAATAACATATCTTTCTCAAAGCTTTAAATTGTATCAAACAATGACCAAGTCATTTTAACTTTTGTGCCCCAATCTATTTCTTTTCTTGGAATGCATGAATTCAAATGTGCTCCAAGTTCTTTCATAACCTGTTATACTCACACATTGACTTAGAATTTGAATTACAAACCTTTACAATTCTGAAACACCACTTTTGAATTAGCCCCATTAAGAAACTGTAAGTCGTAAGACAACAAAAGTAGTGTTATAAACAAAATAAAATGATGATTAATTTTTAATAAATAACAAAACTAAAAGAATATATATTTGGATTAAGTTTTGCTCTTTGAAAAATAGCAATTGGAATCCCAAAATTTCCAGAAGACTCCTTATAAATCTCCATTTGTGAACTTAAGAGATTTTACATCATCTCATGGGCAACAAATGTTGTAATAATTAATAGCATTCCTCAATGAACTTCAATTTTCTTTGTAAAACTTGGTCTAAAATAGACACCAAAATTAAAAAATGCCCCATCTGCAAACAACAGAGAATAAAGTTGTTTTTTTTATCTCTCATTAATGACTACAAGATAAGATGTATACAAAAAAGGCCTATTTTTCATATTGGTCTTGATTGCTTCCTTCACCCTCTTCATGGTATCATTTTCATCACCATCATCTAGAAAAAGTACCCTCACCAAATGATCATAAACTTGGACAATTCTTCAAGTATAATTCTGGAAACCTCCAATCCAGCATTAGACCTAGCATGCTGAGATGTAATCCACTTTTTACTTATAAACATCTATTTCAACTCTTTCTTCATTATAATAAAACACTAAAGTGATAAGAAATTTGTTACAAACCTTGTAATTGCAGGATGATACAAATTCCTACTATTGGTGAAATCCTTTCTCATTAAATTAAAAACTCATTCATAATTGTAGATCACCTTAGCCACATTTTTTGTTTTTTGCACAATCTCATCAATAACAGAAAATACCTAGTATTCCCTATATTTTCTAGCGTTAAGTCAATGCAATGTGCAATACAAGGAGTTCAAAAAAAGAATTATACTTACTTCATAATCTTCTTCAAGTCACTTTATAAGCAAAATGATTGTCAATCATGAACTGAACAATATTTTCTGGCCTTACTTCATTCACAACTTCATCGAATAATTCAAATAAGTATCATCATTCCTAATAAGGCCAGATGCATCAATAGACTTCAAAAACTTTGAGCCCTTTGCAAAATAAACCAAAAAATTAATAATTGACTCATGTCTCCTATTCATCTAACCATCACACATGAGTGAACACTCATAAACAACACAAGTCATTCTTCTTTTGTCCAAATAACTTTTAATTTCATAAATAGAGCTACTCAAAAGCTTACCATTGTAGTCATCAATTGAAGGAGTTTTGTACCCCAAATCGTAAGAAGCTGATGATAATAAGACAGAGAAGCATTGAATGTTATGCTTGAATCATACCACCATATAGCCATTTCCATACAATATTATGAGATGCTTCTCTTGATTATGTGGCACTATAAATTGAAGATTGAGTTTTAAGACTTGTTCGTAGTGTAAAAAAATTTGAAACTTGTCTTCTTCTTTTCCTAACATCAGGTCCGATGCAATATGCATTTATTGTTAGGTAGGAATAATACCACCTTCAACATTTCCACTACCATCTGAAATACCAAAAAAAAACAAACTTCCACTACCAATATCATCATTCAATCTCTCGCTTCTATCTTTCTCTTGCTGATACTCTTCAAATAAAGTTTTATTTCTCTTGCTGATACTCTTCAAGTAAAGTTTTCATTTGCCATTTTGATATCATGACTTTCACTTTTTTACAAGGTCCCACATCTCCTTTAACCCTAGCTAAATGCTTCTTTAATTTGGTGATTCCTCCACCTTTCAAATGCTTATTACAAAATAAACCGAAAACCAAATCATCATGAACTTAAGTTGGATCATTGTATCTTCTTGAAGTGGTTGAATTATCAGAAGTACTTGAACTTCCTTCCATTCATCTATAAAAATAAATGAAGACATATATCAAAATAACATTATCAACTACTCTCACAAATTATGTATTGTTTAACTCAAAAGTACAAACTAATAAAATTACATAATACACATATACATGTTATATAATATAACTCATTAGTATGATTACATCATACACAATTCAATTTCATCCAACACAATTCATCAATAAGTTAAAAACTGGCAATTCAAGTATTCAATATACACATTTACACAATACACATATACATCTTATATAATATAACTCATTTTATATGATTATATTATTCAACCATAAACTAAGGACATACACTCACAATTATAACATATTCAAATTCAATCATAACTCACAACTATAAGTTTACAACTTACTTTATGTAATCTCATAATTCAACTATAAACTAATATATTTTGTTTTCTTATACAATTCAATTTATAATACTTATAATTAGTTTGTTTTCTTAAATAATTTTATTCAACATTATTACTAAAATCCTAATTCCCAACTTTAATTTAACAATCTTTCATTTAGTAATTTTAATCATCATTTTTAGTTTTTTACCCAAATTTTCCAATGCATTAATTTTCTTTATAAATTGACGATGTCTAAATTATATTAAATTGAACCAACTTATAAGCAATTCCAAGTTTCAAATCCAAAATTTCCAATGCAATAATTTTCTTCATAAATTAGCAATGCCAAAATTTACACCCAAATTTTCCAACTCACACAAACAATTCCTAATTTCAATCCTAAATTTCCCAACTCACACAAACAACTCCAACTGTCACAAAACACCTATACACTACCAAATATAATGCAATTGCAATTTAGAGCAAAAAACACACCTAAAAAAATAGAAAATGCAATTAAGAATTGAATTGGTTTGGTTTGGTTTAGGCCAATTGGGTTTAGATCTAGATCTAGGAAATTGAAATTCTAGATCTGCCAATTTTGCACTCAACACTCTACAAATGCACTATGTAGTGGAGAGTAGATGGTTGGAACTTGGAAGCGGTACCTGGAGAGCAATTGGGTAGTGGATGGCTGGTGGTGCGCATAAGAGACAGGATTGAGGAAGAGATGGTGTGTGTTTTGCACGCGTGAGCTATGATCATGAGGAAGAGACGACGGTGGGGGCATGGGTAGTGCTTAGTGCATGGTGGAGAGTCACCAAAGAGGACAGTAGAGAGAGAGAGAGTGAGAGAGAAATGAAAAGAGAGTTGCAAAAGAGTTAGGGA
Organism: Erythroxylum plowmanianum; assembly: GCA_025531925.1. Lineage (NCBI taxonomy): Eukaryota > Viridiplantae > Streptophyta > Magnoliopsida > Malpighiales > Erythroxylaceae > Erythroxylum > Erythroxylum plowmanianum. The sequence continues at coordinate 19,076,004 of JANVCQ010000001.1, forward strand.
TAAGGATTGTTTAGTTTTTTTAAATGGTTCTTCAACTTTATAAAATTTATGATACCGATCAATATCACACGAAATCATTAGTGTTGATAACAGGTACCAATGATGCCAATTTTGTACCTTTTTTGGCTGGCACAGTATAAAACTATAAGCCTTAGAAGTGAATGCTATAAGAGGGTGTGGATCGAAGATATTGTAAAATTCATTTCACCATTGACCAATGAATGTTAGTAGGACACTGTAAAAATTGAGGTACCTTATTGACTAACAATTAAATATCAAGACTAGTGAGACAAAGATATTGAAGGGTACCAACAATGCTGTGATATTCAGTGGGATCAGAGAGGGGAACACCATAATTTTTAGATAATGGGAGAGAAAAAGTGATGGGTGTATGAACTGGTTTAGATTTATCAAATTCAATGCAAAGAAGGTCTTTGGTATATTGTGTTTAGGTGAGAAGGAGACCAAGAGAAGTGGTGCGAGCTTCGATAACAAGAAAGTGATGAAGTGAACTTAAGTCTTTTATAGAAAAAGCATAGTTAATATCATGGATAAGTTTTATGATGAAAGATGGTGAAGAACAAGTTACTAAGATATCATCCACATAAACTACGAGACAGGTTGTGTGAGAGCTGGTTTTATGAATGAAGAGAGAGGTATCAGATTTTAAGAGTGTAAATTGTAGATCAAGAAGGTTTTGACTTAGGCAGTAAAACCAGACTTGAGGAGCTTGTTTGAGGCCATATAAGGTTTTATGGAGTTGCAAACATAGTGGGAATGATGGAGATTTGTAAAGCCAGGAGGTTGGGGTATGTAAACATGTTCCTATAAGTAACCATAAAGAAAGGCATTATTAATATCAAGTTGATGAACATACCAATTATAGGATATGACCAAGGTAATGATGATGCGAATAATTTTGGGTTTAACAACAAGACTAAAAGTGGTAGTATAATCAACTCCTGATGTTTAATGATAACCTTTAGCTATAAGATAAACCTTATAATGCTCAAGAGAGCCATTAGGATTATGTTTAGTGCAAAAAACTCATTTATAGCCGATAATATTTGTGTTTGGTAGGGGAGGAACAAGAGTCTATTTGGAATTGCGATGGAAAGCACTAAAGTCTTCAAGCATAGCTTGGCGTCAGTGTGAAAATTTGTTAGCTTGAGTAAAAGATGTGGGATTGGAAGGAGGATTTTAGGTGGTGAGAGTGTAAATGATGTAATCAGAAAAGTTATGAGGGGTATATGCATGATCTTAACTTCATGTCATCGTGAGAAGAGGAGAATGGTGTGAGGTGGTTGTGGTAGAGGGAGATGAGGAATTAGAGGGTAAAGGGGTAAGAGGTAAAGTTAGAGAAATAGGAGAGGGAGGAGTTAAGTGATAGTAGTAGTTTATATTATATTTTGGTAGGTGTTTTAGTGTGTTTATAGGTGTTAATTAGATGATTATTGCATGTTTAGGCTTAGAATTATGTTAATGTAATTGTTTGTTTATGTTTTAAGTGTTATATGGTTTAGAGCATGATTTGGATCTTAATCTTGTGTTCTTGAGTTGTTTTGATATATGTTAGTGAATGAAACCGAATGAAAGAAGGCTGAAGGATGTTGGAACATGCTTGGGCTAAAAGGAAGGGTCATGATCGTGCATGGAGTGTCACGATCGTGACAGAAGACTCTTCTCTGGTGTCACAATCATGCACATTTGCTAAACACGGGATTTTCCTTCTATTTTGATGTTTGGAGGGCATTTTTGGGACCATGTGACCTGGGTAAGCCCTAAACTTAACCCTAAGTCACACATTTACTATAAATGAACATACAGAGACCTAAAAATATCACCCTCCATCTTACCCAATTAGAGAAAAAGCAAGTAAGATCAAGAAGGGAGCATTGGGAGCATCAATTGTTCGAGCATTTTCCAAACCAGTCCAACTCAAATTATTTCTTCTTCCTTTGTTTATTTTCTTTAAGCTTGATGCATGATGAGTTTCAAGATGTTATACACGTTCATTATGTTTTAATTTCAAAGTGGGATTTGTTCTTAACTTATTTTATGACTTGATTATTTTTTATTTCAATACAATCTTATGGTGTTGTGATATTTGTGGTTGCTTATACTTCGACAATAAATCAAGAGAGTGAGTTGAAAGTAATATGATTAAGTTGGGTAATGAAAGTTAACAACTTAATAAGTTACGCAAATATCAAATTGATAATCATACGAAGAGAGATCTTGTGTGAAAACTCGATTATTCGATAAATCAGTTAAGAACTATTTGAAAACGATATCTCGTTTTTGTGAATCAAGAGATGGCAAATATGGAATTTTGTAATAAATTAGGGATAATTAATTGGGGTTAAATGATTAGGTCTTAAGAGAGAATAATCAAACCCTTCATAAATCTAGGATAGAGACCCAATTGAATAAAAAATGGTTAAGGGAGCAAAATGACAATAAAACGAATCCTAGACTTTCATACTTTATTATCCTTGTTTCATTATGACAACTTCAATTGTTAGGTGGTTAAGTACTCAATTTTATTTGATTGTTTTAATTCTGAATTTTATTTTCACTTAAATCATATTTCATAACCTTAGATAGAGTTAGGTTTATTTAGTTTTAACTAATTCCTTATGGGATCGATATCATAATTACTACAAGTTTACAATCCATATACTTGTGAAATATTAAGGTTTTTATATTAAGTAAAACTTTCTCAATAGTGAGGAGGAGGATGACATAGAAAAATTTTATTGGGAAAGGTATGTTTAGGGAAATGAACATGAAGAGAAATATAAAGCTTAAAGGTGATGGGATCAAAGCACCAATAACCCTTATGTTAGGAGGCATCGCCAAGAAAAACACTTCGTACAGACTTTGGCTCAACTTTGTCTGGAAAAGTGGAGCCTAAATAAGGAAGACAGGCATAACCAAAGACCCGAAGATGAGTAAGGTAAGGTTGAGTGCAATATAAGACTTCATGAGCATATTTGTGATGAAAAACATGAGTGGGTAAGAGATTGATAGGATAAACAACAGTAGTGAAGGCTTTATAGCAGAAAAACTTAGGGAGGGAGGCATGAAGGAGAAGGGGTGAGATCAGTTTCAGTGACGTGACAAATTCTTCATTTGGCAAAACCACTTTTTAGGGTATATAGTGACAATAGATGCAAAGAGTGATTCCAGTGGAAAGAAGCAAGTGAGCAAAAGACCTTTGATGAGTTCAGGAGCTCCATAGTATTGAAAGGTTTGTATGGAGTGGAGAAGAGATTTTTAATGGTGGTTTGAAAGGATTGAAAATGAAGCAAGGCATGAGTTTTATGGGTTAGAGGAAAAATCCAAGTAAAACAACTAAAGTCATCTACAAGGATAATGAAATATCAATAACCAGAGTAGAAAACAGACAAGGAAGGATATAAAATATCACAATGGATTAGTTGTAAAGGTTTGACAGAAAGTTAATAAGACATAGGAAATGAAAGACAAACGCTTTTGCCTTGAAGACAAGAAGTATATAGATTTGCGACATTTTTAAAAGACAAACTATGACCTAATCTAGATAATGTAGAGTGATATGGATGATCAAAGCATTGATGCCACAAATTTATTAAAGTAGAAGCAACTATGAGAGCAATTGGATTGGTGAAATGTATTGGAATTTTCATTGGATAGAGGTTGTCATAGATGGGGTTGTGGAAAGCAGGATCTTGGATTTAAGATCCTTTATAACATAGCCAGATGAATTAAATTCAATGACACAAGAATTATTAGTGATAAGTTCTGCAACAAATAAAAGATTAGTAGTGATGTAAGGAACAATCAATATATCACAAAGGTGAAAAGTATAAGAAAAGGTGGGAAAGATTAAGGTACTAGTAGATGAAATAGGAAGAGTGTATCCATTACTAACAACAAATTGATTGGATCATTCATATGGTATGACGACTTCTACGATATGAGAATGTGGAGTCATATGAGTAATGAAACCAGTATCGGGTAACCATTCAGTAACGTTATTGTTGTTGAATGGAGTTGGGCCTTGATCAAGTTGGATATTCATGGCGAAGAAGGTTATGATAATATTATTTGTAGTGTCGCAAAATCCAGTGGAGCGGTTTCGAGATTTGGAATATTGTAAACAAAAATGAGCAATAATATAACCCCATTTTTAGTAAAGTTGACATTAAGTAGGTGGCTTGGTATTGAAATTGGGCATATGGTAAGAGGAGTTATGTGGTGCTTAGTTCTAGAATGGGGATTAGGCTGAGGTGCAAATGGAAGAGGGCTATGATTGTCGAGCTTCATCAAATTGCATAGGCCCATAATATTGTACATGAAGTGGGTCACTACTAGGTAACTGCTCAGCTTGCCATTGTTGGTGTCCAAATATGTTAGGGCCGACAAAGAAATGTCGTCCTCTTTGTCTTTGCCATTGCCTCTTCCATAGGAGCCATAGGTGGATCCATTTGTGTTGGAGATGGTAGTGAATGTGGAATCTGATGACCATGGAGTGCTCAAGGAGAGTAATCGCTGCTTAGAAGCAAAAGTTTTGCTTTGAGTTCTGTAAAGGTAATGGCGGTATGACAATTTTTTATTATCATTATAAACAACTCGAAATTTGCAAGTAGTCTATTTAATGTCAAGAGAACGAGATCATCATCTAATATGATGTCTCAAATCTTGATGAGTTCTTTGATAGTAGTGGATACGATGTTGAGGTAGTCGATCATGGTCTTGGAACCCTTTTTGAGAGTGTAAAGTTTTCAGCAGAGGAGAGATCATTGAGACATGGCCTGGAGCATGAAGTGGTCTTCAAGTCATACCCAGAGAGTGCATATGGTGGTACGTCCAAACGTGAGTCGAGTAGTGGAGTTGGAGAGTGATCCGGTGAGGAATCTGTAAACTAGTTGATCTATTTTATTCCATTTGGCATAATCAATAGATTAAGAGTCAAAGATTTCTTTCGGAGGTGCAATGATCCTCTCAATATATTCGATAAGATATGAGGTAATTAGAATAACTCATATTTGATTTCTTCATACCAATTAGTTCATAGAGTTTAGCAATGTAGTTAAAAATTGGTGATATGATTGAATGACAGTGTAGATAGATTGTGTTCTAGCATGTTCTTGACTGTGAATTTCCTCTCGTGTTGTATTGATTCTACTGATGTGTGGTTGTGTGGATTATGTTGGTATTTGTTGTGTTCTGGAAGTGAAAGTTTCGCAAAATAAAACTTTCGTGTGTTTTTAGGTATGTAGTTATGAATTGGTGTCAATGGCAGTGTTGGGTTGTTCTGAGTTTATGTATGCATGGAGTTTTCTGAATTGGTAGATTGTGGATTGATAGAAAGAAAAAAAACTAGATGTTGAGGAAATTGAGAGTAGGCTATGATACTATGATAAAACAAGATAATACGAGTAAAAGGATGTTATGTTTTCATTATATTGTTATGTGAGGAATGTTACTTAATATACAACTTGATGATAACTAAATAAGGATAAATAAAAGTTACAACAACTTTGATTTATGACATGTGAAAAATAATGACAAAAATATACAATATATGATGGTTGGGATTATGAAATGTAACCAAGAGCTTAGGTATTAAAATATAATTATTTTTGGATACGCCCCAAATAAATTGCTTAAAGTTGGTTTTGAGAATGCTTGAGAAGGGATTTTATTTCACTTCAATTATTTGTATTTTTAAGTACGAAAACAAATGAAGTCATTGGAATCAATAGCTTTTTGCTATACTTTCTTTACATGATAAGTAAGGAATTGCTTTCCTATTTGTCGAAAGCTCTTCACTCTCAAATCACCAAGTTGGTTTGTATGACATTTTATCTGCCACACCTTTACCATTAAGGGGTTCTCCTGTCCCTTTTACAACAATTGACTTGCAACATTAGCAATGGAACTTGCTCAACGTTCGCCGAAAGGACAGAGGTGGTGTTGCCATAAATCCTTTAGATCCAATAATTGTGATTCATATGAGACTCTTATCTCCCTACTATTACTCCTGCCCAGCCCTCCAAGTCAAGTGTCCTTGTGTATGTTATCAATACTAGGAGTTTTGTACTACGAAAACAAATACAAACATAACAAAACAGAGCTTACCAAAACCAAAAAGAAATGAAAGAAAACTCTTGAAAACAAACCATACCATCCACTGAAAATTTCACCATTTATTCCTCTCTACAACCATAAAAACAAACAATTGATAATAAAATAGGAAGAGAGAGAGAGAAAATAACAAAGGCAGGGACACAGCAAACCGCACGCCCCTTGTCCTTGAACCACGTCGCTGTCTGCACGTCCAAGTACACTCATTTTCTCTCTCCAAGACCAAGAGTCTATTATACTGTTATACAGCACACTGCGTCGTCTATAGACTATACTCATCTAGCCTTTATTCGGGGGCTCTGTGCCCCGACCCGGATACTTAAAATCGGATCTTGCTCCATTTCTTCCACTTTCTGTTACCTTCTCCGGTAACAGAAATGTACCCGGCGTTACACTCTCTGCCGCTTGATGGCAGTATAGGGCATGGCGAGTTTCAAGGGTCGTTGGATGGGACCAACTTGCCCGGAGACGCGTGTTTGGTTCTGACGACCGATCCGAAGCCCCGACTCCGGTGGACGGTGGAGCTCCATGAGAGATTCGTCGACGCCGTGACTCAGCTCGGTGGACCTGACAGTGCGTAATATTATATTCCTCCTCCTTTATGTTACGCCTGTCTGGTTTCGTTATTAGTGTACATAATGTGCTTACAAAAATTTATGTAAGCTTACATGAGTTACTGGGCTATGGCGTGTAGTTTTTGCTCCTGTTCTGTTTCTGTCTCTGGAATGCCGGTTTTGTTGGGCCTGGGTGTGTTTGTGCAGAATGTCCGATTTGATTGTGTCTATTTAGTGACAGATTTTTTCTTTTTGGGTTCGCCATTTCTTTGTTGTTTTTGAGTCTGAGGTTTTAAGTTGACTGGTTCGTATAATTCAGAAAAGATCCCATTTTTCTCTCTTTTGTTTTTGGTTTCACTTTGTTTGCTGTGATGTTCGTATTTTTTGAGCTTAGTGGTGGATAGATGACTTTGGATGGTGGATTTTGAGTGGCAAAGAAGAGTTATTCTGATCCCTATCTTTCTTTTTGACGTGTTCATCTTTCTGTATTGACTGAATTGCAAATTATCTTCAATTATCATTTTGCTGTTGCTGTTATGAGAGCCGTAATGGGTCGTGTTGCTGAACTGTAGGCCAACACGTGACTTCTCTGTCTCTCTTGTGGATACCCTACTATTATGGTTCATCATTGCCTGCCTTGTTATATCTTTAATTTGCAATATTTCTTCTCTCAAGTATTTCAAATGTTTTTGAACGACAATCTCTCCAGTCTGCTATTTTCTCTTCTTCATTTTAAAGTTTTTCCTTTTGATACGTTTACAATTTTGTTGACTGTATCAACGCGGTTCTTTGAACACAATTCAGGAGCGAGGAGATAACTTTAGATTTATAAATTTGTTTTGTATAGGTGGAAAATAGGTGGTAATATTTTCCCAAGTGCTGTGGAATTCCTGAATAAATGAATAGAAAAGCTGATTTAAGGCATGAAAAGATAATTGTGCCCAATTTTTCTCCTCCTTCCCAAAGCTAATTTAACTGTCCGCTAGTGCCATGGCAGGATTAGTATAGTGTGTTCTCCCCTGCTTGCGCTGGAAAAAGATTCAACTTAAGAGCTCCAATAGTTATGAACAGATAGGACTTCCATTTAATTCAACAAGCTCAGATCTTGTACAGTCTGCTTTAAGAAAAGTTGCACTTCAGGTTTGGGTTTCAATACAAAAGGAAATGCCTGTGTAATAACTTAGTCTAAAAGGCTTGAAACAAACAAGTAAATGACATTTCAGAAACTTCCTTACAAGTCAGAAAGTCTGATGTTTTCTAATGGATGGAAGTTGTAATAGATGCTTTACTAAGACTTTTCATGCTTGGGATGTAAAGCCTTGCCTGGGCAAAGTTACACTTGTATAGTATTATAGCTTCTGTGATGTTCTGCTACCCATTTAAATCCTTTGTTTATATATAGCTTTTGTGATGTTCTGTTACCGATTTTGGACCTGGAATCCTTTGTTTACACATAGAGACTGCCAGATGACATCCTCCTTTCAGTGGTACAGTTAAGAATAGCTATGACTTTTATGTCAATGGCTTTGGGATATAAGGAATTCTTCAAGTTTATTTGCATTTTTGGTAATCATTTTTCTGTTGGTATTGTTTTACAGAAGCAACTCCAAAGACTATTATGAGAACCATGGGAGTAAAAGGCCTCACCCTTTATCACTTGAAGTCTCACCTACAGGTTTGTTTGTACCAATGTTTCTCACAAATCAATTTGGCCTTCAGATAATTTTCACTGCTATCCTTAGTTCTTCCTCTATTTTATATATGTACATGCAGAAATACAGGATGGGAAAGCAATCATGCAAGGAGTCAACTGATAACTCTAAGGATGGTAATAAACTTGACCAGCTTAGTTATGATTTTGGGCATTTCCTATACGCAAGTACAAAAACACACTGATAGAAGTTTTTTTAATTGACAATTTATTTTAGAAGTGGATTTTTTGCACCTCTTGGCTGTACAATTTCAAGTTTGATTTGTTTGTGTTGCATGTACCTTTGTTGCATTATAGTTTACAAAGCCCCTATATATACACGAGTGCAATCTGTTTATCAATTGTGAATTCTTTTGCCAGTTTTTCTTGGGATTTGTGATTTGAGGCATAAACTGATTAAAAGATAGAGAATGAAGAGTGGGTGGACTGGTGGGTTGTTATCATTTGTCATACTTGATGAATGGAATGACTGTTTGTGGTGATGAATTACAGTGCTTGCAATTGTTGTTGATTACACATAACTTCATGTGGCTTTGCTTGCAGCATCTGTTGCAGAAAGTCAGGATGCTGTCTCCTCTACTTCAACATCATCAAGGATGATGGGACAGGAACTGAACGAGTATGCCATCTCTTTCTCTTTTGCCCTGAAATTGCCCCCTCTAGCGATCTTCCAATGTCCTTACTTAGTTTCTGTTTTTCATCTTTCAAACAGTGGCTACCAGGTTACTGAGGCATTAAGAGTGCAGATGGAGGTCCAACGAAGATTGCATGAGCAGCTGGAGGTTGGTATCATTCTTGTGTGAAGTGATTACGACTCTTTCCCTTTCAGTTTGGCACAAATATTTAAGCACTTGCATAATGCACAATAGGTATCTTCTAGCGTCAATCAAGGATATTGGATGAGATAAAGTCAAAATGCTTGGCAGCATGATGATGACGAATCATCTCTTGAGTATAATATGAATGGTCTTTACAAACTCTCGTACATAATTTTACTGTAAGCAGGTGCAACGTCGTCTGCAACTCCGGATCGAAGCACAGGGCAAATACCTACAGTCAATACTAGAAAAGGCTTGTAAAGCTCTGAATGATCAGGCTATTGCCTCTGCTGGGCTTGAAGCTGCCAGGGAAGAGCTTTCAGATTTGGCAATCAAGGTTTCTAATGAATACCAAGAAATTGTTCCACTTGATAACTTGAAAATGCCTTCATTATCTGAACTTGCGGCTGCAATAGAGAGCAACAGTGCTTCACATATGCCAGCTCGGATTGGTGACTGTTCTGTTGAAAGCTGCTTGACCTCAACTGGGAGCCCTATTTCTCCAATTGGTGCAGGCTCGCAGGTTGCTTCCATGAAGAAAAGAACAAGACCCATCTTTGGTAATGGAGAACTATTGCCTTTGGAGGGCAACAACATGCGGCAAGAAGTAGAGTGGATGATGAGCAATATTGGGTAGGACACTTTGGTTCTAGAAGAAGGAACATTGCATTTCTTTGTGGGGTTAATTTCCATGTCTAGTTGGATCTATAGATCGTGTTTTTGATTAACCTTATGTATATTTTTATCTTTAGGGGATACTTCTGGTCTTACAACCTAAAAAGAAATGTAACATAATGTGGTGTGCTTTTTGCAGTCGATGTAAATGTAGAAATTTGATCAAATGGATGGAATTAGGGGGTGGTGCAATATGAATGACTGAAAGAGATATGAGAGAATGGACATTTTAGAGTTGGAGTCGTAGATTGATTTTGTTCGCTGGACCAGACCTACATCTTTGAAAAGCAATCACTTTTTAACATTTTGCGTAAGCTGCACGGTCTGAGTAGGTTCCTTTTCTTTAAAAAGGCTTGCGAGACCAAGGGCGAATAGATTTAGAAAGGAAGTGTTTCCGTTTCAATACTTGTGAAGTGAGCACGAAGTCATATTTGATGAAACCCTGGAACTGGTACTATTATTGTTATAATTGTCTTAGTTGAGGTAATTTTTTTTTTTTGATTACAAGGGAAAAAAAACAGAACACAGAACTAGCGCGGTAGGTGGGGGTACGCCATTCCTTATGTGTCGCAGTGGAGGAGCTCTTGAAGAAACTCCGGTGGGTCCTGGAGGAAGTGCAGTTCTGGGCTTAAAACTCGAGCAAGAGCCGCCAATCTGTCATCACACTGGTTGGCCTCTCGAAAGGCATGATGCAACTGGACTTCCCAGTCACGTTGCAGTAATCCTTGGATACCTGCAATCAAAGAAAGATCCTCCGTTAGTGGTTCGTGAGAGGCAGAGAGTATATTAATGACCTCGAGCGAATCGACTTCGACGTCGATCCACCGGAATCCCAGGTCCCACGCCAATTGGAGACCGGTGTAAATGTCCCAGCATTCGACAGAGAAAGGTGATCCCCTCCCAAGAGTGTGCTGAAATCCGCCAAGCCACCATCCACGGCTATCATGAAGTAATCCTCCTGCTGTGATCGATGCAGAGCCGACGTTGAAAGCTCCGTCCACATTTAATTTCACCCAACCCTCCGGCGGCGTGGACCATCCCACTAGACTTCCTGCATCCAGACCCTGGGTCGGAAAAACCTGCTTTTCCATAATGCAGGCGCGACCAATCCAGTCCACGTAGTCCCAAACAATCCGTGTACCGTCTTCCGACTAGGTAAACTCAGTTTCGAACAGGCTGCTGTTTCACCACTTCCATAAGGTCCAAACAGCAATGCCGTATATCAAGGCCCAGGCGACCTGGTGGATTCTGCGAGTGGGAGCTAAGGTTCGTCTCCAACTAGATCCGCTCATCCTGTTGGAAGAAGGTCGTGTCAACCACATCCTGGGGAAATTTCTGCCAGAAGGTACTCACTCGCGAGCAATCACGAACGACATGGATGGTGGACTTTTCTTGGCCACAGAAATGGCATCCACTGTCCACAGCGATGTGCCGGATAACGCGCTGCTGATTAGTTATGAGCTTACGATTGGCCAGTAACCACAGGTAAGATCGAATTCGCTGGGGTCCAGGCCAAGTCCATATAACTTTCCACATCATGTGATCGGTGTCCATGTAAGGGCCTTCCTGAAGATCATACGCGGAAGCCACTGTGAACCGCCCATTGGGGGTAGCTCCCCAGGTCAGTTTATCATCCCCTTGGCCCTTTGTAGTTAGAGCGAGGGACATAATCGCCATGCAGGCTACAGATGGCAGGTAGTGCTGAAACTCCTGCCAGAGCCATTGGCCTGCATTACTCACATAAGCCGCAATAGTGTCGGCCAGACGATGATCCGAAACTTGCGACGTCGCCACTTGGATGAGAAGGCCCCAACCGGGCACCCAATTATCCTGCCAGAATAAAATACGTCGACCAGAACCTAGCGTCCAATTGCTCCCCTGACGAACTATAGGCCAGGCCGCCGAAATGCCCCTCCAAACTACCGAGGCCCCCGGCCTCGCTATCTGTTGGGGTATCTGGTACGTCTTCAACTTATACTTTACTTTAAGGACCTGAACCTAAAGGGTCATCGGTTGAGGCAGAAGGGCCCAGCCCAACTTTGCAAGCAGGGCATCATTGGTGCGGCGGATCCGCTTGAGCCCGAGGCCCCCTGCAACTTTAGGCTGACATACTGACTCTCAGTTGACAAGATGCATTTTCTGCTGTGGGGGCGTAGACCCCCAAATAAATGCTCTCATAAGCTTCTCTAGGTCGTCACACAACTGGCGCGGGAGGCGGATAGTTTGCATGGTGAAGATAGGAAGCGCAGCTATGACCGATTGGGTGAGAGTAACACGCCCCGTGAGCGACAAAGTTTGAGTCCGCTAATCGACGAGTTTCTTCTGAGCAGTGTCCAAAATGTGTTGGAAGGTTTGTCTGGACATACGTTCTTAAAATAAAGGAACTCCTAAATACCGTCCGAGGTTATTCGTACAACTGATTTGTAAGCCCAGGCTGAGGTGCCGAGCAGTGGCGTTGGAGATGTTCTTCGAAAAAACGATCCGAGTCTTCGCACTACTAACTTTCTGACTTGACGCTGAGCAAAAGGTCGCTAATGTGCGCGCTATAACGGTCATCTGGAGTCCTCCACTTGAGCAAAGAGAATGAGATCATTGGCAAAAAATAGATGGGAGATGGGGGGACCCGAGCGACACAACTTGAGAGGTTTCCGACTCTCACACTTCACCTCTCTCGAGATGAGGTGCCCGAGGCGCTCAAGGCAGAGAACGAAGAGATATGGAGGGATCGGGTCGCCCTGTCTAATGCCTCGTGAGGGCTGAAAAGGAGCGGACACTGCACCATGCCAGTTAATTTGAAAGGACACTGTCGTCACACACTTCATGATGACGTTAGTAAGGTTGATGGGGAGGCCCAGAGCACTAAGTGTGTCCTGAATAAAATCCCAACGCAGACGGTCATACGTTTTTTCCAAATCCACTTTCACTGCTAAGTACCCGGTTCTCCTCTTTTGCTTGCGCATAGAATGGATAGCCTCTTGGGCTATGATGATGTTATCGATGATCTGTCTGCCAGGAATAAAGCTTCATTGATTCTCAGCTACAAAATGAGGCATGTGTTCCTTTAACCTGTTCACAATGATTTTAGCTATAGCCTTATACAGAACAGTACACAGGCTAATAGGGCGAAACTGAGAGATATTGTGTGGGACAGGATTTTTGGGAATTAAGACTAACATAGTGTGATTCAGGTTTTGTTTCCAGCATTCCAGGTTGAAGACCTTTTGGATGAAAGTCACCACAGCAGGTCCAACAGTCCCCCAGTGGTGTTGGAAAAATAGGGCATTGAAACCATCAACACCTGGGGCTTTATTAGGGTGCATGTCAAAAATGGCCGCTTTAATTTTCGTCGTATGGACTGGTCGGGCCAAGCGGGTGACATGATATTCTGAAAGGGCCGATAAGTCTCGAAAGGGAGGAAGGGGGTGATCGGCCCGTCATCCACAATGTAAAGATGGACGAAGAAATTACTGACCAACTGGCTCAACTGGGCCGGCTTCGTCACCATCTGTGTAGAAGAGTCCATGAGCCGGGCAACCCGCAATTTCTTTCTTTTGGACAGAGTGACAGTGTGGTAATATTTGGTGTTACGATCCCCTTTCGAAATCCAATCACAGCGTGCTTTCTGGTGCCAGAGCAGTTCCTCCTCACCCAACACCCGCATAAGATCGTGGCTCAGAAAGTTCTTGAGGTCTAGAAGCGCATCAGAGGGATCGTCTGTCAATGCTCGCTGAATCCCCTTAAGGCGGGCTACCAAACATTTTTTTCGGTGGGTAATATTGCCAAACATTTGGATGTTCCACAGGCGAAGATGTTCCGAGAATCAAGAAAGAGAGAGACTCATTGTTTCTGCCGTGGGGCGTCAAAACTTGGTCACCACCTCCTTAAACTCAGAATAGGCAAGCCAGGCATTTTGAAACCGGAACGGAGGGTCGCCTGACGATCCGGGTTGCGGAGCAAGGAGGTGGAGATGCAGAGGTCGATGATCTGAGTTGAGGAAAGGAAGGCGATGGTTCACTGTGTGGGAAAATTTGTGCATCCAAGATGTCGAGCTGAACACTCTATCGAGTTGGGCCTGGATCGACCCGCGACGCCAAGTAAATTTCAAGCCCACATAACCTAAATCATGAAGTCCACATTGTTAGACCCAATCCCTAAATTGAGGGTTAACAATGTGCGTTGTTAGACTGCCACCCTTTTTATTCGAGAGCTCGAGTTTAGCGTTAAAATCGACTCCCACGATCCAAGGTCTGTAGGTTGAGCGACCGATCCAAGATAACATTGGCTAGAGCAGGTTTTGAGTGGCCACTTGAGGACTCGCATAAACTGCTGTAAAAGCAAAAGAATTCTGTCCAAACTCCAAACGTAACGTTAATGTGGATAAGTTGCCGATGAGTTAAAATAATTGAAACCTGAAACTCTTCTTTCCACAGGAGCCAAATACGTCCCGAGAAACCCCTAGCTTCCACGCGAAAGGAGTAGTCAAAACTAAGAGATCGGATCACAGTCGTAGCCTGAGAGCCATTAATACGCGGTTCCAGGAGAACCAAAATTTCGGGTCAGTACAGACGGATATATTGCCGCAGTATCGTTTGGAAAGCAGTTTCACCTACCCCCTAAGAGTTCCATAAGAGGATCGACAAAAAAAAGAGACTGAGAAAAGAAACCCTAACTCAGGTTAGGAATTGTACCACGGTCGTGGGTATCCCGGTGGTTGTCCGCCGAAGGAGGCAAAACCATCTCCTCGTCCTGGCCCGTTGCCAAAGGCTTGCCCTGGAGAGTCAGAGTCGGGTCGCTGTCTGGAGGAATGGTGGGTGGGTCGGGGGTCACCACGGGCCCGACCCCATTCCTGCCACTAGATGCCTCTACCCCTTCATTAATTGGGGGTTTTCGACAGCACCCGGGTCCCGGTCCATCAAGAGCTGAGTATCACAGACCATTTCAGTATGTGAAGTAATGTCGATCACTAAATGCTTCTGAGTGGTCGTGGGTTGGATTTGGACCTGATTATTCTCGATCAAGACCGGGTCAGAGCTACTGACAGCTAGCGCTCGACCCGATTGTGTTGGTAGGATTGGGACAACATCTTTTCCATTAGGACCAGACTTAGTTGGTCTAGTTGAAGCCTTCAGTCCCTTGAAGATGGGCTGTCCCATGCCAACTAAAGGAGCAAACTCCATACACTGCCTAAAGCTCGAAGTAGTCGGTGGAGTGACTGAATCTGATCCAACAGAAGGAGTCGTGTCGTGGGTTATGTCCTGCTCTAGCACCTAGAAACATGATCCTCCTTCAGTGAACGTTGAAGATTTCAGGGGCGCAGGGTTGTATGACTGTGATTGAGGGTGGGGAGTTGCTGAAGGGATCACCGACGCTGCCTTCCCATTACCTAGTCGGACTTGCGCCGCTCGTGGCGACTTCCTTTGAACATAGATCCAAGGCCCATACACATTGCTAGTCGCCTCCGGTTGCCCTGTCGCTTGTTGCGTAGTCGTGGATACCCGCCCTGGAGCATCGTCTCCAGCAGTGCGTGATGTGGGCTCATCTCCACTGGGAGCAGTCACCTGCTGCGGACACGCTCTTGTGGGATGACCAATCATCCCACAGCCAAAACAAACATTAGGAAGCCCTTCGTACTCCACCATTAAAGTCTCACCATCCAGCTCCACTATGGGAACTAAGGGCACACTGAGATCGACGTCCACCGCAAGACGCGCAAATCGCCCACGTTGTGTCCGCAAAGTGGCTTCATCAAGTTTCTCAGTGGTGCCCACCAAGTTGCCTAAGGCCTGTAGAATCATAGGGTGATATCTCGCGATGGGTAGATTCGAGAAGCGTATCCATATCACCGCTCGGGAGACAATTGCCCGCGTCGGTCGAAAGCTTGGAGTCCAACGTTGGACGGAAAGGGCTTGCCCATAAATCACCCACTGGCTGTTGGTGAGAACATTGAGAAAATCCGAGTCTTCCTTAAACTTAACTAGAAAAAAGTCATTCTCCATATCCACAATTTTCAGAGGACTACGTGGCTGTCATAAACTGTGGAGACGAGAGCTTATCGTGCGAAAACTGATCCTACGTCCTAAAAGTTTAACAATGACAGCATGCTCCTATTGCTTATCAAGTTTGTCTTTGAAACTTTGAGAAAGAAATAGACTCCCACCGTGCTCCCCCGGTGTAGCCGTGATGTCCCCAGCAGCCACTTCAACAGCTTCGTCCTCTAGCCAAGGGAGTGGTGGAGCAAAGCCTTCCTCACCGGAGGCCCCAACCACCACCGTGCTATACGACAGTTTGGGTGGGGGAGGGTCATCATCCCGCTTTCTTGTGCGACCTTTTTTGGAAGATTATCCCTTGGGATCGAGGGCTTCCATGAGCCGCAGAGAGTTCAGTCAAAATGCCAAAGGTACTACACACGTCGTCGGAGGCGTAGTCTCTAGTGAAAACGCAACTACTTAAGCAACTTAGTTGAGGTAATATTAATTGTGAATAGTTGTCTCTTTGTATCCATAAAAGAAAGTAATAACCGTAACACAATCTAATTGTAAAACAAATATTTTAAAAGATAATAAGTTCGATTCATCTTCTAATGTGGGTGCCAATTTTATCATGAAATTCTTAATGCATATCAAGACGAACCATACATTAATTACATGTTCAACTCTATCGTTAGCTTGCTTTTGCTTCTCATCGATTACGTTCTGTAACCTTTTTTGAAAGTTTGTTCCTTCACTTGAATCAAAACCAAGACGATCAATTCACTCTCTTAAAAGAAGTAAAACTCCACGAGAACTTTGTTAGTCTTTTTTTATAAAAAAAACAAACTTCTTTAGTCTTCTTTACTCTACTCGTTGTCAAAGGTCCTCTCATGGCTTTCAATGAATCTTTATCTTCTTTCAGCGCTTGACTTGAAACATTTATAAACTATCAAAGCCCCTCTTCACGGCTCTCCTATGTAGAAATTAGTGTAACTTGGGTTAATGCTTGATTTTCATAAATGCGAATGATGATTAAAAAGTGGATAATCATTAGAACTTTGTTGAAAATCAACTGAACAAATAATAGACTTAAATTTCTTAAACCATACACGAGGTAGTTGTTTGAGCTTATAAAGAGAGTTGTAGAGTTTGTAAACAAAATTAGGATAATCACGAGAATAACTAGTAGTCACTAAAAATACCCTTAAATAGTGCGATGAAAATCACATATACTCCATCAACCTCAACACAAAAATAACAAAAATGTAGTATACATGAAGAATAAAGGAAGAACATGTCTGAAGGTTAAAGAGATTGAAAAGAGATAAGCTCTGGAAGCTTCTCACTATGTCAGAAACTAAATGACTTAGTCTAAGACATACTCACGTGACAAAACTCAAGTCATAAACAAGTGATCAATACGCAGTCGTTCACAATACAACTCAGAAACATAAGACACTATCGTATTATTTACAACTGAAGCAAATCAAAAACACAGCCAATACATTCAAAACGTAGAGGATGGTTATTAGTTGATCACGTAAGGAGCAACTACCACAATTACTCAAGACTCAATCGAAAGCCTCTGCATGTGTGCAACTCATTTAAAAGGTAGAGAACACAAGCATCATAAGATACACAGACATTGTATTTTCTTTCACAGTATTCAATATCTGAGAATGTAAGATTAAGAGTGAAAAAAAGGTTTGTGAATGTGTTAGAGTACTTACAGTGAGTACTAGGAGAGTTGGAGACTCTTGCAAGTGATTCTGAAAAATCATTCACTTTCTTCCATACTAGTAGAAACCGCTGAAAGTGGGAACCTTGGATGTAGATAGTTTTAAACTATCAAAACAAGTAAAAACCTTGTGTGATCTTTACTTTTCTGCATTCCTTAACATCTGCAAAATTAACATTCTTTATCAGTTTTGGTTTAAAAGAACAACAGTAAAGCAGTATTATCCCAACAGAAGTGGTATCAGAGCATTAGAAACTTCCTAGGGCATTTCTTAGACACTCCAAGCATCAAAGCATATCAAGAACAGTCTGTAAGTAAAAGTCTTTAAGTTCTTTACACTACAGTAATCATGGTTGGAAAAGAGATGGATGTTTTTATTAGTAAAGAAGACTTTACCATCTGAAAACTCCAGATGCAAGCTCTTCTTGAATCATATGACTGTTATGGAGCTACAGAAGATTAGTATGATCTAGAAACTGATCCAATAAAGAACCTAAAGATACAAAGACTTGCACATTACAAGTTAATGCTTCACTTATCACCAACAGTGATAAGAAAAGTGCAGAATTGTAGCACTACACAGAAGTTTTGGATAAAACTTGATGAACTTTATGCTAAGAAGTGTTTTCTTAACAAGATGACACTTCTTCACAATATTGCTAACTACAAGATGAACACCTCTGTCTCTTTAGATGATAACCTCGACTATTTCTTTATGCTAGTTCAAGATTTAGAAGCTACAAATGAGAAAATATCTGAGGAACATCATGTTATAGTAATCCTAAAGGCATTACTTTCTAAATTTAATACATTCAAGAAGGTAATTAAGCATGCTAGTGGAGAATCCCTTACTATAAAAACGTTGTTAGATTCTCTAATGGAAGAAATAGTGGAAGTTAACCCTTTTAAGAAAGAGGCAGAAGTGATGTTTGTAGAGAATAATTAGGAAAAGAAGTCTTATAAGAAAAATAGCAAGAAAGGAAAATGGCAGAAGGGAAGTGGGAAGGATAAGCACTCTAAGGAAGGTGATGAAAAAAAAAAGGGAAAAGGAAAAAAAATGCTTCTACTGTGATAAGGAGGGACATTTTGTAAGGGAATGTAGACAGAAGAAGAGGGATAAGGCTGCAAAAAGTGAAGTTTCAAGGGATGTGGAAAAGCCAGAAGATTCAAGTGGAGATGAAATTCTGGCTTTCACCAAGGATAGCGAAGACCTTAGTAGAGAGTAGATTTTTGATTCAAAGTGTACTATGCATGTCACTCCTCATAGGGAATGGTTCACTACAGTTGAACCAATCACTGCCAAGGTTAAAATGACAGATTCTGGGTAGCAAAGGATAGAGGGCATTGGAAGTGTTTCTATCAACTTTTTTGATGGAAAGAAAAGAACCCTCACAAATGTCAGATTTGTATCTGGAATAAGGAGAAATCAGATTTTTGAAAGCTTGTTTGATAAGCAAGGCTTTCAGATCAGGTCAAAAGATGGACTCAGAGAAATCATAAGGGATGGTAGAGTCATCATTAGAGGAGTGAAAAGGGGTGGGCTATACTATGTTATAGACTCAACTGAAATAAATCAAATTTCAGAAAATGGAAGCCATGAACCAATCAAGCAATGGCATGCAAGGTTGGGTCATACAGGGAACAAAAGCTTCATCCATCTCTCTAAACAAGATCTAATCCTTGAACAAAACTTACAGAAGTTGGAATTTTGTGAATCCTGTGTGCTAGGAAAGCACCACAGATCAGGTTTCCAAAAGGGAGCTCAGAGAGCCACAGAGATCATGGAGTATGCTCACAGTGATCTCTGGGGGCTAGCTCAAGTGTCCACAGCAGGAGAGAACTTATATTTTATGTCTATAATTGATGGCATATCAAGAAAATGTTAGGTACATCCTATAAAGAGAAAGGATGAAGCACTAAAGGATTTTCATAAGATGGCATAATCTTAGGAAAAATCAGACTGGGAAGAAGTTAAAATGCCTAAGGACTGATAATGGATTAGAAAACTACAATAAAGAATTTGAGGAGTATTGCAGCAATAAAGGAATCCTAAGGCACAAAATAGTAAAAGCTACTCCTCAATAGAATGGAGTAACTGAAAGACTTAATAGAACTCTCCTAGAAAAGACAAGGTACATGCTTCTCTTTTTGGGTTGCTCACATTCTCTATGGGGGGAGAAATTAGGACAACAACCTATCTAATTAATGGGTTCCTAACCTCTGCTAATGATTATAAGACCCCACAGGAAATTTGGAATAGTAAAAAACTTAAACTCACCCACCTTAGGACTTTCGGATGTTCAGCTTATGCACATTAGAAAGAGGGGAAATTGGAACCTAGAACAATCAAGGGAGTTTTCCTAGGCTATCCAGAAGGTGTTAAGGGAAATAAGATCTTACTACTCCAAAAGGGAGGTTATAAAACAATCATAAGCAGAGATGTCATCTTCAAGGAAGATGAATTCCCTCTGTTGAACAAGAATTCTCCAAATTTTGACCTCCAAAGGGAAATCAGGAGAATTTAGGGTTACTGAACCAATCAGCCCATTTCTGTGTGCCACCATAAATTGAAAAAGATGGTCCACAAACTACTAATGTGGAGCCTATGCAAGGCTCAACACATCATGAATAAAGGAAGAGGTTGAAGGTGTGGGTGAAGAAGAAATCCCACAAACAACTTCAACAGGTGAACAAGGAAGCATACAAGACTATCAACTCATAAAGGATAGGCAGCCAAGACAGATAATCCTTAATAGGAGGTACATTGATTAAAACTTGGTTAAATGTGCTTGCCTTGTGGCTGAAGGTATTGAATGGAAGGCTCTTGAAACCTTTGAAGAAGCCATGACTAAAAGTGATGCTAAACAGTGGAAGGATGCTTGTGAAAAAGAGTATTCTTCCCTAATGAAGAATAAGACTTAGACTTTGGTGCCTAGACCTCCTAAAGTTAAATTGATGGAGAAAAAATGGTTATTCAAGCTAAAAGAAGGAATAACAAAAGTTGAACCAAGAATATACAAGGTAAGACTTGTAGCTAAAGGGTATAGGCAGAAAGAAGGGGTTGACTACAAAGAAATATTCTCACCATTAGTCAAATTTAAGACAATTAGACTCATTTTAGTGCTAGCTACTATCTATGACTGAGAAATCCATCAAATGGATGTCAAGATAGCCTTCCTATATGGAAAGCTAGAAGAGACCATCTACATGAAACAACCAGTTACTTTTGTAGACAAAGAGAAATCTGATTATGTCTGCCTACTTCAGAAATCCCTATATGGGCTGAAGTAAGCACCTAGACAGTGGAACAAAAAGTTCCATAAAATAGCTAGTGAGATGAACTTTGTAAGAAGTGCCTATGATTACTGCTTATACTACAAGAACTTAGGAGGGACAGAAGCCATCTTCATGCTAGTCTATGTAGACGACTTGATTATTGCTGTAAAGGAGCTAGGTAGAATAATTGAAGTAAAGAATACTTGAGCAAACACTTTGAAATGAAAGACCTAAGAGAAGCTCAGAAGTTGCTAGGGATGTAAATTATAAGGAATAGGAGGGAAGGGAAACTATGGTTGAATCAGAAAATCTACATCCGAAATGTATTAATTTAGTTCAACATGGAAATGGCAAAACCTACTTCTATTCCTATAATTTCACATCTTCAGATGGTTGCTGATAAGGGCCCCTAAATTGAAGAAGAAAAGAAGGCTATGTTAAAATACCCCTATGATGTTGGAGTTGGTGGCATCATGTATATGATGCTTTATACCATTCGATACCATACTTGATCTTGCTCATGCTATTAGCATTTTAAGCAAGTTCATGTCTAATCCTGGCTTTGAGCACTAGCAAGGACTGAAGAATGTCTTCAGATACTTTGTTGGAACCCTAAGCCATGGACTGTGTTTCACTAAGGCCAAGCTAGCTAAAATTAACAGTCTAAGCCTACATGGATATGTAGATGCATACTATACGGCAGATAGGGACACAAGAAAATCAATGTCTGCATACTACTTTACACTAGCAGGAAACACAATAAGTTGAAAGGTAAAAAAAACAGTCAATTGTCTCACTCTCAACCATAGAAGCAAAGTTTTATGCAATAACAGAAGGGGTAAAAGAATTAACATGGCTATCAGGCATCCTAAGAGAAAGCTAACCCAACTACAACAATAATATTTACTGATAGTCAAAGTGCGATGTACCTGAGTAAAGACCCTGTCTTACATGAAAGGTCCAAGCACGTCGATGTTAGACTCCATTTTGCGAGGGATAATGTAACACCCCACTCCAGCATGACCCAAACCCGACATCGATGGTGATATCTGGGTCCGTGCCCTGCGAGGGTGGCGCGCCACATCACTCTGTCAAAAATCAGTATAAATTATTTTTTTTTTGAACCACAAACATGCACAATTTGGAAAACAATGAACATACAATCATTAATGAATACATTGGCCACAGGGGCCTTTTTCATAAATACAATTTATTTCAGTCTGTTAACTTTACAAATTGATTGTACAAAATTCAAAACATGCAATTTTATCAGACACTAATGCAGACACGAACTGATCCCGACCTCTTTTCTCATTCGTATGCGGTTGATATACACCCGTTGCCTAACCGGGTATTCTTCTAGGTCCTGAAAAATAATTGCAAATTTTGAGTGAGTTTTGCGAACTCAGTGAGGAACCATCATCGATGGTTCACTCAATTCATGCAACACATCGTTTCACATAACATATCTTCACATTGTTGCATATTTGATCACATTTCACAATTTCACTGAAGCATAGACTTCATTTCATTCGATTAGACATACATGGCCAAATGAATTCATGTAATACTCAAACATGTCACAGTTGCATAAGGCATCTTGCCTTTCACTCAATCAAAGAAATGCAATCCAAAGCATAGGTAATGTGCATGTGACCCTTTCCAATTTATTACGGTGTTGTGACTGAGCACCTAAACTGTCCCAATATGGACGCATTAATCGGTGAGCCTGAGGCTCTGAACTGTCCCAATATGGACGCATTAATCATTGAGCCAGAGGCTCTAAATCACTGTGAGCTCGAGGCCCAATTACGTTGAGCTTTTAGCTCTCGATGGCTGCTCCGGTCACAACTCTCATTAACTGATCATGCATTCATGCATGGAATGCATATGTCGCAAATGAACAATATCACATCACAATCGAACCCAAATTATCACATTCAACCAATTATTTCACAATTATTCACATCAAAATCACAATCACACTTTATCATAATTATGCACATTAAACTCACAATCACAATTTATCACATTGGAAACACGGAGGTCTCAAGTTCTCAGACAAATAACACTTCTATGTCAGAATCTCCCAATACATCGGACACCTTCGGTCCGGAATCAGGCATAAACAAACGCACAAGCCCACCATTATTCTCCACAGTGTTATAAGTGCAAAATGATAAACAATTAATAACTGAGAAACTATCTAGGTTACTCACCATTTGCTTCCCAAGCTAATACCTGGAAGTCTCGGCAACGTCTGTGGGTTGACGTTCCACACGCGCCTCTATAACAGTCAAAATATTTCAAACATTACCAAATTGACACTCAGAAATATTTAATAATGCACATGCAGCAATTAAAATGTATACAATGCATGTTCATGACTTTCCCGGCAATAGTCCACAATTTCCCATCACAAAATTTTCCTCTAACAATTAGAAACCCATAGACACCAAAAACACTCAATTTGGACCTCTATAGGTCCAATTATTAAGAAAATACGGATCAAAATAATAATAATAATAATTATCCGAACCCCTCACTTCGACCTAACCAATCCCTGTCAATTTTAGCTCTAAAAATTCCCAATTTTACAAATAAATGAAATTAAATATTTCACAAATCTGATGCCTCGAGAATCAAGTCAATCGGACATCGAATGGAAAAGTTATTGACAAAAGAATGAAATTGGGCCAAATTAATACCAAATTAATAAAATAATAAAATAATAATAATAATAATAATAATTAAAACCAACAGCGCCCTAGCACTTTGGTCAGTGCGAGGGACGCTCGCCCTCGCAACCTCGCGAGGGCGAGCTTCCGCCCTTTTTTTTTTTTCAAAACTTCA
>JANVCQ010000001.1:19115598-19140245 GCA_025531925.1 Erythroxylum plowmanianum
TGCAAGCAAAGAGATGAAGAGCAGAGAGAGCAGAAGTTGGAGAATCAAATGCGCAGAAATGGTAGTGAAGGAAATCCATCGACTCCAAGCAGTTATCACAAAAATCAACTGAACGGGCGCACTAAGTGAAGTTAGACGCGTGGCAAAACTTGAGTCGTGCGAATTAGGGTTGTCAGATACCTAGAGCGACGCAGCAGTTGAAAGATACGCATGATCCTAAAAGCAAAACGAAAGGATGCTCCTTTTCAGATTTTGAAAATCTGTCAGAGGACACGTGCCATAAGTAATGATAAAACCCAAAGCTCTGACTAGGCATCGATGGTCGATCGGTCAGGTCTATCCCGAGCTATCATGCAGGCGAGCGGTACGAACCCTATGTACTCCATCGATCCTTCTCCCTGATCGGACTCGAGGAGTAGGGAGCTTATGGTTGGGTCGGTCGTGCTAGGCCTAGGTCTAACCTTAGGATGGCGTGTGGGCCGATCGGCCCATTCCCAAGATGTTGAGTTAAACATGATAGGTATTTACTATATAAGTTCATTATCTCCTTATGATGCATGTACGACTCTAAGAACCCTTATACCCTTTGTTCATAGACTCAAAACCTAGAAAAAAGGACTGACTTAAGCATCGGAGGGGCAAGCTGGCGATTAACCCCGGTGTGCCTTTATTGTTTTTGCAGGTATCTCCTAGTTGAAGCTAATCGAGATCATGGATCCAAGCAACGGCGCCCAACCTCAACAAAATCAGACTGAACCAATCTTTTTATTTCAAACTTATCTCTTCGACAACTCATGAAATATTAATCATCATAAACACAAAAACAAGACACCAATGTGTTCATTTCTTTACCCATGTTCCAACATATATAAAACACCATTTTATGTGCATTTAACCTCTAACTACCTTCATACATGTTTTATCCAACAAATTATGAAGAATAATATGATACTTAATAAAACTCCAACTCTTCAAAATCACGTGAACCCTAGCTTTCCATGGCTCACACGATCATCAACATGGAGGTGGGTAGATTAAGATTTTGTTTTTGACAAATGAAGAAGACAATCAAAATGAGAGTAGCAAGTGAAAAATATATGAGGACAAGGTTTAACTTTGATAGAGGTGGGTAAGTGTTGTGGAAGTGAAGAAGCTTGAAGAAGATGAAGACGGTCACGGAGAGAAGAAGAAAGCACGAAACAAAACAATTAAAATGGTCTTTTAATGTTAAAAGAATCGTAGGTGAGCGTGTGGCATGGCAAGTGACAATTGTCATTTGCCACATGTTACCACCTTAGGGTTTCCTTTAATAACTAATCAATTTGTCTCCCGATTTTTCATGACATATGTCATTAAAGCCCAATGTCATTTATAAAAGTTCCCTTTACCATTTAACTCTTATTTCTACTTCCACTTTTCAATTATCTTATCACTTGATATTTTTTTAATCCAAAAATATTCAAAATTTCAGAAAATATTTTAAATTTCACCAAAAATTCTAAATCAATAATTATATTCTCCAAATCAATTTTTAATACATAAAATCCACAATTCTCAAATAAGAGAAAAAATCAAATTCACGTGTGTGTGTGTAAGTTATATTATGCATGATTATAAAATGTACTTTTTAACTTCTCAAGAATATCTTATATATACTATTTTAGGGTTCTAACCATTAATATAAGATAAGGGGATATTGCAATATTTATAGCGAGTTAAAAACAACATATAAACATTGCAATAAGTTGTCTTCTCACAAAATACCAGCTAAAAGCAACATATAAACATTGCAATAAGTTGTCTCTGCTTAATAGGTTGTCTTCTCACAAAATATCAGCACATACGAAAACTAAGATATAAAGTTTGGAAAAGAGACAGATAAAGTCAGGAGTTTCCATTTGAAAAACATTTCCCCGTTACGGAGCTATGGACAAAGGTCGTTATTCATTATCTTTGTATGAGAATAGAAATATGAATGTGAAGGAATAATTGTGAGTTCCATGAATTTTCAAATCTTGTTATGTTTCATGAAATTATGTTTGTAGAGATATGTTTCTTTTAAATATATCATTTTCTTTTTTTAAATTTTTATATTAATATATTTTATTCTTATATTTCAACTTTAATTTTTTTTTAATGTTTGGTATCACAACCTCCTAGCAGTAAATAAATTTAAGGACCACTGTACTTGTGTTATAATTGAAATTCAGAAAAAGTTGTATGCGTGTTTTTTGAAATCTGCGATCCATCATATCAACACATATTTAAATCTTAAACAATGCTTAAGGAATACATCGAACATCGAGATTCGAGACCACAACGGCCAACCACGAAAAGTGAACCTCAATTTATTTAAATGCCTTCTAAACTTCAATTTGAGCCGATTGTATAATATTTTCATTATATTATTGCGTGTCTAATGATTTTAAAATTATTATATTAATAGAGAGTGAGACACGCACATATGAATATTAACATCTAAAAAATCAATATTCATATAAAAATAAAAAATAAAACAAGTAAACAAACTTTGTCAAAAGATAAAGTTTTGAACAACAAAAGAAGGATAAACACAAACAAAATGATCTGATCATATTTACTTCAAGGCCCTTGAATCTTAAATTATAAATAGTAGTTGTTTTAAAAGAAAAATAATAAAGCATTAAAAATTACTAAAAAAGGAGAATAGGTTAGGGGACTTATTCTAAAATGAATAAGCAAATGCTAATGTTACGGCGCTCATATCTCTCCCACAATTCTCACCCTTTCATTTTTTCTTGGATCTTATCTTCTCCTCTTGGAATTATTGTATTACATAAATACAACATATCAAGTGCATTAAGGAAAGGAAGATAGAGATGTGGCGTTTCAAGCGCACAACACATCACCAATTCAATTCAATGCACTAAGCTCTGATTATGGCAATAACTTCCCATTTACTGCATTGAATTGAAACGTCACGTTTTTCATCCAATAATTATCCTTTAAGATAATTTTTTATTTACAAAAAATACCAAATCCAACCCTCTTGGACTTGAAATTTGGGGTGGTGGTTCGTGAGGATAGAATTGTCTACTACCCCCATTAAAACTAAATTCAATTAAAAAAAAAGCTTCGATTGGATCTTTTTTTTTAATTTTTGTTCAGTGGGCAGGTCTAATCCCATTCTCTCAATAAAAAAAAAATTCATTACTTCCAAAAAACTCAGCTTTCTTTCATTTCTGCATCTGGGTTTCTTTTTGTGTATAAGATTATTTGGAAACATTAGGGAGAAGGTAATGAAATAAGGAGCTACTGCTTCTATTTCAAAAGTCTTTTTTTTTTGTTGTTTATGAAATGAGGGAGAGGGAGGATTACCAATGGTATGCCAGTTCTCTTGATATCTAAAGTGGGTCTTTAGGTAAACGTAGGATTTGGTTCTTCTTTTTGGGCTTATTTAGTGCTTCTTTTGTCTTGTATTTGCTCTTGAGAGACTCAGTGCCCCCACAAATATTTAGTATCTTATGCATATCTTTTGTATGTACCATTTTGCTCTGCAACAGTGTCAGGTATTCAGATTTGCATAAGATAAAGAAGAAGGACAAGGTTAGCGACTAACGAGCCTCCTTTCCTATGCATAAACGTGCATTTCTTTATCGATGCATGTAAGTTTAGAAAGTTGGGCAATCAAACATATAAATAGATACGTTATAGGCCTGCCTGCTGCCACCGGTGAGAGAAAGAGAGAGTGTAAAAGGTTGTCACCTTTTTGCGCTCTGTGTGTTTCGAAAAAGTCTGAGACTAAGCCCTGATGGGTTCTGTTTGCTGTTACATCCTTCGTACTATAGAAGGGATTCATGACAGCTATAATTTAACGCTCTCTTTTCTTGGGCTTCGAATCGGAGTTATTACATCAGTTGATGCACATCAAAGTCTTTACCTTTTACTCGTCATGTTATTTTTTCAATCCTGTCACAACTGCAACCTGCATCCTCATTTTAATAGCTGGGATGCTTAATAAATCATACCCAACCTTTTCTTTGATGGGTTTGTCACTGTCTCTTCTGTCTTTGTTTTGGACTTTATGGCTTTTCCCTTCAATTTTTACTGACTTCTGCATGGTTTCCAAATTCTCCTTCTTGTGGATTTCATTTAATATTATTCTCTTATCACCAGGATTTGATTGAACAGAGCTACTTGATGCTAATGCGGGAAAAGACAGAGTAGTGTTGTTGGCTTCACGAAGAGGACTTGGCTATGGCAAGTCCTTCTGCTAAGCAGAACCCATTGCAGATGAAAGAATTAGGAATTAAAAATCTTCAATATCCCGCACCTTTGGCAGGATATGAGGATGTTGTAGCCAGCCCAAAACTCTTTATATCTACCTTGGAGAAGCTTCATGCGTCTATGGGAACCAAGTTCATGTAAGCTTTTTAATATCCTTCGTTTCTGGTTTATAACACTAGCTCGACAGTTGAACTGTTTTCGGTTTCAAGAAAAGAAAATAGTAAATTGAATTGCTTATGGCTTTATGCTATCAGGGGTGCTTTATAAATAGTAAACCACACAGTGAAAACTGTTTCTGATATTCTGGTTTTGGTTTCAAGAAAAGGAAATAGTAAGGTTTATTGTTTTAGATGTATATGCTTTAGTCGAGGCCTCTCTTTAGTTTCTAGTAGGGCTGTTGTCTCCTATTGCAATTTAGCTTTGGAAGTACTTCCAGCCTTATCCCATTAAGTTGCTATTAGGTTATCTTAGTTAAATTGCATCTGCCGAACAGCTGGCTTTGTTATCAATGGAGGGTATACAGATAATGTACCTGTTAAAATTTCATGTTAGTTCGGTCGAGGTTTGGATACTTCATGTTAGTGTAGTTTAGGTTTGGAGTACCAACTGCTTTGTGAACATCATGAAATTGAAAATTTGAAAACGTTTCTCTTTCTTGACTCTTATAGGGTTGCATAAGAAAAGCTTTGAGTCAAACGTAGTAATGAAAGTTTTCCCAAGTTTAGCCTTGTTGACCGGGCTCAATGTAAAACCGTGAAGTTCCAATTGAGATTTATTTCTTCAGTGACTTGACAGGTTCTGGTGAAGTTTTCAATACTAGTGGAAAATGTCTGTTGTCCTTTGAGAATTAAAGTGAGGATAGAACAACCTTAATGATCTTACATAATATGTCCTTTGAAAGCTTAAACCAAGATACATGTGTCCTTCACTAGACGGGGCCTCGACCCTGCTAAAGCAATATGTTTTCTTTTCTCAATCTTTGAAGTCATTAACAATTGCTTATTTGAGATATCAATTTCAACATTTTTTTTGTACATCAACCATCAAATCTTTGGAGGAATTGGTTTGCCATAAGGGTCCTGAAGCCTTGTTGTGAGTTTGTGGAACTATTTTAATTATTAAGGCTCCATGTCTTATGAAGATTGCTGCTTGTGTTTGAACTTTTGCAGTTGTTCCCTTCCAGTGATCCTGATTTCTCGACTATCATATAGGCTGTCAGTAGTTCCATTTATGGATCTTCTTTTTCATTTTAGATGACAGGATAATGGCATGAAGTGGGCATACCCACATTGTCATTGGAATAGATATTGTTGATGTGTCCTTGCCCATTTTCCTGAATGAACTCCACCATAGCTGTGTTTGTGATAGTTCTTTCTTCTGAACCTTTTATACTTGGTTATCACTCTGTTGAAACTCCTGATGACTCTCCAACATTTTGGATTTAGGGAGTGGAAATATGACAAAAGAGGATGCTTATCTTTTTCCAATTGACTAAAAACAGTTAGAAGTATGTGTTGACTGAGGGTGGTTTTCCTTTGGATTAGTTCAAATTAGTTAACTAATCTAAAGATTGCACAAATTCAGTTGAAAAGTTGTTGTTTTCTCGTAATGGATCAACTATCTGTGGTTGGATTTTTTTTTTCATTTTCCACGATTGTAATCGAATTCTCACGATAAAAAGATAACATTTGTTGTTGTTCAGGGGCTGCAGAGGCCTTCTTTCAGTGTTGTTACTTGAATTGATTTGCTTTATCTGATGTTTAACCTGTTCTTTACTTTATAATGCATTGCATATTAAAATTCTAGGATTCCCATTATTGGGGGGAGAGAATTGGATTTGCATCGTCTTTTTGTGGAGGTAACTTCTCGCGGTGGTATAGAAAAGGTAATGGGACTATGTACTCAAATTCATTCCTTTATATATATATATTTTATTTGTATCTTCCTTAATGATTTGATTGTATGTTCATGTAAATGGGCTGGATGATTTCAAGCCTGCAATTCTCTTCAATTCATACACTAACTTTCTTGTGCAGACAAATTTATGTTGTCAATATATCCGGTAAGAATGAGGTGGAGTCTTAACTCTGATATGCATCTCATAGAGCTTAACTAATCCTAAGAGTTGGTGTATATAATTTCTTGTCCAAATAAGTCACACATGTAATGATAGAACTCACCCAAGTATTACTGTATTATTAGAATAAATGAATCAGATGGATCAAAACAATCTCATCGATTCATTATGGTGTATTGATATTCAGTAGAAGTAAGCCAATACAAAGAATCAGCCTATATGAGGGGCTGTACCTCCCAAACAAACTCATAGTCCAAAAATTCATGCATACCCTCTTACATGTCATTTCCCTCCTTTCATATCCCATCCTACCGCAATTATTAGCTCTCACGTGCTAGGATTCTCCACCTTCTTCTTACGCCTACTATATACTAATGGCCTTCGAGCTCTATCAATACTCCCCTCCAAAGCTCGCACCTTGTCCTCAAGGTGGAATGTCGGAAAGTGCTCTAAAATTGCAGCATAGGATTCCCATGAATTTTCAAATGTAGGTAGATCTTACCACTGAATCAATACCTCCTCATTCCCATTAGCATCCTTTCGGACCCCCAGTACCATTTCTGGTTGTAATTCTAGCTCCCATTCATCCGTTAATTGCTTAGGTAAGGGCTGTATCTGCACATGATTAGGAGCAGCCCTCTTAAGTAATGACACATGGAAAATCGAGTGAACTCTACTATATGCGGGCAATTCCAGTCTATAAGCCACTGCTCCAATCTTTTCAACAATCACAAAGGGTCTATAGTATCGGGGGTTGAGTTTCTCATTCAGCTTCCTTGCTAAAGACCGAAGTTTGTATGGTTGGATCTTCAAGTAAACTTTTTCTCCAACCAGGTACTCCACGTCTCTTCTTTTCTTATCTACCTGGGTTTTCATCCGATTCTGAGCTCGCAGTAGATTGTCTCTCAATTCAGTAATAACTCCATTCCGTTCCTTAAGAAGTCTGTCCACTTCTTCCACTGCTGATAACTCCCCTGCATAACTGAGCAAGGTGGGTGGGGGTCTTCCATATAATGCGAAAAATGGAGAAGTTTTTGTAGAACTATTATAGTTAGTGTTGAACCAGAATTCCGCCCAACACAATTAGTCCATTGCTTCAGCTTGCTTCCGGTGAAACAACGGAGATATGTTTCCAAGCATCTATTGGTGACCTCCGTCTATCCGTCGGTTTGGGGGTGATAAGCTGAACTAAACTTCAGCTGTGTGCCTACTTGCTTGAGTAATTCAGACCAGAATCTGCTCATAAACACCCTATCTCTGTCAGATACTATTGAGGCAGGGAACCCATGTAGCTTCACTGTTTCTCTAACAAAGAATGCGGCAATGTCGGGAGCTGAAAAGGGATGGGCTAATGGCAAAAAATGAGCATATTTTGTCAACCTATCTACTACTACCATGATGGTATCCATTCCCTTACTCTTCGGTAAACCTCCAATGAAATCCATAGAGATATCCTCCCACACTTGCGAGGGAATTAGTTAAAGGTTGTAATAAACCAGCAGGGGATAATGCTTGGTACTTGTTTCGTTGACACACTTCACAAGTGCGTAGAAACCCCGAATGACCCCACATGGGTGAATCAAGCAACTCTTTCAAAATAGTCGGTATCCGACGAGAGATTTTAGGCAAAACCAGCCTCTTTTTATAGTACAATCTGCCTCCCTTAACCGATAATCCCAGGTGTTCTTTGCTCCCACTTAACAGATCTTGCATGATGGAGTTAAGTTTCGGATCAGCCTGAATTTCTGCCTCCAAGTCATCCGAATTCTCCATTCTCACTGTTGATATAGCAACACATTCATTTTACGGGATAAAGCATCAGCTGCTTGGTTCTCCTTTCCCGGTTTGTACTGCACCTCAAAATCATACCCCAATAGCTTGGCTGTCCACTTTTGTTACTGTTCTCCCAACAACCGTTGATCTGTCAAATATTTCAAGCTTCTTTGGTCAGTTCGGATGATGAAACGTCTCCCCAACAGGTAGTGTCTCCATTTCTGAACCGCCGTCACCTCTGCCATTAACTCCTCATAGATTGACTTGGAAAGCACTTGTGGAGGTAATGTCTAGCTGAGATAAGCTAAAGGCCTTCCTTCTTGCATTAGGACTGCCCTTAACCCCTTCCCGGATGCATCTGTCTCTATAATACATGGTTTAGAAAAATCAAGGACAGCTAGAGTAGGGAGGTTTACCATTGCCGGTTTAAGTGATTCAAAAGCGTGTTGAGTCTCCATATTCCACTGATACCCATCCTTCTTGAGTAGTTGAGTGAGAGGTTTAGCGATCTTACCATAGTCCCGAACAAAACGTCGGTAGTATCCTGTGAACCCTAAAAACCTTCGGACAACTTTCACATCCTTCGATATTGGCCAATTCGCTACCTCTTCAATTTTAGAAGGATCTGCTTGGATCCCCCGTCCCGAGATTACATGCCCCAAGTATTTTAATAGCTCTTTACCAAATTCGCACTTCTTCTCATTAGCATACAACTGATGGCACCGGAGGATCAACAAAACAACCCTTAAATCTTTCAAATGTTACTCCAAATCTGGACTATATATAAGTATGTCATAAAAAAAAAATTAAACGGACTTGCGTAGGTAGGAACGAAATACCTCATTCATCAATGATTGGAAGGTGGAGGGTGCATTGGATAATCCGAAAGGCATCACCAACCATTTGTAATGACCTTCATGTGTTCAGAAGGCCGTTTTGTGTACGTCCTCTTCTCAGACTCGAATTTGGTGGTAGCCACTCTTAAGGTCTAGGTTTGAAAACACCTTGGCTCCTCCCAATTCATCCAAAAGCTCGTCAATAGTGGGTATGGGAAATTTATCTGCTATAGTCACCCTATTTAACGCCCTAAAATCCACACAAAATCTCCATCCTCCATCTTTTTTTCTCACTAAGATCACTGGGCTAGAAAAGGGACTTATGCTGGGTCTAATGACTCCCACCGCCAGTAATTCCCCCACTATCTTTTCTATTTCATTTTTCTGATAATGGGGATATCTATAGGGCCTTATAGCTGGTATTTCTGCACCTGGTTTTAAAGTGATGATGTGATCGTGGGTCCTATGGGGAGGTAACCCAAATGGGGTGATAAAACATCTGTGAATTCAGCTAGTAGCTCCTTGAGTTCGGCTGCCCCTTCCATGGTGGGTTCAGGCGGCTCTGTGCTGGTTATACTGACAAGGTAACCTTCACCTCCTTCCTTCACGGCTTTGTAAAGTGAGTGTAATGTTGCCACCAACTTCATCAAGGCTGGATCTCCTCTCAAGCTGAATTGTTTATCCCTTTCCATCCACTTTAAGGTCAACTCTTTGAAATTAGCTCGGATGTCACCCAATCCTTCTAACCAATCAAGTCCCAAAACTACATCCACTCCTCCTAATTCAAACAGAAAAAAATCCCCTTTAATTAATATACCTTGTGTCTCCATACGTAAGTGCTCACAAACACCTTTTCCTCTTATTTTATACCCATCTCCCACTTGTACAAGGAATTTGGGGGTCTCTACACCTGTAGGGACAGCTGCTCCACTATCGGTTTTGATATAAAATTATTTGAGGCCCCACAATCCACTAAGATGAGCACCTTTCTTCCCTTTAAATTTCCCCAAACTTTGAAGGATCTCTTTGTCGTCAATCCCATTATACTTATGCTATTCAATTGTAACTGTTTTCCTTCGTTGTCATCTCCCTCGACATCCAAGAACACTTTTTTGGGTAGCTCATTCTCACCTTCTTCCTCCACGATATATACTCGGAAGTGCTTGTTTTTACAAACGTGATTGGGGCTGAATCTTTCATCGCAATAAAAACACAACCCCTTCTGATATCTCTCCTTAAGCATTTCGGGTGGGAGTTGTCGGAAATTGCGTCTCTTAGCCCCTCCAGTCCCGTCTCTCTGTGGTGGGGTCGGGTTTGGAGCTGTCGCACTCCCTTTCGTTTCCATCACTGTTGGGGGTCTGGGTCGGAAATCCACTGTGGTGGATCGATGGAATTGAGCTGGCTTATTGAGGATCTGCCGCTACATGGGACTCGCACTACCTTGCTTCACAATTAAATTTCTCTCCTCCACCAATAGCGCCATGTCCATCACCTCACACAAAGACCCAGCATGATGCAGCTTAAGCTCAGCCCTGATTTCCATTTTTAATCCATTCAGAAATAACCCAGTGATAATTTCTTCATCAATGTGTCGCAATGGCCTCGTTAACAACTCAAAGTTTTCTCGGTACTCCATCACTGTCGAAGATTGTTGCAGCCCAAACAGAAGCTCGTATGGGTTCTTAGCCAACGTTGGCTGAAAATGCTTGAGCACAGCTGATTTAAACTCCTTCCAATCAGCTTCTGCGTTTCGCGCCTCCCACCAGTTGAACCACACCAGTGCCTTGCCATCCATCACCACTACCACTGCGTCCCTTTTATCCCTGTCGACAACCCCATTAAACTGAAAATATCTCTCTATTCTATTCAACCAACCATATGCGTCCTCTCCACAAAAAATCGGAATCTCTAACCTTCTTCCCCTCTCCTCATAAACTCTCCCTTCCTCTCTCGTTTCAAACCTTCTAACCCCCTCAAATTTCATATTACTTCCCTGCCTTGTTTCTGCCGACTCACCCACTCCATTTCCTTCGGTTTCCTCAGCAGTCTCCACTATCGATTTTCCCTTGGAGGTATCCTCTCCTTTTCCTTTGATATGTTGCATCATTTCCAGCAATGCTTCTTCCAGTCGGCGTGTCTTCTCATCATTTCTCTCCAACATCTTAGCTAGGTTTGCTACACTCCTCTCTATCAAGTCAATTTTCTCCATTCTTCTTGTCACTACCATCCACTACCGAAACAATTTCAATCTAATGGCACCAAGATCGTGCTCTGATACCAATTGATAGAACTCACCCAAGTATTATTGTATTATTAGAATAAATGAATCAGATGGATCAAAACAATCTCATCGATTCATTATGGTGTATTGATATTTGGTAGAAGTAAGCCAATACAAAGAATCAGCCTATATGAGGGGCTGTACCTCCCAAACAAACTCACAGTCCAGAAATTCATGCATACCCTCTTACATGTCATTCCCCTCCTTTTATATCCCATCCTACCCCAATTATTAGTTGACACCTGTCCCTCATTTGTAACTAACTCACGTGCTAAGATTCTCCACTTTTTTCTTACGCTTACTGTATACTAATGGCCTTCGAGCTCTATCATGTAACTTTCATACATTGTTCCATTCTGGTTGATTTCTCTAATAATAGATAGTTTCTTCGACTCTTGGACCTTCATCTTCAGCATTTCCACTTCCTGATGTACCCTGGTATATTTGGGCGTTAGTTCCAGGGACCATTGTAGCTATGCGTAGTGTAGTCTATGTACTTGAGTGTAAACTTTTTCATTTGAAAGCTGTACTCTTTTTTCTTCTAATAAGTTGCAGTATCGAATTTGGTAATAGAATGGTGTATTCACATCTAGTGTCTGATTTTTACTAGATACCCTATGGGCTATTTTACTTGTTAAAATTTCATGGATTTGGAAGAAGACTGACCTTAGATTATGGGGATGAAATCACACTTCATTGATTCTTTTGGCATAGAGGTCTCATGTTTTCTAACTTCTGATGATATAAGCAGTAATTATGCAAAACCCCTGGCCATGGGATCAATACCCCATTCTCACATCTCCAAGGCATAATGGAAAGTCTATGACTGTAGTAATTAATTGTGCAATTATGAACTGAAACATAAAGAGATGCAAGGTCTAAGTGCCTAGTTGAGATTATTGCTTTCAGATTTCCCCTATTTGGAACAATCATTCAATGTAATATGTAGTTCTTGCATTAGAAAAGCATATAATTTAGTTTAGCAGTTTATTTCAACTGTTTATAGTTTTTTGTCGCACTAATTCATTGATAACTGCAATGGCCGCACACCAATTGCATGCTTTTTTGCTGCAAAGGGCAGGTTCTCCTGTTCTCATAGAAAATGAGATTCTCTACAGTATTGTTTCTTTAACATGATATCAAAGTTTCCGTGAATTAATGCAGTGGCCATTGCATGCTTGCCAATTGTGTTTGCAGGTTATAAAAGAGAAAAGATGGAAAGAAGTTACTGCAATTTTTAACTTCCCATCCACTGCAACAAATGCATCTTTTGTTTTACGCAAGTATTATGGTTCCCTGCTTTACCATTATGAGCAACTATATTTCTTTAAAGCTGGCGGATGGGCTCCTGCACCAACTGGTGTGGACATTGAACTCTTGATACTCATTCAGTGAAAATTTTGCAATGTTTACATCTAATTCTCTTTCTGTAGCTTCCTTGCAGAGCCCATTTGTGGCACAAGTTCCAGCACAAGTGACTGTTCAACCATCACCGGAATATCAAGCAGCAACAATTCAACAACAAAAGACAAACACTATAGAGCTCAGTGGAGGTTCCTCTACTTTTTTCGATCAAACATTATACGCTCATATATTCCATTAAAAACATTCACAGTTGGATTAGGCTTGAACAGAGGATAAAGGAACTCCTAGTTGGTTAAATTCACATTTGTTATTTTCCTTTTGACCTGGAAAGCTTAATTTTGCAAAGTAGGAGGGAGATTACCCTCATGGAAAGTTTCTTTTACCCATCTTGATAATTTTTCCAAAAATGCCAAAGAAGTGGTTTCTCAAGTATTAGATGCAACTATTAGTCTTTGTGGGAAAGAATTTTCCTATATTCTCATATATTGAATAGGAGTATACAACCATATATAGGACATTACAAGTAGGAATCTAAATCTGGAAAGTTATCTAAAGCTATGTAATGTAATCCCTTAATTTAAGGGATTTCAAACTTATTTATTTACAGCCTATCCATATCTAAGTATAATCTATTTACAACTTTTAGTATCTCAACACTCCCCCTCAAGCTGAGGAATAGATGTCTTCCATTCCTAGCTTGTATACAAGATCATGAAAACTTGAACTGTGTAGCCCCTTTGTTAAAACATCAGCTACTTGACGTTCTGATGGAACATAGGACATACACACTAACCCTTCTTCCAATTTTTCTTTAATGAAATGTCTATCAATCTCAATATGCTTTGTCCTATCATGTTGTATGGGATTATGAGCAATATTGATGGTTGACTTATTGTCACAATAGAATTTCGTAGGGCTGTCTTATTTGACTCGCAAATTATCTAGAATAATCTTCAGCCAGAGTAGTTCACACAATCCTTGAGCAATAGCCCTAAATTTTGATTCTGCAGATGACCTTGCCGCCATATTTTGCTTCTTGCTCCTCCACGTTACCAAATTTCCTCTAAGAAACGTACAGTACCCCGTAGTTGATTTTCTATCCACTATGGAACTTGCATAGTCAGTATCGGTGTAAGCTTCTAGAGCAAGAGTATTGTTTTTCTTGAACAAAATTCCTTTTCTCGGAATGTCTTTCAAGTAATGTAGCACCCTATAAGTAGCTTGAAGATGAGGCTCTTTGGATCATGCATGAATTGACTGATCATGCTTACCGAGTATGCTATGTCTGGCCAAGTGTGAGCAAGATATATGAGTCTACCAACTAGTCTTTGATACATCCTTTTATCAACAGCTGGTTCTTCTTTAGCTTCTCCCAACTTATGGTTTGGATCCATTGGTGTAGAGACTGACTTACACCCAATCTTCCCTGTTTCTACGAATAAATCAGTCACATACTTCTGTTGAGATATAAAAATCCCTCGTGTGAAATATGCCACCTCAATACCGAGGAAGTACTTTAGTTTTCGAAGTTCTTTTATCTCAAACTCTTTTACTAATCTTTGCTTCAATTCATGCTTCTCTTTCTCATCATTTCCAGTCACTATGATGTCATCCACATAGACTAGAAGTGCAGTAACTCCCCCTGCAGCCGAATGTTTAATAAAAAGATTGTGATCACCTTGGCTTTGTTTATACCCAGACTCTCTCATGACTTTTGCAAATCTCCCAAACCAAGCTCTAGGAGATTGTTTTAATCCATAAAGGGCCTTCCTCAGCTTACAAACTTTGTTACCCATTTCCCCACAAATCTTGATGGGATGTTCGTATAGATTTATTCATCTAAGTCTCCATGGAGAAATGCGTCCTTAACATCATATTGTAGGAGCTGCTAATTAACGTGGGAAACCAATGATAAAAGAATTCTCACAGTGTTCATCTTTGTAACTGAGGCAAAAGTCTCTTGATAATCAATACTATAGGTTTGAGTGTACCCTTTGACCACCAATCTAGCTTTATATATCTTAAGAGATCCATCAACCTCATATTTGGGTGTGAAAATCCACTTATAGTCAACCATGTTTTTCCCTTTCGGTTTATCAATGATCTCCCATGTTCTATTCTTTTCCAATGCATTCATCTCCTCAGTCATAGCATCCCTCCATTCCCTTTTTAACAATGCCTCACAAACGGTGTTAGGGATAGTGATGGTATTTAAACTTACAATGAAGTTTTGGTAGGTTAGTGACAGGTGCTTAAGAGAAATATAGTGAGATAGAGGATAAAGTGGTCGTTTAGTGCATTCTCTAGTTCGTTTCGTAACAGCAATAGGTTCAAAAAATTGTGGTGAGTCAGATCTTACCATGATTTCATTTCCAGAGTCTAGGTTGGATTCTTGGACCTGTGTCAGTTCTGGAACAACCTTCCTCCCTGAATACACTTGAGTAATGCTGGTTGGGACATGTGATGACACAGGTTTAGAAGTAGAATTGGGGAACTCAGATGTAATTGGTTCAGAGGGCTCGGTTGTTTCAACACTACGAGCTGGAGTAGGAGGAAGGTCAAGGGTTTTAAGTGGTTAGAAGGACTTATAAGTGCTATCTTCCATCATTGAAATCTCCCCAATAGGATTTAGGGACATTTCCTTGAAAGAGTAAGGCTCGGGTGGTGTTGAGTAAGTGCCCATTTTTCCTTTCTGCTACCTCGTTTTGTTGAGGTGTGTTAACACATGATGAATCATCGATAATGCCCTGTGATTGAAAGAAAGGTGACAAAGTCTGATTGAAGTAGTCTCTGGCATTGTCTATCCTAAAGCTTTTTATTTTAACCCCATATTGGTTTTGAATTATAGAGTGAAAATTAGGTATAACAAGGCTAACATCAGATTTTTGTTTAAGAAGAAAGAGCCATGTTACCCGAGTGCAATCATCAATTAAGGATACAAACCAACTAGCCCCAGAGACATTAGGTATAATAGAGGGACCCCATATGTCACTATGAATCAAATGAAACGCATGAGAGCTTTTTTTATTGCTAATAGGAAAAGATATTTGAGTATGTTTTGCAAATTCACTAACATCACAATGAAATTTAGAAATATCTAATCCTTGAAACAAATGAGGAAACATGGACCTTTAAAACTTTAAAAGATGGATGGCCTAGGTGTAGATGACATAGCCAAATGGTATCTTTATTTGAGGAACTGAGAAATGACAAAGATTGGTTGCTCCTAACTCTTTGAGGCAATTCAATTAGGTAGAGGCCACCCCTTTCCTTAGCAAGTCCAATCCTCCTCCCTGAGACCTGATCCTGAAAAACATAGTGAGAAGGAAAGAAAGTAGCATAACATTTAAGATCATGGGTAACCTTTTGAATAAAAAGTACGTTAGCCAACAGTTTTAATATGGAGAACCCTTTTTAGAATAAGCGTAGGTGTGATGTGTATATCTCTGAAACCTGCAACTGTAACTAGCTATTGGCCACTACAATCTTTTTGTTACTTGGGCATGGGGTATAAGTATGAAAGAGTTGAGATGTGGCTGTCATATGTTCTGTGGCACCCGAGTCTATTATCCAAGAATTGGTATGAAGATTTTCTGAGGCATTCATGCAAATAGGGAGTAAAGGTTTACCTAAAAGAGCCAAAGAACAAGTCTTAAAAGGTTTTTCAATAGTCCCCAACAAGCTTCTCAACTTTTCAATTTCTTCACTGTTTAATTCCATTGTTCCTGAATTTTCCTCAACTTTGGGCTGATTACCATATGTGCTTGGGACCTCTGTTGTCCCCCACGGTTTCCCCATTCTCGACTTGGTGGTTTATCGTGTGTTTTCCAACATGTCTCCTTTGTGTGCCTCGGTTTCTTGCAGTGGGTGCACTAGAGGTTGTCCTTATTCTCCTTCCCTTGGTTTTCTCTACCAGAATGCTTAGATAGATCACTTTTTCCTTTGCCTTGATGATCAAGTTTTGCTAATAAGGTTGACCCGTCCATAGTTTTTGGTTCAAGCATAACACTCCTTTGAGTCTCTTCTGTTCGAATCAATGAGATTGTCCTTCTAGAGACGGAGTGCCCGCTTTTCCAAGGATTTGGATCCTGACTTGATCAAATTCAGCATTCAGCCCAGGCAAAAAATCACACATGGTCTTTATCAATGAAGTTCTTCAAGATGACAGCATCCTCAGGCCATTTCATCTCAAAACTCGATAATAATCGAGTTCTTGCCACAGATTTTGTAGCAAGTTTGCATATTCTATGACAGATTTATCTCCTTGCTTAGCAGCTGCAGTTTTGATCTTGATCTTGTACACTTGAGCAGCATCACGAGCCTTCGAGTATGTGCGACGAATGTGGTCCCAAATCTCCTTTGCGGTGACAAAAAATGCATGTGACACTGATCATGGGATCCATAGAATCCCATAGCCAGGACATTATCATGGAATCCTTCTTATCCCATGCTTCAAACATTGGGTTATCCTTAGTCGGTCTTGTTCTAAGAAGATGACTAAGTCTCCCTTTGCCCTTGAGGTATGTACGGACAAATTGAGACCATTTGAGATAGTTCTTCCCATTAAGCCTATAGGAACCCTGAATATTTTGTCAATCTCCAATTTTCTGAATGGTGCCGAATTCTTCTGGAGGGTTAGATCTGGTGGAGACAGAGGTTTGAGAGGTTGACATGATTAAGAAGAAGATACTGCAGCAATTAAGGCTACCTTAATGAGAACCACACAAGAGAGGTAAGGAGGAATGCTGCAATGAAGGCTGGAACACACAAGAGAAGAATTAAAAAAAAAAGGTTTGGTAGTGCAGCAATGAAGGCTGCTCAAGGACAAATCCCAGAAAAAAAAAGCCCTATGGCTCTGATACCATGTGCAAAGAATTTTCCTATATTCTCATATATTGAATAGGAGTATACAGCCATATATAGGACATTACAAGTAGGAGTTTAAATCTGGAAAGTTATCTAAAGCTATCTAATGTAATCCCTTAATTTAATGGATTTCAAACTTATCTTATCTGATCTATTTACAACCTATCTATATATAAGTATAATCTATTTACAACTTTTAGTATCTTAACAGTCTTTACTTGTGATATGCAAAATCTCTAGTGATTCAATGCAAGGCAACTATGGCAATTTCTTATTCACAGATTGTTTGTTACATACCATAGTACCCTAAATAAAAATGCTTGTTTTTCTCTTTACCTTTTTCTTTTAACCATTGTCTTTCTAAATTGGATCCCTTATCATAGTATCAAATTATATTTTCCTCAACTTTTAAGTGCAACAACGCGTTAGACGTCGATGTACACATCATAATAATTTACATTGCAGATGCATTTACATCTAATCATCCATTTTGTTTTGTTAGCTACATCCATTTCCTGCAACATCAAAACTAATGTTTCAGTCATATTTGATTCCTATTAGGTTGCTATGTAAGCCTTTTTAATATTAAAAATTGCAGCTAGGTCAGCATCATCTGGTAGCCCTCCAGTAATAGGAGTAATTGATGGGAAATTCGAGAGTGGGTATCTTGTTACTGTGACTATAGGCTCAGAGAAGCTTAAGGGGGTTCTTTACCAGGCAACACAGAACCAATCATGCCAAGCATCACAACATTTCACTGTTGCTGCAAACAACAGTGGCAATACTCGACCTACATCAGTTATTCAACGACGCCGTCGCAGAAAGAAAAGTGAGATAAAGAGAAGAGATCCTGCACATCCCAAACCTAATAGAAGCGGATACAACTTCTTCTTTGCTGAGCAGCATGCAAGATTGAAACCCCTTCACCCAGGGAAGGATAGGGAGATTAGTAGGATGATTGGTGAACTATGGAATAAGCTAAAGGAATCTGAAAAAACAGTAAGAAACATGTTCCAAACTTATTAACTCAACCTGTTAGACTGTTCTCTCTTTATCTTCCTGTTGCTCTTTTTGGCTGCCAATCTTAACTCATTCAATTTGTTCACCTTTTCTATGCTACAGGTTTATCAGGAAAAGGCAATGAAAGATAAAGAAAGGTACAGGATAGAAATGGAGGATTACAGAGAGCGGTTGAGAACCGGGCGAGTCATTAGTAATGCGATTCCATTACAGCAATGGCTACCTGAAGACTTAAATACGGCAGAAGCTGGTGGGAGGACTGAAGAAACTGGTGGGCACTCTCCTCATACTCCAGATAATGAGAGCATTTCTGGTGAAAGTGATTCTGAGGATAAGAACTCAGAAAAGGAATCAGGTACATTGGGATTAAGTGCTGATGCTGGCAATATGGACGTGGAAACCTCAGCTGAGGCAGCAGTTCCTGAGTTGTCTAGAATAGCAGAGAACATTGGAAATGAGGGGTTCAAGTGTGTTGGCAATTTACCTGGTGAAGAACATCGAAATTCTTTAGCATGAGATGTCCATGGTAACCTTGGCTTAGGATGGTTGCCACGGGAGATCTTATTTTTCTTTTAATAGTTATTGTTACCATAGAACTACGCTTTTCTATTTTCTTGTCCAGCATGAATAGCGTTAGTTGTGATCCAAGGCCAGAAGTTTTGGCTGACTTCTGACAGTTTTGTAGCAAGGCGAAATATCGGTACATTTGATGCACAAATTTTAGGCTTGAATCTAACTCTCTGCTAATGCAGTTGAATTATGACTGGAATGTAAGGTAGGCATTGCTAGATGTGCAGAATCCAAGATACTATTAAGATATACAGATTTCTGGTGGTTTTAAAGGCACAGGATCATTTTATTATTCCTGGTAATCATTCAGTGCAAACTTCGCCGCAAGCTTGTGAAGGAAATCATTCCAGGATTGCTTCAAATGCTCAATTCCAAAGTTTGAACTTTGTGGCCAAGTTTTGAGGGAAAACATATGCCCTTGTTTCGTCGATGCTTTTCTTGCGTTTGTAGTCTACTTCTGTAAAGTTATTTAGCAGCAATAGTTACTACCAACAGCAATTCACTTGTGTATGATTTAGACAGAGCACACATTTCCTCCTATTGGCTTGTGACAAGTTATTACTGTGATTCCAATAGTCAACATTCCGTCGGATTGGAACATATGCAATCCGACGGAATGTTGACTATCGTCTGTCTTGTTTCTTGTATCATGACGTTTGATATGCAGACTTTCTAAGCACAGAGCGATGGGGGGACTCGGGGTGTGGAACTAAGAAAATGAAATCAAAGCAAAACTGCTAATCTGTTGATCTTGATTTAATAGAGACGTTTGTCTCAGCAAGCAAACGGCACAATTGGAACAGTTCCAGGGTACCACCTTATGCACTTTAGAAAAATTTCTTCATAAGATCGCAACTCATATTTTGTCTTTTGTTGCTCAATGAAGTATCTGTGGCAACATTTGCTACCAAATAGGTACATAGAATGACCAATTAAAATGCAATTCTTTATACATCTCCTTGGTGCAGGCTATTCACGCCCTACTAGCAAAACCTTGGATGGTTCGAGTTTGTCATGAATTTCGTGAAAGAAATCGGTGTGCTGATTGGCTGACGTCTCATGCGAAACTATACGGCCTCGGAGTTACTTATTTAATCCATCTCGCTTCGGGATGTCTTGCAATCCTCTATGAGGATATGTCTGGGATCTTAACCCCAAGGCCCATTGTTTAGGCCTCGTATTTCTCTTTTTGCAATAAAAAAAGGTAATTCTTTATATTAGAATTTTCAATTTTGGCATAAAATTTGAGGATTTAACATGCAAGAGACAATTTATATAATATAAATAATGAATAATGAATTGAACTAATCCAAGTTTTTTTGATATTGAAGTCAAATTTAATTAAAATAATTAATATAATTAAATTCTAATGAAATTTGGATTTAAAAAGTTGACGTGAATGAGTAATTAATCCAACTATGTCGCCGAATCCTTAGGCTTGATGAAGTATATTAAACTTTTGTGATCAAGTTATAATGCTTCTTCTCATAAGAAGGTAAAGCGAAGAGTTTATAAAAGAAAAAGCAAGCACAAGAAAGGTTTAAGTATATGCTATTCAAAGATCTTCAACTTTCACCAATTTAGACATCATCAACTCGGTCTCGGATCCGAGGTTGCGAAGATGGAAGTAACACTGTCATGACATTGAAAGAGAATCCCAGACTGTGTCCATGTCCAATGAAGGCATTCTACTCAATGGAAATGAAGCCTCCATATGACCATATGCTACAAGCTCCTGACGATGGTCACTTGTGCTGTTCTCTTTCATTTCAAATCCATCATTGTTCTCCAGCTCAGATTTCCATTTTTTTCTTGTTTGCTTTGTGCCCAAATCTGTGATCTTATGCAATTTTGAGGATGTTGATCGTGCATCCATGTTCTTTCCTTGTGATATTGTTTGTAACTTTGCTTCAAGAAGAGCTGCTGTG
Source organism: Erythroxylum plowmanianum (assembly GCA_025531925.1). Classification (NCBI taxonomy): domain Eukaryota; kingdom Viridiplantae; phylum Streptophyta; class Magnoliopsida; order Malpighiales; family Erythroxylaceae; genus Erythroxylum; species Erythroxylum plowmanianum. Next base: position 19,136,581 of record JANVCQ010000001.1, read on the forward strand.
GTTCCGTTGAAGGAGTTGTCATTAAGTTGATGCTTAAGATCCGGGAAGTTCAAATGCGCGTAGTCTCCACGTAGCATGTATGCCGCCGTGTCATAAGCAGTGGCTGCTTCTTCTGCAGTGTGGAAAGTGCCTAACCAGACCCTTGCACGATTTCTTGGCAACCTAATCTCTGCAACCCATTTGCCCCAGCGCCTTTGTCTCACTCCTCTGTATAGCTTTCCTGGCGATGATGACAAAGAAGACGACTTCTGATTTTGGTTCTGCATTCTTCGACCCGTGTGTTTCATTGGCTGTGTCTTGGTTGTACTGAGCCAGTAGTCGCTGAAGCCTTTGCTGGGATGGTCTTTCAAGGTCTGGTTGCTTGTGAACCACACTTCGCCAGATGATTGGCAATGCATTTGGCCCGGTACTGCAGGTTCACATGTTTGGCTCCTGCCAAGTGAATCTATACTTTGTTGGTTTGGATGTAATAAGGTAAGATCCTGCAAAAACAAGGTCAAATTTGGGAATTTCGACGTGGTATGGAGGAGTGAAGATCGAGGAGGCGGTTCAGATAGATTTGGGAGTGATTCGAAGCAATTTGAAGGAATGGAACTTTGGTTGATATCAACAGGATTCCATCCTGACACGAAAGAGCTTGCGTGGTTTTGTCTTGCTGCTTCCTGTTTAACAAACCCAGGGATGTTGGCAGTCAAATTGGTACCTGAAACCTCCTCTGTTGAAGAACTTGATAGCAATCTGTCTGTAGATGTTGATGATGACACAGTTTCCATTTCCATGCTTCTGTGTCCATTTTTCTGACAATTAGTCTCTATCTCTGCACTCCAAATTGTTGGAGTTGGACTTGGGACATACTTCAATCCCGTTCCCAAACCATAAGAACTGTAAGATGGCAAAACCTCGTGCATCGAGGTTTTCATTTTAGGAAACTGATCATCCATACAAGTAAAGTTTTAGTGTCAGGACTGAACGTACAATAAAGGAAAGACTCACGTAATTTGACCTCCAAATGGAGGCACTAACCTCTATATATATAATCCTAAACCACCCTTATGGAGAGACTATATATGAAGCCTAATTAGAAAAAGGGGCAAGGAACCTAATTTAATAAAGCTATCGTCTGAGTCAGATCTGGTATTTCTGTAAAAGAACAAGAAACAATACTCTTACTACCTCCCATCTTTTGTACCTTCCATTCACATCGTTTTTTGTAAAACGAATCAAAACTTGGCATCAAGTGATTGTCTATACTCTATAGTAATAACAACCCACATGAGTAATATTCTCCTTTGTTGGAACCTCACTCAAGGTCAGTTAAGGAGCATTATCATCACGGGAAACCAAAATTTTCTTAGTTACAGAATGCTCTCGTCTTTATCAAATAATGACCTCATTGGGTGACCAACCTAATTCATGATTAGCATGAAATACAGATAATTTTTTTTATAATAATATATAATAATTTACAGTAAACTTTCTTATTATCTATATTATTAATATTATCATGCACGTTATCAGCTTTGAACATGAACTGTTTCAAACTTGGATTATTTATTCTTAATGAGGAAAGCATGATCCTTTTTATTTACTTCAGTATAATACTCAAGATGGCCAAAGGAATAGGAACACAGGTAAGGTATGCCTTATTTGGTTCTTCTTTTGACTTGTGCTAGGAGCCACCTAAGAACTACATCAATTGAGGACGACGGGGAGCATTATCATCCCTGATATGGGCAGTATTAGTTTGCAGTCATCTCAAGCTACCTTCCAATGCCACCTGGTGTCACCATTCCTACTTGTGCAGTTTTTATTAGATTATCTGAGCGAAAAGTTCTTCCAATAGTGCAGTTGTTAAAGTCATTTTGACTTTATCTTAAAGTCATTTTATTTTATCTTTGGCTGTAGCGAACAAGCCTTTTATGCTCTATCTGTAGTAAATCATGATCAGAAAATAACGACATGTGAACATGCTTCTTCAATGTTGCCTTGAATCAAAGTCCTCTATGCTTCCTACCAAAAAAAAAAAAAGTCCTCTATGCTTTCTTTTATTTTGGCCCTCGGAACAAAACAGCACAGTACTGAAAATGACCTCTACCTTTTGGTTTTAAACCAAGGATTAGGCGTGTGATGTGACAGATATAGTCATGTAAATATCTAGTTCTATTAAGTACCTAATCCTGGGGCGGGGTTCATACGTTACACGCTTCAATTGTTTTAATGATCTTCCATTCCACCAATCTCTCAAGTCTCAAACGTCTTGGAGATAAGAACTCTAGCTCACAACTTAAGTTCTTGATTTTGAAAGAACTGTAGGGGTACGATCTCACAAACTTTCAGATTTTGTCGCAGTCGTTTCTAACACAGATATAATCAAAAAAATTAAACTTAATAAAATAAATCAACAATGAGATTTGCTAACGCAGTTTAACACACCTTGTCTATAGTTGCGGGACTCTCACTCAGCTTAATCACTTTTACCAAAGTACAATGGATTTATCCAAGACTTTACTGAATCGACACCACTCAACTCTTGATACTATCTCTCAACCTTACTTCTTGTGAAAGATTTTCACGCCCAATAACACAACCGACTCGTGTTAACATCAACAGAGGATTTTCTCAACAGTATTTGATAATAAAGATACGAAATAAACAACTCACGTGATTAAACAATAACCAACATAAACAAAAACAACACTTAAGATAAAAGCAACTTTCCTAAATATGCCGCTTCATCAACGAAAGAACAAGTTGTCCATCGAAAGATCTACTGTGAGGCCTCAATATCTTTACTAAAAATCTCACGTACAATAGCCACAAAAATGCCTCAAATTAACAAACGTTTCTTTACCGAAATGTCATACACGAAGGGCTGTAAAAATACCAAGACTGCTGGAAGTTTTTTGCATGAAAACTATTATCATGGACAGCCCAAAAATCTCTCACAATAGATAGAAAACGCAGCTCCCTTAATGTTGGACCCCAAAATTTTTTTTATTAAGCATGATTTGAATAATTTTGTGGTCTTGTTAGGTAAATTATTTTATTTGGAGTTTAATTATTATGTCAAAGTTAGAATTAAGTTAGTGTATGATTAAGGTATTAAATTATGGCCTAAGGTAAGTAGTTGAATTAAATGAAGAAGGAGGTAGAATTGGAAGATCACTTAAGTCTAAAGGTTATAAGGCTTATGTTGGAGGGCAAAAGGGAAATTTGATGATTATTATAATATAGAAGAGGAAGAAACTTGTTGGCTTGGTTGAGAAGAGAGAAGCATCGTGGGTGTGAGAAGAAAAGAAGAAGAGGAGAAAATCAAGCTAGGGTTGTGAAGATCTTGAAGAGTTGAAGCTAAACAAGTAAGTATAAGCCTTTTTCCTTTCTTGATTTGTTGGTTTAACTATGTTTAATGAAAGTTAGAAGTGAAAATGAAGTTAAATGTGTGTAGGGAGTTGTTGATGAATGGTGTATGAAAATGTTTTAATATTTTAGGGTTATGATCAAAGATAGATTATGATGTATTTGTGAATGATTTTGGGTTAAAATGGAGTTGAATATGAAATAGAAATGATGATTGAGGTTTAAGATGTGTTAGTTGTAGATGTTGGAAGTAAAAATCTAGAAAAATGAAGTGTCTGTGTATGCCTCTGTCAAAGTTCGCCGCGGTC
>JANVCQ010000001.1:19147550-19159413 GCA_025531925.1 Erythroxylum plowmanianum
GATAGAGTTATTTGAAGCCTAGTGGTATATTGGGCCCCCCAAAATTTAAAAAAATGAAATATTTGAGCCCTCCTATCTTAAATTTTTGGCTCCGTCACTGTCAAGGGTTCACCACGGTGAACTTGTTAGAATTTGGGCGAGCTTTTCAACACCGAGCATACTTCGGTGTTTTGAGCGTAACTTTTTGTTTAGTTATCCAAATGGAGTGATTTTTTATTTGGAGTAAACTAGAGACATAGAGCTACAAGTTTTATGAAGAAATGAAGTTTAATTTCAGTCTCTAAGGATATCAATGTTTGGAAGGAAGTTGAGAATAGAATATTATCTCAGTATAAGAGCAGTCCGAAAATGTTTGGAGTATAACTTTTGGATTACTAAACCAAATTGAATGATTTTGATGTCATTGGAAACTTAAGACAATGAAGAATATGTTTCTAGAAGGAAGTGTTACCAAATTTATTCATTTATCCGATCATAATGATTATGGGAAAGTTGACCCGAAAGTCCAGGTTTTGAAAGGATTATAGTCAATTTTAGCATTTTTTTATTATTGAAGCTTTACGAATTTCCTTTGAATGTTGTTGAATGAGAACTTGGTTTGTTATAGGAAACCAAGCAAGCCTGATCCAAGAGCAAGAGGAAAGATAACATTGAACTTGGATTGTCAAGCGAAATTAGGTGGGTAATATATTTATAGTTGTTGTGTAGTATGGGCAAATTGTCTTGCTTGCTTGTATGTTGTGTGTTAAATTGCTTGTTTTGAATTATGGAAATTGTGAAAATGCATTGTGATTGTGATCATGTTATGCCTTGAAAAATGTCATGGCACTTTGTATAAGTGAAAAGAGAAAAAGCATGATGAGCATGAAAACTATGAATATGTGTGAAATGAGTTAAGCATTGAAATTTGATTGTATTTTGGCAAGAGAGGAACATTTCGTTAGTCAAGTGTATGTCGAAATATAGCCTTTTCCTGGCTGCCTGCTTGAGGCCACGAGATCCTGAGAAATCGGACTCGTTTTGTTCATGGTATAAACTTCGGTTTATCCGTTTTGTTTCATGAAACTCTCGAGCTATTTGTTGTGCATTCATCATTGATTTGTTAAGCATGATGCATAATTGAGTGTTAGGCTGTGATGAATAAATTACATGACATGTTCTTTGTGATAACATCTTGGTAACTATGAGTTGTGAGTTTAAATATATATATATATATATATGCTTGAATGTGTGGCTCGTTGTCAATGGCTATAAATGTATAAGCCACTGAGCTTCGCAACTCACCCCATTACCTTCCACTCCTCAAGTGTAGAATGAGAAGATCGTTGATCTTTGCAAGGCTTCAGAAACTTTAAGAAAGTTAGAGACTTTTGTACTAAGTTAGTGATTTTGGTTAGCTTTATAAGCATATCAACATTGAGCATCCTTATGTATTTTGTTTAAATTTTTATGTGTATGATGATATGTATTTGCTCTAAATCTTTGAATTAGTATGATTATGTTTAGCTTGTGGTTAAGTTGGATGGTCAGATTTGAATATTTGTGTTTGTTTAAGAATGTTTGTGAAATTTCGGATTCTTAGTGTTTCGTCGCGGCTTTCTGAAGGCATCTTTGCCGCAGTGAAGAATGACTTTCACCGCGGCGAACTCCCCTTTGCTGCCACGCTGGGATTTCTTATAAATGCAATACTTTCCACTTTTTTTTCACACCACCCTCACGCGACTGTCCCGAATGATCTTCTCGGTCTCGAGACCCGAGTCAAGCATCTTTGGTATCCGAATCAATTGTTGGGCTTCGAAAATGAGGTCCAACAATTAATCTATAAAAAATCCTCAAAAATCAACTTGCAACAATCACCCAAAATTCAACTATCAAAGATAGCTCAATACTCCGAAAAATACAGCTGTAAAAATCAAGAAAACTTCTGGAGTTTTCCCATACCAAATCAACAATCACACGACCATCAATGATGATTCAAAAAGAGAAGATTGTGCAGCTGCCAAATCACCTAAGAATAGAACACGCAACAGAGAAAACTCACAACTAATTCTACACGCCATCAACCAACTCATGTAAAAACCCCACTGAAAGATAGTTGCAGTTGCTACCATAAACTGCAACTTCTACACCGAAAACACAGTTGAATCACTCAAATACCAAAGACAGAACACAACTGCACATACACTTCATCAACGACGCACAACAAAAGACCCATTTAGCGTTTTGTTTGTGTTATTCACCAAAAACTCATCAACTCCACAACCATGTTTTCACCACCCAACTATAATATGCCTTCGGCTCTTTTCCCGAAATCAAGCAACACTTACAAAAAGAAATTTTCATTAATGCCCTTCAACCCACATGATCATAATCAACCAAACCTCTATTTAGGATAGAGTTCTACCACATCTAAAATATTATCAAAGGTAGCCTTTTTATTTTTGTATCCAAGTCATATCAAAATTGTTGTTTAATCACACCAAGCCATGGTCCAGCTATCATCACCCAATTAAATTTAATGTAAATCTTAAAGCTACATTATCTTATAGGTCAAATTATCTAAAAATGTCAAAATTAAATAATAAGATATATAATTGGGTGATGTATATATCATATATCTTAACAGCAATGACTCATGATATGGTTAAGAATGCCAACTCAAAGTCATATATTTGTTTTGTAGGAAAACATTAATTTATTAGCCTAAAACATGTCCCTTATAATTCATGGCATATTATAATCTACCATGAATGTCTACCACCATTGCTCCTATGACCATGCAACTTGTGTTGTGCAATTTCTTTATTTAGAAAAAACTTATAATAGTTATATTTTTAGAAATTAATAATTAATCAACGACTCATAAACATTTTATCTTTAATTTTTTATTTCTAAGTTTTAAAAACATTTTCTTTTCTTCCCAAATAGAAAAGACTTTGTTGCTGGACTTCCTCCAATCTTGTAAAACAACGCCATGAATGGACAAGTAACCTAATATGACCCACATAAAGTTGGATGATAAAGATGCAAAAGTTTGAGTTGAGTGCAAGATATGAAAACTACTGCATTGGAACTGGAAGGATTAGTGTACACAAAGATTATTCTTTTTATTCCACTTTTACTCCTTCCTTTTCTACTTGAATGAAAGCATTAGAGTACACAAAGATTATTCTTTTTATTCCACCTTTACTCCTTCCTTTTCTACTTGAATGAAAGATATCTCAAGGAATCTCTATTTCCTACCAGTCTCGTAACCATCATCATTGTACTAGAATATCATATCTTTAAAATTATGCAAGTTATTAAATTAGTAGCATCAAATTACAAACGTAAATTCTTTACAGATTGATTATAGAATCTTATCTCCTCCTCAGAAATCTAAGTCATACTTACCACTACTTGATAAGCCTTTATTATTATGGTTTATATTATATACCGAAGCATGAGTGTCGATATCATCATCACTTTTGATTAGTTTAATGATGGCTAAACAATGGTAATAGCTATTATCTAGAAAATGTCAATAGCTATTAATAAGCAACTTAACAACTCCATAACAAGAAGTGTTTGAAGCTCTTGTTAATATATTTGACTTGTTTCTTTTTTGGTTCTTTTTCCATTTCTTTTCTTTGTTTTTGTTTTGTAATGCTCATGTTTTGTCAATGAGTACATGACACAAACCAAAAACCAAAAACAATTAGTGGAGACATGAATTATGAATGTAGTCTCCACTCTCCAAGTTTTATTGTCTTAGGAGAATAACACAACTCTTAAAAGATAAACCAAAGATCAACAACAAAGTACTCTTTAACTTTAACCAACAAACAACAAATCAATATGAAGATAAGAAAATTAATAACAAAAAAAACACTAAAGTTTACGTAGAAAACCCTCTAGTGTAGATGAAAAAAGTTATGAGTTAAATCAATAACTAAATCCACTAAATTCAAATAAAGATTTACAAAGTTTGATATCTCACTTGATCACAATTATATGTTATCTCACTAAGTTTTAGGGTTGAAACCAAAGTTGATATATCAATTAGTAAACTCTCAATTCAATCCCAAAAATAATAAAAAAATGACGAGAATAATATATTATTTGCTTTCCTCTCTTTGTTTTTTTCTCATTTTTGACGTGTTTCTGCATGCACATGCAAAACCTACATATTTTTTATATATCACAAAATAGGTTTTAATGCACCATATGCGATCACATATATGACTGTGTAAGTGATAATGCCTTTTCTAGCACTGCCTCAGTCACAGATGTATATAGTTACAGAGAGTTACATGGTCGTCACACACAGCTATATATGTTATAAACACGGGTGTGTATATGATTGTTTATGTCTTTTCCCTTCATGTCCTTCTTCACATAGTTCCAAAGACTTATACAATTGATCCACATGGCCATGTAAGTGGAGGACATGGGTGTCTGTACCCAACGTGACCGTGTTTACCCAGAAGATGTTATTCCAACCACCATCCATCTTGACTTCACTTGTTCATCATTCTCATGAACCATAAAGGGGTCTATGAGCATTGAAAGTCTCAAAATGGGTTGGACATTCATCATTGTCCCCCTCTAGCCTACACCTTATGCTTTAATGTCCACTTAAGAGACATCCTGACAAGCTTACTACAAAACTCATGTTTTCTTTCAGGAACTGCTTTAGTTAGCATATTAGTACCATTCCTATATGTATGAATCTTCTTCAACATCATTTATTGCTCCTTAATTACGAACCTTAACCAATGATATCTAACATTTATGTGCTTTGTGTGGGAATGATACATAATATTTTTGCTGAAGTCAATACTACTTTGACTATCACAAAATACTATATAGCCTTTTAGCTTCACATCCAACATTTGAAGAAACCTTTTCAACTAGAGCATCTCCTTTCAAGCTTCCCTTATAGCTATATAATTTGCTTCAATCGCAGCCAAAGCCACACACTTTTGTAGCTTGGATTGTCATGAGATGACTTCCCCTGTAAACTTGAAGAAAAATAAAGTGAATTTTCTTCAATCAAAATTTTCAATCATCTCTGCATCCATATAACCTTCTAGAGTTAGGTCACCATCTCCAAAACATAAATTCTACTTTGAAATACCTCTCAAGTATTTTAGACTTTATTTAACTGCTTCCTAGTGAACCTTTCATAGATTTGACAAGTATCTGCTAACTATCCCAATAGCCTGTGCAATATCTAACCTTGTACACATTATTGGTCTCTACTGTAGATGAGTATAGAACATAAAACATACCATCGTTCTCCTTTTTTTAAGAGATATGCACACTTACTCAGTTTGAAGTGAGGTGCTAGTGGTGTGCTAACTGGCTATACATGCGTCATATTAAACTTATCTGACACTCATTTAATATATCCTTCCTATGATAATCACAGTTTCCTATTCTTCCTATCTCAAATTATTTCCATGCCTAAAATCTACTTTATAGGTCTCAAATCTTTCATGTTAAGAGATTAGATAAATCATCCTTTAATTTTTGGATTCTTCCAACATTTTGACCACTTCCTTGGAGCTTGTTTTAACTCGTATAAGTTTTTCTTCAGCTTGTACGCTAAATGCTCCTTGCCTTTAGCTTTGAAACCTTCTGGTTGCTCCATACATATCTCCTCTTCTAAATTTCCATGCAAGAAAATCGTTTTACATTCCAATTGTTTAAGTTTAAGATCTAAACAAGCAGTTAAACCCAATCTTGTTTGAATTGATGTCATCTTAACTACCAATGAGAAGATTTCATCAAAATCTATGTCCTTCTTTTAACTAAAAGCTTTCACTACTGGCCTTGCCTTATGGTTCACTGGCTTGTCACCATTTTGTTTTAATCTTGAACACCCATTTATTCTTCAGTGGATGCTTGCCTTTTGGAAGCTTCACAAGCTCATATGTATTATTCTTCTTCAATGAATTTATTTCTTTCTTCATAGCTATGAGCTAGAGATCTTTGTTTTCATAAGATGCAACCTCTTACAAATTCTGTGGCTCCCTCTCAACAGTAACTAATAGATATTCTACACTTAAATATCTAGTAGAAAGTCTTTTCTCCCTTGTCAACATTCGAAGCTATATCTCACTAACTGTTGGTTCTAATTGGCCCCCTGCTCATTATCCCCAATAACTTCAGCTTTAACATTTTCGAGTGTGGTTTGTGTAGCTCATCATTACTAGGTTGTACCTGATCACTATCAATGTGTTTTTTGTTCACATACATCATCTCCTTCACTTATAAACTGCTTAGTAATACAAGAAATTGGAGAAGATTTATCATAATATGAGTTAACATGAGTAACTTATCTCCTCTTAAAAGATCAGCACCCCTCTCGTGCTCCTAGAATACCATATCCGTACTCCTGACCACTTTTTGCTTATCTAGATCATAGAGTCTAATGTCAAATTGGTCATCACTATAGCTAACAAAGATGCAAGGAATCACCTTTGAGTCAAGCCATTACTGCTAATAATTGGGTATGTGTCTAAATACCTTGCAGCTAAAAACTTTCAAATGATGATATTTGGGATCTTTTTTAGTCCACGATCTCTTAAGAATCTCAAATTTCAATAAAATTGAGGGAGCTCGATTGATCAAATGGATTACTGTTCTGACTGCTTCACCCTAAAATGTCTTTGATAATATGGACATTCTGAGCATGTAACAAACCTTCTTTACAATAATTTTGTTCATTCTCTCAGCAACATCGTTATATTGTGGAGTACTAGGTTCAGTTTTCTCATGTGTAATACCATGTGATATACAGTAATCTTCAAACACCTTGAAAGTGTACTCACCTTTATTATCTATTCACGTACACTTTAGCTTCCCTTTCTACCATGACATGCTAAATTTTCAAATACTTGACTATTTGCTTTCATCATGTAGTCTTCCTTAAAGCATTGTCAATGAATGCAACAAAATATTTGCTACCTCCTAATGACTCCTCCTCAAATGGGCTAAAACATTTGAATGCACCAACTTTAACATCTCAATCTTCCTTGTAGATCTTATCTTGAAAGAGACTTTATGTTGCTTTCCTGCCAAACAATGATCACAAGGATTAAGGGTTAAACTGTTTTTGAATGGGATAAGGGATTTACTAGTAACTAACTTTATTCCCTTCTCACTTATGTGCCCTAATTGCTGATGCCACATATTTGGAGACATTTCCTCTTTGATTGTGTATGCTTCTCCACCACCATATACCTTCAAGTGTATGCTTATCCACCACCACACACCTTTAAGTGTATTTTGTACAATATGCAACACAACTCTTCTCAAGCAATAGTCATTGCTCTCTTAGAAATTTTACACTTCCTATCCTCAAAAATGTGCTTAGATTCTTATTAATTTAACATATTTATCGATAAAAAATTTAGCTTTAAATCGGGGATGTGTCATACATCTCTTAGGGTCAATAGGCATTTGACATTCATTTGAACTCGCATATCACCCGTATCGACAATCTTAGCAAAACTTTGATTTCCTATCTTTACGCCTACAAAGTCTCAGCTCTTATAGTTTGAGAAGTAATCCACTTCTGGAATACAATGATAAGGAGCTCCTGTGCTAATCAGTCACTCAGAACCTAAATTACTGACATGGAATCATTCACTTATTGTACAAACTAGGGACACCTCATCATTTGTGCTTGAAGTTATTACGGTCGTGTTCTTATCATCTCCATCATTATGATGATCTTGTTTTTCTTAATCCTTATTCCACTTGTAAGAGAATCTCTTAATGTCTTCTAGCTTGCCATAATAGTGGCATGTTTTCATATCTTTGTCACATCTGGACTTTGATCGGATCTTAAACTTGTTACGCCCTTTGGGACCCCTACTCTTATTCCTTTCCCTGCTTTCTTCTGTGAAAGCTTGCATGTTGTCAACTCCTATCTCTTTTTTTTTTTTAATATCTTCATTGACATACTTTCTTTGATTACATTTGCAGAAAGCATACCTTCAATAGCTGAATTGCTTATTGTTACCACCAACATCTCCCAGCTATTTAGTAGCAATCTCAACAGGATTAAATCTTGAAGCTCGTCATTAAGAATGATCTTCATTTTAGTGAGCTTATTGATTATATCTTGAAAATCAACTAGATGCTCTAACACAAATTTTCTAGCTTTCACCTTTTAAGTTTGCAAGTATTTTAATCAGAGAGACCTTATTATGAGCAATCTTCTTTTTATAGAGTCCTTTTAGCATTTTCCATAACTCAAAAGGATTCATTTCTTGAGACACATGGTTGAATATACTGATATCAATCTATTGTCTAATCGTGCCTAGAGTTTTTCGTTTCATCTTTCCTCATTCTTTATTTGACATCTTCTTAGGTTTTGAATGTAACAACATCCTTCAAAGCTTTATCCACATTAATAAGATCGAAGAGATCTTTACAGTATAGAAGGTCATCCATCATGGGCCTCCAAAAGTAGACTAGTTTATCAACATCAACTTGATCATAAAGCTATTTCCATCTTCCATCACAATGACTCTGATGCCACTTATTGGGAGACAATAACACAACTCTCTAAAATATTAACAACAAAACACTCTTTAACTTTAACCAACAAATTTGTGTGAGAATAGAAAACTTATTAACGTAGGAAACACCAAGATTTATGTAGAAAACCTTCCAATACAGAGGGAAAAACTATAGCCAAACCGACAAGCAAATCCACTAAATTAAAATAAAAATTTGCAAAGTTTGATATCTCATTCCACAACTTCAAGTTGTCTCATAAAGTTTGAAGATTGAAACTAAAGTTGATGTATTAATCAACAAACTCTCAAATCAATCCTAAAAACAATAAAAAAAGGATGAGAGTATTGTACTACTTGCTCTCTCTCTTTATTTCTCTCACTTTTGGAATTTTTGCCGCACTCACATACAAAACTTATGTATTTTTCCCTTTTATATCACGAAATATGTTTTTTTTGCACCATACACGATCACATACATGACCGTATAACTGATCGTATCTTTTCTAGCATCGTCTCAGTCGCAAAATTATTCTAGATAAATTTAAAAAATAGAAAAGATTCAAATCACCCTTTCTAGGCTTTACCAAGAAATTAATTTGATTAATTAGAAAAGAAGATAGCAAAATAATTTGATGATTATACTAATAAACAAAATCTAAATTTGAAAAACAATTCTAATAATAATAATCTTTTTTTGGAAATAAATCTAATAATAAGCTTGAATTAAATAATAATAAAAATTTTATCAAAAGATTTCTTATTTATACTAAATCAAATTTCCTAGAAATATTTAATCAAAATTAGCCTTAAAATAAAAAATGTAATTTATATTATTGTCTTGTTTGATACATGAGCAAATATAAATTATATAAAATAAGGAGCAATTCTTATAAAATTATTACAAAAAATTCAAGAGAGATTAAATGCTTCTAAAAATTAAAAATTAAAAATGCTTGCATATATTGAAAACATTTCTTTTTATTGAAGATATTTATCATAAATTAATTTTAGGAACTTTTATTTATAAAATATAACTTGTTTAATCCAAAAGAGAAATTCCTATATTAATAATAAAACTTAAATCTATTAATAAAGCACTGCAATACATAAGATATCCTATTCCCAAGAAAATAAAATTTATTTCAAAGATCATAAAATGCTTATATTTTTTCAAAATTGATATAAAATCAAGATTAGGTTAAATTTACATAGGCTAAAAAATAGGTATATGTTTGATTTTATTTAGACAATGTGGTAATGGAGTGTTGTGTCCTTTGAACTAAAAAATTGCCACATCTTAAATTCCAAATAATCATGAATGATATTTTCTCATCAAAGCTTAAATCTTGATGCCTTAATATGTTACTCTCCTAGAGAATAATATTTTTAAACATTTTTAAATTATTGTTATATTATGAGAAAAGGAACTGTTTAGTAGCGAAAAAACAAAATTTAGAAAAAAAGATTATTTAAAATTTTTAAGAAGTCTAAACCATGTTAATAAATTTTTATCCTAATTTTAAAAAATTTATGCAAACCTTTAAAAATATACTAAAGAAGAAACGTACCTCTTAGACAAAATAGCATACTAATATAATCAAACAAATTTGAAGATGGTTAAAACCATTCCAATTTTACATTTTGATGCCTAAAAATTGTAGAAATAGACGCATGTAAAAGAAACCATTTATAACTTCTTAATTCGAAAAGTTTTACAATCCAAATCATGATTTAAAGATTCAAAATGCTAAAAGCTACTCAATGATCTCTTTCAACGGAACTTCCATAAAAGCTCAATCCAAAACTTCAACGATTCCCAACCAATGAAATAAATAATGGAAGAAGAGAAAAATATTATCTTTCAATCACAAAATGAAACTTTGTCTTCGTCTCCTGAAATATATATATATATATTCACATAAGTTTAATATACCAAGAACAAAGAACTAATTTATAAACAGTTACAAAACATCTATAAAGAAAAGTCATATATATATTGTTAGGATATATGTTTTGATGTTATTTATTAATTGAATATATAAAATATTAATTGGATATTGATTTGGATTCTAAAAGTATATGGATAATTTTCTAGTTATGATAGAATCCTACATAATATTGAAGTCTATTATTATGTTGGTAATTGAACTGTTTACTAGATTTTGGTGAATAATAAAAAAAAGAATTTGATTTTGCATGTTTGAATTGGGACATTGTTTTTGTTGTGTGACTGAACTGGAATTCTTCTTGCTTGAGAGTATTGGGGTGTCGTGCATGTCTCCTATGTAGAATAGGTGTGAATCTCTTGTTGAAGTAAAAAACACAGACAATTGCAGCGGGTTGTGCGGTGATGAGACATTAATAAAACATTGCAGTAATTGTGTATGTTTTTGGTGAGAGCATACATGTGTGATGTGAGACAAGTCTTTTGGTGGATCCTGCTGTGTGTGATTTTGGTGACGACCATCTTTAGAGCCATCATTGAGGTGACAAGTTTAACAACAATTGTCCTAAACCCTACGCGTGGATTTGGGTGTCTTGCAAAAGTGAGCAGTGAGTGTGTGTTGCGTAAATTTTGGTGGATAGCAGAATAAGGGCTTTTGGTGTATGCCTGGGTGTCTTGCAAAAGAGTGCAGTGCGTGTGTGAAGCCCCGGTGAAGTGAGCATGTTTCTAGCTTTGAATTTGATCTACGTCTCCTATTAACGATTACGTACTTGCTCTTTTGGATTTGTGAGTGAAATATATATGGTGCACCTAATGTCTTGTATGGTTTAATCGGAGTTGTTGAAGCTGCACTTTCAGATCTATTATGGAGGAGTTGAACCGATTAGAAAATTATCTTCTTTTATTTATCAAGTGTTATCGTTTGTGTTGAATTTTATTTAATTACTTGAGTTGTTTAGTTTGTTTCATTATCATTAAATATCGTTTAAGAAAATCCTCTATCGAGGTTAGTACGAGGAGGTCGTAATATTGGGTGTAAAATTCTTTTACAGGAAGTAAAGTTAAGTGATAGTGTCAAGGGTTGAGTGGTGTCGACTCAGTAAAATCTCGGACAAATCTATCATATTTCGGTGAAAATTATTAAGCTAGTTGAGGACCCTACAGATATAGACAAGGTGCGTCGAACTGCGTTATCAAAGTTTTGGTGTTTTTATTATTGCGGTTTTACTTGTTTTATATTTTATTGGTGCCAAAGAAATTTGTGAAATCATACATATATATATATATATATATATATACAGGGCCGTTCCTATAGTTTTATAAGCCCAGGGCGAAATTGAAAAAAGAGCCCCAATAAATCGACAATGTACTTAAGTTTACATGTTTGTATGAAACATAAATG
>JANVCQ010000001.1:19184932-19202329 GCA_025531925.1 Erythroxylum plowmanianum
TGGAGTGAAAGAGAGTCAAGGCATCACTCCAAATTTGCTTATGTTGCATTTTGAGTTAGTTTTGGAAAACACAAGGCCTTGGTCACTTTTCAAGAATTTGTAATTCATGTAACTTTTGTATTTTGAGATTTGTGATTATGTTGTAATGTGGCTTGAAAGGCCATTATATCTTTGTAAAACCCTTTTGTTTTGAGGATACTGAAATGTGAATGATGAAAATTAGTTATGATATTTCCGCAAGAGTTGGGTTCTGGCAATGGTTCCCAACATTAAGCACTTGAGAAGAACTAAGGACCAATTCCTCATATATGGAGATTATGAATTAAAGCTAATAGGCTACATTGATGCTAGCTTTGCATCAGATAAGGATGATTGCAAATCTACCTCTGCTTATATTTTCACCTTAAATGGAGGAGCAGTAAGTTGGAAAAGTTCCAAGCAAGCTACTGTAGCAGATTCAGTTACTGAAGCAGAATACATAGCTGCATGTGAAGCAGCTAAGGAAACTGTTTGGATGAAAAAGTTCTTAACTGAACTTGGTGTGGTTCCTTCAATAAAGAAAGTTGTTCCTTTATTGTGTGACAATACTGATGCTATTGCACAAGCTAAGGAACCAAGGTCACACCAAAGATCCAAACATGTTCTGCGGAAGTATAATTTGATTTGAGAAATTGTTGAGCGTGAGGACGTTCAAATTTAAAAGTTGAAGGAAAGGAGAATGTTACGGATCCCTTCACTAAGGCGCTTGGATCAAAGGAGTTTGATAAGCACAGGTGGAAGATAGGATTGAAGTTAATGATTGATTGGGTCTAGGTCAAGTGGGAGATTGTTGGAATTATGCCCATGACTCAATTGTTATGTAATAGATTGAACACTTTAGTTTTGGGATTATTAACTTTATTTAATAACATGGCAAATATTTTTATCATATTATGTGTATTATTTTTATTCTAATATGATAAGTCCTTGATTAATTTTATATACTTGTCATCATAATGGAGATTATGATAATGAGAGTCAAGTCTTTAGGATTTAATCTAAAAATGTTCTTGATCATAGGATCATCAAATAAGGACTTTAATGATCCAGTTAGATCAATATATATGTAATAGTATCTATTAGATAGATATTAGTAGATCTCATTTACTAAGTTACATATATAGATGATGTATATAGAGATATGATCATGGAACTGACCAAACTGATAATTCCCAATAGTTAATATTACCTATGAACTATCAAGTGGAGTATTCACATAAGGATTTAAATGTATATTTTTTCTTTGACCTGAGATCATCATAGTAATCAATAGGTCACTTATTACGTTTTGATGTCGGACACCTAGTGTGTAAAAATGCTAGTTGAATGATCATTGAATGTAATTAAGTACCTATATGACTAGTGGTGAGTCAAGATGGGATCCATCAACTCTAAATAATGAGTTTGAACTCTATGTTGTCATTGATCTTAATGATTGTTTCAAGACCTTGGCCAGAGTGATTGAATGAGTAAGGAAAAAGGAGTTTTCTAAGTCATTCATCAATCATTAATGATCGACATGTAACATAGTTAGTTATCTAATAAGATTTGACAGTTAAATCATACCTTAGGATAATTCAGAGTTGTAATGATGGAAGGTAATAATATATTATTTTTAAACTAAGGTTCTGTCTTTGTAAAGTTGTTACTTCATATTATCCGGTCGTTAAGGAGTGTTGTTAGACGCCAACCTTAATTAATAATTAATTAGATTAATTATTACCGACTTAGTGATGAACCTATGTGGTCACACACTTATGCGTATAATATTTCCTGTTTATGATTATTTAATTTATTATGAGATAATTTATTAAATAATCTATATGGCATATTGTTATATCTTTTGCTAGCACAGAAAATATAATTAATATTAGAAATTCTCTTGTACAAAATAAATGAATAAAATAAAATTATTTTAATTTATTTCATTTTAGAAATAATAATAAAATAAAATGGTTTATTTTATTTTATTTTATAAATAATTATTATTATTAAAATAAAAAAATGAAACGTTGCCTGCATAAAGAAACATTACATGACTTCAAAAGGATAAGAAACAATTTCTAATAAAAACAGTTTCTAATACTCTTATCAAAAAAGTAAACCTGTTTTGTTATTATGGACGTTACTACATACAAGAGAGAAAGTTTGTGTAATGTAGTGGTGTGAGTGAAAAAAACATAGAGGAGAGTAAAACAAAGATATACTTTGTTTTCGTTTTTTTGTATAATTGAGTTATATAAAACAAAAGACAAGAGAAATATAGATTTTGAAGAAAGGTTCCTCAAAAATAACCATAATCATATCAAGTGTTGAAAGCGGGATATATTTTTCGGTGTGAAGTACATAGAAATTTCGTAGTTTCGAAGTTCAGTATCAGTTAATCCTCACGAATTTCAGGTATTTATTTTTACCTATTCCTATTATGAGTATGATTCTTAAACGCAATAGATAAATATGTGATTGCAATTTTATTACCACTGCGTATTGCGATCCTTCAGCTCCTTCGTATTGTGATAACGGATTCACCATGGTTCCATTCCCAGTTTGTTGCATTGGGATTCGAACTCATGACGTGTGACTAAGCCTTAGGCCCATACTTGAGCTCTGATACCACTAATCTATCCAAAACTCGAGTTGAAGATAGGGTATAACCAAATTACTTAACGAAATCTCTTTCTACTAGTAATTCAAAAAGGTTTTGGGAGCCATAAATAAAAATTCCCGCAGGGGCAAAGAATCCATCGTTGTCTCGGCTGTGCAACCGAGGGCTCTAGGCCGCGAATCCTCTTGAAAAAGAGGGGTGCTTTCCTTAAGTAATTTGGTTCTGCCCTATCTTCAACTCGAAGTTTAGATAGATCAGTGGTATAAGAGCTCAGATATGAGTTTGAGGCTTAGCCCAATGTCATGAATTCGAATCTCAGCGCAACAGACTGTGAATGGAACCATGATGAATCCGTTATCACGATACAGAGGAGTGATGCGCTAAAGTGGATGCATGATGAACTTAAGTAATTTAGTTTCGCCCTACTTTCAACTCGAATTTTGGATAGATCAGATAACAATTGACAAATGAAATGTTTGATCTTGGCATCATTAGCTTTTTCTTCCGTGTTTAACTAAATTCAGCCTATTCATTGAGATAGGATGAAGTACAACCTATACTTAATGGCCACGAGTACATTGTAAAAGTCCGGTATGGAAGTTCTAGTTTTGACGTCCTTTTATGCACGGTGGAGAATCAAAAGCTAAAATGGATAAAGATTCAAACTTTCAATGGTAGCCAAGAAAAGCTGCAATTTGGGGTTTGTTTTCTAGAAAACTGAAGATAATTAGGGAGTTGATTCAATTTATAAAGTGTAGTTTTGAAGTTTTTAATGCAGAAACACATATTGGTTTTCATGTTACCTTCTAAAAAACTTCAAAGATTTCGACTAATTTGTGCTCTAATGTTTATATAGCCTTTTATTAAATAGGTATACAGAAAACCTCGTATTTTTGTGGCTTCGGTGGTGGTAGGAAAGATTTGCTAATTTTCTGGCTCAGATGTGTAAACCGGGAATTGTTTTTGCTTGTATTTTTTGTGATGAAGTTACAGTGAATTTAGCGATATAATAGATTGGTGTATTTTTTATTTTAATAAAATATAATTTTTAATTATTTTTATAATTTTTATCTTATTTATTACATATCAATTTTATATCGATTTAATACCGATTTAACTTCAAATTTTAAACTTTTCTTTTTACTAATCCAATTTTAAAACATTGGTTATTACAGCAAAGAAGTGCAAGTGCATATTGGACTTGGATGCTCACGTAAGTTGAAATCCTTAGGTACTTGTGTGGTGGGGAGTAACTTTTGGGTAGACTTTATCTGATGAAATAGAGTTTCAATACTCTATCTTATCTATAAATAGAATAGCAGTGATCTTAGGATAAAAAAGTATCGTTGCCCTTACTAGCCCCGTAGCCTTCTTATAGACCAAAAAGAAAAATAGATCATAACTCATGTTTTTCAGTATGCAGCATTAGCGAGTAATAAGAAGGTTCAATCACATAGTTGCATGTCAAAACTCCGATCAGCAGCAGCAATCTCGGAAATGACTCGAACAAGCTTAGAAGCATTTCTTCTAAGCACATCACAGCTGAAATCTCTAAGAACTCTAGTTGAAAACACAAAGCTGGGAAGCTTCATCTGTTGTCTCCACTTGTCTCCATCCAGTGCGAATATACCTTCACCGAAAAGGCCATACACAATCTCTCGATCATACTTTCCTGCGCAGTACTTGGCGAACCTAGTTTTCAGAACTTGCTCAATGTTTCTAGGGCAGGTGGTGTGGTTCATTTAATTATTGTAAACATCAGACATATTACACACCTCATGCTACTATCATTTCATAAATATAAATCCAGACATACATAATAACAGTTGCATTATAAGGTAGATCTTAGAATTAGAAGCACTCTATAAATAGATTATTGAAACACACCAATTTCTAGTAGCCATTAGCTAATGGCATTCAAGTCCTGAAACCGGTATCTTCTCATGAATTATTTCAACTGTTTGATTGACCTCGCATTCAGACGCCATTGGAAGGAGCATATCTTGCGACGGAAATGAAGAAATGACTACTTTTCCACGGGCTCTTCCAGTTTCCAAGTGTCGAAAAGCTTCAATCACATCTGTAAACTTATAGGGGCCCGTAGGATCAATTATAGCTTGGAGCTTGCCAGTTTCCAGTAAAGAATTAAGCTTTTCCAGGTTTTCTCCTGATGCTATCAAGCTTGAGTAAACAGCCCTGGGATGTGATGGTGGCCAAGTTATGTCAACAATTGGTGCTTCCTCTTTGGCTACCACAAAAGAATTCTTTGTGTCACCTGAAAATATGAAATGTTATATATCATGAATTTTTCATGGACAGCAAACTGGAAAACTTGCAAGCATAAAGGCAATGCACAATAAACCATTTTTTGCCCAAACCAGAAAAGTCAAATAAGAAAAGTTCACCAAAACTTCAATGAGAGTTGGGGTTTGAAAAGCCTGACTATGCTAACCGTTGTTGCACCAGTACCATCAAATCAATAGCAACTGGCCCTTATAGATAGATATAGTATCTAAACTTATCATTTGACAACATTTCAACGACCAATCAGAGCTTGTAAGATGAAATGTTAATAAGTTTCAAGTATATTCCATATATGAGTTGATTCACCCTTAAGACGTAGTATTGATCACACAAGATCAAGGGATAAAGAAGCAGAGATCAAAAAATGTACCAATTGTATCGTATACGAATAGTATTGATCACACAAGATCAAGGGATAAAGAAGCAGAGATCAAAAAATGTACCAATTGTATCGTATACGAAATCATATCTCTCACTTATATCGTCATATCTAGTTGTTCTGTAGTCAATGACCTCATCAGCTCCCAAAGTTTTGAGAAATTCAACCTTTGGAGTGCTAGTTGTAGCAGCAACATAAGAAGCTCCATACAAGTGTTTGGCCAACTGAATAACCAAAGTTCCAACACCACCTGCTCCACCAACTACGAAAATTGTCTGCCCCTCTTTAAAGCCTGAAGTGACGAAACCTTCCATTGCAGTCTGAACTGCCAATGGCAAGCTTGCAGCCTCCTCAAATGAAAGGTTATTTGGCATTTTAGCAACCAAGCTCTCTTCCACAGTTGTGAACTCTGCCAGTGTCCCAAGCTGTTTTATCGGTCCCTCTGGATTAAAAGCTTGAATGTTCCCGTAAACCTTGTCACCAATCGCAAATTTTGTGACACCATTGCCTTTTGCTACCACCACACCTGCCATGTCACATCCAGGAACCACCTGCGCCGAGATTTGCTAGCATCTTGCATTATCATCAAGTAAGGCAAACAGTTGATCATCTCTCAGTTACATTTTTTAGGTCAATGTTGTATTGGGAATTTGGGATGTTCCCACTTAAAACATTGTGATTGTAACTCAAAATGCTCACAGAGAATTGCTACATTCCAGCAAAGGCTTAGAAGAAATAGGATTTTTAAACCAAAGAGACTTGAGCATATTTCTTTAACATTCTCTCTACCATCTTCCTGTCTCTCTATACGAGTGAATTAGTTTGAACGTAAGATTTCCTTCCAGTCATTCCCTTCAAATTCCAAATTACTATAGTACTAAAATCCATTTCAGAAACCTGAATTAAAAAAAGTAAAAAGAGATTGGCCAATGCTTTTTTGAAGGCCGATTAACCAATCTACGTCAAACAGTAGTTAAACTAAGAACTAGCTACTTTAGCAACCGAACGATTTCTAATCAACCAAAATTTCCTAAGAAGCTCTTCAGATTAATAAGACACTATGTAAACAAACAATTTAGAAGAACCACATGATAAAACAAATATAGAAACTATGATTCTCGCCGGTTCAACTCTCAATACATGACTCTTAACAGTATTGATTCTACTCACAGGAAATTCTGAAGGGAAAATGGGTCGCTCACGCCTCTTGATATCAATAGGATTCAATGCAGCAGCTTTAACTTGGACACACAGTTGATTATTTTGAGGAGCAGGAATTGGGAACTCTGCCAATTTCAGGACTTCCTTAGGACCGTACCTCTCATAGAACCAAGCCTTCTGCATATTGCTATCTCTGAAAAAGTGCTAAGATACTAGTCAGATATATTTAATTTGGAAGTGCAAATGTTTAAGTTTAAGGAAGATGGATTTAAGTAAGGTGACTCTCAACAAGAAGGACAAAATGTAATTATCGTCTAGAAAGATGGAAAGGGCAAATTTTACTGTAAGTACTGGTAGGATATCTTACAATATATTCTGAACCACATGTTTGATAATGAAAATTCATTGATTAATTAAGTGATACTGTTACCAAAGTACAGGCTATTAGGTACAATGCAGCCTGCATGCACTAATGATAAACATGCCACCACTTTTGGAGTTGAGTCGATGGATGTAGCCAAACCATGCAAATCTCGTCTTCATCTTTCCCCATATTCTTTCTTGGTCTTTATTATACCAGGAATACTAGACCAAATCTCCTCATGGGTATTATAAGATCAACTTGACTTATAGAATGCTGCAAAGTTTCGTCAGTAAGGATTCGTAAAAGCCTATACACAGGCGAAAGTGACTGCAGAAATCTTAAGTGAATTCTCCACGAGTTGTCGTCAACATCATCCATGTACTGGAGTGAAAAGCGTATACACAGGGGAAAGTGACCGCAGAAATCTTAGTGAATTCTCCATGAGTTGTCGTCAACATCATCCATGTACTGGAGTGACGTGACTACATCACGAGGAGGACCAGACAATTATTACGCATAATAGACCATGTTAAGCTAACAAGGCAACTTCTCAGGAAATGAAAACTGACCAACCGTCCTAAACATGTTTCTTGTTGATATCCATACCCCATACCCACTCAAGATAATAAGAACTTAGCGATGGATGTGAATTGAGAGTATAAACGAAGGATATATAAAGATTTATGGATCTAATGTTTTAAAGTTTTGAGTTGAAGTGTAGTGTCAAAGTTTACAATTACGTTTAATCACTAGGTTTATGATGTAGATTACTAATAAAAGTGAGCTTCTCGGATCCAACAATACTGTCAGAGCCGATGCTTTGTTAAAAGACGAGTATGAATATGATAGTCAAGTCTCGTGATTGCCTCCTCATGAAAAAGAACAAAGAGACTCTTGGTGGGCCTAAACTAGTAGAGTAAAAAGAATCTTAATGACGCCATATATCGGAGCTGCTAAGAAAAAATATTTCGCTCAAGAGGGAGTCCAAGTCTAATGTAGAAGTTCATACTTGAGGAGAAGATTGTTAAGATGCTAAGTGTGAGTAAGAATTTCACATAAAAAATAAAACTAACTAGTAGAGTAAAAAGAATCTTAATGACGCCATATATCGGAGCTGCTAAGAAAAAATATTTCGCTCAAGAGGGAGTCCAAGTCTAATGTAGAAGTTCATACTTGAGGAGAAGATTGTTAAGATGCTAAGTGTGAGTAAGAATTTCACATAAAAAATAAAACTAATAAAGGACATATAAATAAAAATGACATATGAACTTAATGTCTTAAAGTTTTGAGTTGAAGTGTAGTGTTAAAACTTACGAGTATCTTTCATCACAAAGTTTATGATATGGATCTCCCCTATAAGTGAGGATCCAACAATTAGAAGCTATTCCAACTGATAGATGAGTTTGTTAATCATGTTTTCCAAACATAAAACATCAATACCAAAGGCAAAGTAATAGCAAACTAACTCCTCACAGAAATCACAGAAAGATACTTATCGGTAGAACTACAGCGCGTGATTACGAAACTAAAGAAATGAAAAGACCCAATATTATCCACGGGCATTGTTGATTTGAAAGAATAAAAAGGTTGAGCATGATGGTTACTCTTAGGTTCGGTCCATTTATCTCGTTCATCTACTTGATGGAAAATGATGTAAAAACGACAATAAACTGCAGGTCCATAAGATACAGATACATCTAACAACCAGTCTCCCTCCTACTAGATAAGCAATGACAAGCCAGAAATTCATAGACGAAGTAACGAATCGGTCCTTTCCGATTCATGTCATTGCTAAAAATAAAGCAAGTTGTCACTTCTGAAGTCGTATTTCTGAAAAGATACCGCCCAAAGTCTTCAGTGGCACCCGCATATGTAAAAATATAATTTTTATAATATAAAATGAAAATTGAAGTACAAAATTTTAAAATTTTGAATAAATAATTGTCATAAATTATTGGAGTGTGATATTGGAACTCTAATGTGGAGGTGTTATAATCGTAAAGAAATTAAGAAATGTCATCACAATTTTTGTAAAAATTAGCTTCTCTTTAACTCTCGTACCGTAAGAGAAACTTGATAGAAAATTGTCTGTAGTTACATAGAAAATATGAATTAAATAGGACTCTTTATTTATATTAATATCTTTATTAAGATATTTAGAATATAACCACTAATAAGACTTCTTACATTCTCCCATTTAGCCCAAACACTTAAAATTTAATAATATAAACATTAAGTGCATATAAATAAATCTCTTAATATCCTCATAATTTACCTGAACATATTAAGATAGATCTTACGATTACAAATCTTTTAACTAAAGGTCTTTCACAATTTTCTTTTTTTTATTATGATTGTGTATATGTGACTATTATTAAATAAGAAATAAAATTGTCTATTAGATATTACTATGAACATTTATGATATTTATATGTCACTCTTGTTACCTAACTTAATAAATTCTATGACTTTTGATCTAGTACGTCCATTAAATGACCAAAATAAACGATTCAAAATTATTCTACTGTTAAATAGAAAATATGAATCAAATAAGACTTTATTTATATTAATATCATTATTAAGATATTTAGAATATAATCACTAATCGGACTTCTTACATTCTCTTACTTAGCCCAGATACTTCAAATTTAATAGAATAAACATTAAGTGCACATAAATAGATCTCTTAATATCTTCATAATTTATCTGAACATATTAAGATAGATTTTACGATTACAGATCTCTTAACTAAAGGCCTTTCACAATTTTCTTTTTTATTATGATTGTGTACATGTGACTATTATTAAATAAGAAATAAAATTGTCTATTAGATATTAATGTGAACTTTTATTATATTTATATGTCACTTATGTTACCTAACTTAATAAATTCTATGACTTTTAATCTAGTATGTCCATTAAGTGACCAAAATAAACGATTAGGAATTATTCTACTGCTAAATAGAAACTATGAATCAAATAAGACTCTTTATTTATATTAATATCATTATTAAGATATTTAGAATATGACCGCTAATCGGACTTCTTATATTCTCCCACTTAGCCCGATACTTCAAATTTAATAAGATAAACATTAAGCGCACATAAATGTCTCTTAATATCTTCATAATTTACCTCAACACAATAAACTACATAATACGAATCATGAGGGTCATAAACTTCAACTTTCCATACAATTCCTTATACTACAACACTAGTAATTTATTATAAGTGACATATAAATATCATAAAAGTTCACATTAATATCTAATAAACAATTTTATTTATTATTTAATAACAGTAACATGTACACAATCATAATAAAAAAGAAAATTGTGAACGACCTTTATTTAAGGGATCTGTAATCGTAAGATCTATCTTAATATATTCAATACACACACTTTGTTTTCGAACTTCCTCCTTTATTGCGAAATACTTCAAATCTATATGTTTAATACTTCTAAAGTACTTGTCATTCTTGGAGAAGAAAATTATTGAAGAATTATTACAGAAAATTTTTAATGGCTCAGTAATAGTGTCGACAATCCCGCAAGCCCTAAAATAAAGTGGATGTGGACTCGAAATAAGCTACAAATTCTACTTCTATAGTGGATGGAGTAGCGACACATTGTTTAAGACTTTTCTATGAAATTGGTCCTTCTGTTGGTAAAAAAATAACTAAACATTGATTTTCTACTGTCAATATATCTAGTAAAATTTGAATCTGAATATCCAATTACTTCTAAAGGATTTGATCATCTATACATGAGCATATAGTCTTTTGTTCCTTGAAGATATCTCAAGACTTTATTTGTATCTTTTTAGTGGTTTATACTAGGATTACTTTGATATCTACCTAACATTTCAACTACGAAGCTAATATCAAGTCTTATGCATGTTTGCAAATACATCAGGCTACTAACAACATACATATGGAATAGATTCCATTTGTCTATATTCCACATCATTCTTTGTACATTGTATGAGACTAAATTTATCCCCTTTTTTGTATCGGGACAATCTTTGTTAGACATTTGTTCATATTGAGTCTCTCAAGAATTCTTTCGATATAGTTTTTCTAAGATAACCCTACTAGTCCTTGTGATCTATTTCGGAGTATTAAAATTCCTATCATATAGGATGCCTCTCCCATAACTTTCATTTCCAAATTCTTGGAAAGAAAATCTTAAATAGTCTTATACAATATGTCTAAATCATTAGCAGCAAGTAAAATATCATCAATATATAGAACTAGAAATATAAACTAACTCCTACTGATCTTTTGGTAGATACAATTATCAACAATATTTTATTGAAAACCAAAAGGTGTTATGGCATTATTAAACTTAATATATATACCATTATCAGGAATTGATTTCTTAAGTTTACACACCATTTTACCCTTTCTTTATATAGAAAAACCTTAAGGTTAATCCATATAAACTTCTTCCTTGAGATCACAATTCAAAAAGGCAATTTTTACATCTATTTGACATAACTCTAAGTCAAATTAAGCCACTAATGCCATGATTATTCTCAATACATCATTCTTTGAGATAGGTGAAAATGTCTCTTTATAATCAATGTCATCTTTTTTAGTATAACTTTTGCCATCAAGTCTATCTTTATTGTTTAATATTGCCATTTGAGTCACATTTGGTCCAATGCATTTAAATCCTTTTGGCAAATTAATGAGGTCCCAAACATTGTTTTGTGCCACTGAATTTAACTCATTTTTTATAGCATCAATCTATTTATCATAATCATTGCTTTTTATGGCTTATGAAAATGAAACATGAACATTATTAATGCCATAATAAAATTCTAGCTCTTGTAAATATATCGCATAGTCATCAGGACTAGCTGATCTCCTTATTCTTACAAGTTTATTTAAAGTTATTCCACATGGTTCATTTAAATTAATTAGTTGTAAGTTAGTTTCTTCAAGAGGTGTTGTTTTATCTAAATCTTGTCTCGAATTATTTTGTTCTTCTAACACTGGGATAACATTTGGTAAAGTTGTAGATATTGGAACATTTATAGTTAATGGAACATCAACCTTTATTTCACTAATATCCACAACACATTTTCAACACTACTACTAAATTCACCTTTTTCAATGAACTTGGCAGTAGTTGTTTCAATAATTCTTGGAGTATGATTTAAATAATAAAACGTATACCTTTTATATTTATCTAGGTAACCAATAAAGTAACCACTAATTGTTCAAGAATCTAATTTCTTTTCTTGTAGATTATAAATTTGTGCTTCTACTAGACAACCCCAAATATGCAGGTGACTTATACTAAGTTTACTTCTAGTTCATAACTTAAAAGGAGTTTTAGGGATTGCCTTACTAGGAATCCTATTTAACTAATACACATTAGTTTTAAGTTCATGCATTCACAAGGTTTTTTGGATAATAAGGAATTAGTCATCATACTCTTAACCATATATTAATGTTCTATTACGCCTTTCTATTACACCATTTTGTTGAGGTATGTTTGACATATTATAATATACATAAATGTCATATTTCTTATAAAACTTTGCCAATAAACCTAGACATTGGATTAGTTCATCATATTTTTTATAATATTCACCACCTCTATCACATCTTATAATTTTTACTTTTTTTATCCAATTACATTGCAACCTCCTTTACAAATACCTTAAAGGCATTTACTTTCATTAAGCAAATAGACATATCCATAATATGAAAAATCATCTATAAAGGTGATAAAAATACTCTTCTCAACTAAAAGATGGAGTGCCAAAGGGTTCACATATATTGGTGTGTATAATTTTAAGGAGTTGAGTACTTCCTGTGGCTTCTTTCTTACTATGTTTGATTTGCTTTCCTTTAATGAAATCCACATGTACTTCGAGATTAGTAAAATCTAAATTTATAAAAATTTCATTCTTTACCAATCTTTCTAATTTTTCTTTGGATATATGATCTCAAACATTTATGTCACAAATAAGTTGAATTATTATTAGTTATAATGGCATGATAAACAAAAAATAAGGATTCAGAAAAAAAATTAATATCAAGTTTCAATTTATATAAACCATCCATAAGTATTTCACAACCTATAATGGAATTATGTTTAAATAAACTAAAACAACCATCACCAAACTTAAAAGTAAACATACTTTTTCAAGTTTAGAAACAAAAATTAAGTTTCTAGAAATCGAAGGTATATAGAGAGTTTGCTTTAGATCTAGGTGATAACTAATATCTAATATTAGACAATAAGTCCCCACACCTTCAATTGGTACCTTCTTACGATTTTTCATGAACAGAAAGTTCTCAGTTGAGTTTATGGATTAGATTATAAGGAATCCCTATATAACATTAGAAAAATAAGTAGTAGCTCCTAAATCAAACCACAAAGTATTAGAAGGAACTTCCGTTAAGTTTAGCTCAGAATATACAAAAGGTCATGTTATTGGAAAATTGGGCTGAGATTTAATCTCATGGATAATGAAATAAATACAAAACTATTTTCATATTAATTTTTTAAAAACCAAGATCACTTCAGTTCCATAAAATGCTTAACAATAAATCATAGTAAAGCATTAATCATAATTCGTATCTTATTTTAAAGCTTGATCCTTTTCTTATTATATCCCTCAAACTGTTTCAAAAATTGATATATCTCAACCACTAAGCCACACAAGCTTTCAACCTCTAACAATATCCACATATTGTGTTAAAAGAACTCTGCAACTGTTGTCGAGAGGGTTAAGCAAGGAGTGCTAGGTCCCTTAGAACTTAAGCATGTTTATAATATACTTGAACATTATAATAATTTAATTAAAATTAAATTCTAACTTCAACTAAACTTTAATTAGAATTCTAATTAAATACTAGTTATTCTCGAATAATATACAATATCTCATATAAATCCTTATTAATTAAATATATGATATTTAATTATAAAGCTTCTCGAACTTTATAATCAAGTCTAACTTGATTAAAATATTTTTCTTTCTTCAACCTATTCTTTGTGTGTAATCTATTAGGATCCTAAATATGTTAGTAATATATACAAATTATAGCCCTAAATCATATTTAGAATTATATAAATTAAACTCCTTTAATTTATCTTAATTCTCTAATTAAACAATTATATCCATATATCAAGATTGAAGTCTAGCAATATATCATGACCACTCAAATATTTATGAATATCAAAATAGTTTTGACTAACCTTTCCTTCCATATTTTTTGCATAATTCAATCATTTCATCATACAATGTTCCTATTAGAAATGGAGCATGAAATTAATGTTTACTATATTTGAGTTCAATTTTGTTAATTCTCCACCATTAGTAATTGATTCCATTAATGATATTTTTAAACTTTTGACAAAACGTCATTGTACCTTAGCCAAGGATTTTTTGAATCAATTATATTCTAGAATAATAAAATATTCTCCCTAATTAGTTGAGAGTGATGAATCCTATATTGATCACTCAGCTACCTCTATATAGTTCATGCTATATCTAATGACTACTAATTAAGGTACCTTTGATTAGAACAGGACATAAATAGTACCAAAATATAGCATTCCCTATACAAGACAACTTTGGAGATCTCATATAAAAACTCACTTATACAATCATCATAATGAAAATTTCTATAGACATACAAGTAATGTTACAAATGAAATTTTCAAATATAGAGTCAATTTAGTGAATTTATTCTCTAGCAAGCATGCACACGTTTGTTTAAGTATTTCCATACTTTAGTTTATAAGATTGACTACTTCCTTCATAAGAAAAAACATAATGTGTATATAGTCTTTTTATGTTGTATTAATGTCTAATCTTAATATAATAATGACTAGAAACAATTTAAGGATAATATATAAATATAATGTGTATCTCATAATTATAATCTCATCACAATTTCATTTGTATTGTATATTTATCACATAGACTTCATTATATACATCGAAATATATATATAAGAGAAAGAGTGCCTTAAATTGTTAGTTCACTAGACTACAACCAATTGATTGTCTTTAAGGCGTTAACCAATAATCATCCACTTATAGTAAATCAATTTTTTAAGTATCTCATATCACTATATGATGATCATGCTACTGCAGGACAATGGTTACACGTGAGAATTCTACAAGATTCTATATAGTAAGCACTTGCTTAAATCCTACAACTTTTATCTCAATTACCAATCATAATTAAAAAAATTGCCTAGATACATACTTAGATCTTTGATGAGATGTTAGCTCCTTTCGTATTCCCAATGACTATAATCTTCTACAATATATTACTTTTTGAACAATGCAAGGAACTATTCTAAGTTCATTAAAGAACTTATTGATCCAAAAAATCATTTCCACTAAATGAAAAATGTATTATGGATTAATTAGTAATTATTTCTACATTGGAACCTTTCCAATCTCAAAATAATATTGTCCTAAGTAAAAAAAAAATAACTTAATCAAGATTTATTTCTAAAGTTTATATCTATATAACCTTGAACTCAAATATCAACTCATACCTAAAAATAGATATCTTTAATGCTTAACATGTATTAAGTATGTCAAATACTAGACATATTTAGTACATTATTTACATATTTGGAGTATAATAGGTAAACAACTTCTGTATCTATCTTTATAAATCTAATTCCCAAAATTAAGTTAATGCCTTTTCATATCTAATAAAAGTTATTTTTAGAAAATTATATTTTCAAAACTCATATATAAAATAATAGATATCTTTAAGACTTTACTCGGGCTAGGCCGGGATTGGCCCTCTTTCTTTTTTATCATATATCAAATACTAAATGTTTTTAGTACATTATTTACGTACTGGGAGTAAAATAGGTAAACAACTTCCATGTCTATCTCTATAAATCTAGTTCCTATAATTAAGTCGATACCTTTCACATCCAATAAGAGTTATTTTTAGAAACCTATATTTTTAACAATTGAAAATATAAATTATTGTTCTCTCTATGACCAATATAACTTTATATATTCTCACCAAAAAGGATAACTATGTTCCCACTAACCTTCTTGTAAACATGATAAATCTACATTCATCTTTAAAACAAACTCTTTGAATATATCATAAAAGTAAATCTTTCAACGTCTCGTAGCCTTTCAACTATACATCAAATGTATCAATAAAGGTACTAGTCTCAATTGGTTGTATTGTCATGAGATCTAAAATTTTCAAATTTTATCTTATTATTATTACTTATCTTGAGAACCATTCTTCTATAAGTGTATATTGAAAAAAAATTGTTTAATGAGTTTGTAAGATTACATCCAACCTTTTTGATATCTTATAACTTTTTATTATCTAGTTTACTTCTAAACTTATCAGATAATATATGCTTTAACTAAGCATCACATCCTAAATCATTAACTTAGACTCTTTCAAAGTCATAACATTTCATTATTTAACTTCCAAAAAAAACATACCATTTCATATCTAATATGAAATCTTATTAATTGATTTAATTGGAACTTTCAAAGGTAAGTTGTAATACTAGGCATAGCTTTAAAAGAAATGAATATTACACCATGCAATATCACATATTGTATTTTCTTCTTATACAGTTTTATACTCTTATAGAATTTAGTTATGAAGATATTTACCAAGGAATCTCATTCCTTATAGATAATCAAAAAATTTAAACTCACCATATCGACCTCTTCGAATTACTTCAGCTTTTTGAATGCTTAATTTCTAGTTAGATTTAAACAATTTAAACTTTTTAAAATATTTAAATCAATATTTTATTTAATACATATGACTATATCATATCAAGTCATTAGTAATCTAATGAAATATAAGTATAAACATTTTATGAATTGTTATTCCATCAAACACATCATAAGTATAAATTTAACAATTCAATAAAACCATTATTCTTTTATTAAAGGTTGATTTGGTTATTCTTCAACTTAACAAGTTTCATACGATTTATAATTAAAAGGATACATATATCCTTGTATGTAAATTTATGGTTCTTATCATTTGATCTAACCAGCATGACTTTAAAAGATAGTTTTGATTATCTAACTTTCTATTCTTGCCACTTATATTAAGTATAAGTCTCCTTTGATTCAACATATATAAACTATTTGTATAAACTTGGATCAACTTCTTTTACTTAACAATCTTTTTTTATCATACATTGAGCATTATTATAATGTTGAATCCAAATTCATTATCAAATAATCTTAAGCCTGAACTAGAAATATATATGATCTCTGTCATATCATATATAGGCAAGATAAAAGTCATACAATCATTTTTCTTTATAATGATAACTATTATCATTCTATAGCAAAACCTTTAATTGTAGTTTATATTTGTGCATTTATTAGGCTAAATTAAGTGAAACAATTTCATCAAGGTACTATTGAAGTGAATCACACGTTAATATATTGAGAAATAATATGATCAAGATACACAAGAAGGGGGGGGGGGTTGAATTGTGATAAACTTTTCGTTAATCCCTTCAAAAACAATTACTTGTTCTTTCAGAAACTTATCG
>JANVCQ010000001.1:19214007-19229504 GCA_025531925.1 Erythroxylum plowmanianum
TCTACTTTTCATTTTTATATTTCTCTTTGTTTGTCATCAAAATTATTTAATACGTGAAGTCTGTTTTGACTTAACAACTATACCTTTCAATTTTATTTTATGCAACCTTTTTCATCTTGCTATTATGATTTTAACATATATCTTACATATTTTCATCAAAGTTTATGAGACATTAGTTAACTCAAAATGTTCATACATTTTATCATCTATATGGTGTTAAAATATCTCAAAAACTTTGTCACCAATCATTAACAAGAATTAATAGCAAAATTGCAAAATGGATATACAACTTTTTTTATTAATCTTTGAGAACTTTTCTCAAACATAACTTATATTCAGGAAATTTGGTTCACTAATTTAGTATCAAATATACTAAACAAGGAAAATTCTACCAAGGACACAATATAAATGGAAGAAAAGTAAGCAATAGGTTATATGTTATGACTACCAAATAAGATCATAATTTTAATCATATACTTGGTTACTCTCATTATTTATTCTAAATAATAGCTCTCACTACTATTTAAAACAATTGCTTTAATTTCTTTAGTGGGCTAGGATTCCATTTAAATCTATCTAAACTTGAGTCACTCAACAAATCAAATAAACTCAAATTTGGTAGATTACATCCTTATTAATCGCATTTTATGCAACTTCTAGGTCTATTAAGTGACAAATCTTGTCAAAATATATCTTATATATTATTTCTAACCTTGTATCTAAATTTTTATGATCATGAGTCACTCTTCCAAATTATAGAAAATTAGTTAAGTATGACTCATTAATTTAAGATAAAACATATTTAGTTTAAAGAAGCCTTGAGTCACTCAACATGCTTTACATTAAACATAACTCTAGTTTTTTTTCTTAAATAATGGAACGTAATAATTATGTTATCAATGCTTACTTAATATTTTAATAAGGGATTTAGTTTCAAGTAGTACATATATATATATATAGTTATCCATTTCATAATCTAAAATAATATTTTTCAGCTCTATAGAAAAACTAAATTAGATTAAACATATTGATTCCTAAATAAATTAAATTTATATTCCAAATAGAAATTTAATTTGATTTGAAAACAATTTTCAAATTCAATTGAAAAGTATTTTCAATTATTTTTATTCCTTTGAAAAAATTTATCAAAATTTTTTAATAAATTATGCTTCTTACTCATTATAATTTAGAAAAACTCATTTTTCAAAACTATTTAAGTAACACATTCTTATCTAATTAGAATATAATATAGTTAGAAACTACTTTTCTTTAATTAGAAAACTATTTTCTAATGTTTAAGTAAACCACTTCCAAAATTTAATAGAACATGTTGAAAAATTAAAAAGTCCTTTATATTATTTATTAGAGATTGATTTCTTAATTTATTAGAAACTCTTTCTTTAATAAATTAGAAAACTATTTTAAAAATATTAAAGAGAGCTCATTTTTCTCAATTAATGAACATTTTTTAAAATTTAGTTAAGGAAAGTATCTTTTTCAATAAATCAAGAAACTTATTTTTCATGAATAAAGAAACACTTTCTAAATAAATAGAATTCTAATTCTCTAAATAAAATAATAAATTTAATTTTTCAATCAAATTGAAATAGTAACTTTAATTTAAAAAAGCCTTTCTCAATTACTTAAAAGGACATTTTTTTAAATTTAAAAAGTATAAATAATTAATTTCAATCTAATCAAATTATAATTAATTTTATTTTAAAAATAAATTTTCTAAAATGTAATTAGGAATCAAAAGCATGAACCCAAATTCTAAAACCAAGCTAGTAATGATTCCAAAACAATTATGGGTTTACTATAGTTTTAGGGTTTTGTGCCTTTAATCTTCAAGGTTGTTTTCTTTTAGGTTTTGGATTTCACATTATATTGGATGTTTAATGATACATGAGACTAATTCGATATCAATTATATTGGTAAGGGTTTAAAAACTTTTAATATGAAATTTTTGGACTAAAATTAATCAAATCTAAGTATAATTTTTATATCAATTCCAAAATTCAAAATCAATAATAATAAAATGACTTTTAATCAAGTTATAGAATTAAATTCAGCATTGATATCACTGTTAAAATATTGGGCCAAGATTCAATCATGTATGCAGTGGTATAAAAATAAAACTTTTTTTATATTGATTTTTCAAAAGCCAAGATCACTTAAATTTTATAAAATGATTAGCAATAAATCATAATAGCTTGATTATTTTTTTGTTATATCCCTCGAATTGTTTATGAAATAAGTCCATCTCAACTACCAAGCTGCATTAGCATCTGACCTCTAATGATATCCATAAAATATATGGAGAGAACTCTGTAACTATTACAGAGAGAGTTAGGCAAAGAGTGTTAGCTCTTTTAGAATTTAAATCTATTTATAATAATTTTTGGACATTATAGTAATTTAATTGAAATTAAATTCTAATTTTAATTAAAATTTAATTAGAATTATAAATAATTATAAATAATTCTAATTATTTATAATTAGAATTATAAATAATTCTAATTAAATACCATTTATGCCCAAATAAGATCCAATGTCTTATATTGATTATCATTTATTAAATATCCCATATTTAATTATAAAGTTTCTTAAACTTAAATTTAACTTGATTAAAATATCTTCTCTCTTGTCAACCCATTCTTTGTGTGTGATCCATTAAATTCTCAAATATCTTATCAATGAATATAAAGTTATAGCCCTAAATCATATTTAGGATTAGATAAATTAAACTCATTTAATTTATCTCTAATTATGTAATTAAACAATTATATCAATAGATCAAGATTGACGTTTAACAATATATCATGGTCACTCAAATATTTAGAAATGTCAAAATAATTTTGACTAACCTTTTCATGCATTTTTTTTGTATAATTCAATCAATTCATCATAAAATGTTTTGATTAGATATAGAGTATACAATTAATGTTTACTCTATTTGAGTCAAATCTTATTAGTTCTCCAGCGTTAGTAATTAATTTTATTAATAATATTTGTAAAATATTTACAAAGCATCATTCTACCTTGGCCAAGGATTTTTAAAATCAATTCTAATAAAAAACAATGAAGCATTCTCACTAATTATTTTAAGGTGAAGTTCATGCTATATCTAATGACTACCGACTGAGCTACCCTTTAAAGATGGTTGAGGTAGGTCAATTCGGGCTCGAGTTAATCGAGCCTCAGGTTGGATCGAGTAGATGGAAGTGGAGATGGTAAGCAGGTGGAAGTGGAAGCAACAAGGGCATTTTTGTTATCATTAGGAACTTGATTTCATTTGATTTGGAGGAGACTTTTGTTGTACCATCCTTTAGATGAAATTTGGTTTTTATTTCTGCTTTGGACAAATTTGATTACTCTTATTCATTTGGAAATGGAAAATTTAGTCTTTTTCAAAATTCAAATTTTATTGGTATTGTTTCCTTAATGAGCAATGATAACCTTTATATAATTAATACTATGAATTCTTACAATGAATCCTTGCATACTAGTGCACGAGGTATTACAAGAAAATTAACTAACAAAAATTCTTCTGCTCTATGGCATAAAAGTTTGGGTCATATCTCTTAAAGGAGAGCTGAAAGATGTATGTCTTGATTTTACAGGTTTTGATGTATTTATTGACTGTATAAAAGGAAAATAGACAAACCAATATAGTTTAGGTGCCAATAAAGCTACAAACATCTTAAAACTTATATGTACATAGACATATGTGGGCCATTCCTTATGGGATCTTAGAATGGTCAACAATGTTTTATCACTTTTATTTGTGGATACTCAAAATACTATTGCCTATATCTTATTCATGAGAATTTTAATGCTACAGTTGAAAGTTAACTTGGCGAAATGATTAAGTGCATAAGATCCGAGGTGGAGAATACTATGGTAGATATGATGGTTCAGGTGAACAACAACTATGACCCTTTTCCAAATAACTAGAGGAATGTGGAATTGTCCTATAGTACACCATGCTTGACACTCTAGCATGAATGGTGTAGATGAAAGACAAAACAAAACATTTAAGGATATGTTAAGGAGTATGATTTTTCATACTACTTTGCGAGTATCACTCTGAGATGAGGCATTAAAGACTACAACTTAGTTACTCAATAGCTCAATATATTTCCAACTAAACAAACTACCAAAACCCTTATAAATTCTAAATAAACAAGAAACCTTGCTTGAACCATATACACATTTAGGATTGTCCAGCAAAGGCTAGCTCATATAAGCCAAATGAAAATAAATTGGAATTAATAAATGTTAGTTGCTATTTTATTGGATACTTTAAAAGATCCATGGTTTTCAAGTTTTATGATCCCGCTACTAAAGGAATTTTTAAGTCAGGAAATGCCCTATTCTTCGAGGAAGTTAAGTTTGTGGTGGGGGTGGGGATAAAGTAAGAGACTTTGTCTTAAAGGATAAAGTGTTATTATTCCTCAAGTTGTTGTTGACATTAATAAAAATGTAACTCCAAATTAAGACAATGTTACTCCCATTTAAATTCAAATATTATTTCAATAGACCAAAGTTAACAACCTTAAGAACAAATATCACTAAGGAAATCCACTAGAGAGAGAAGAAATATAATTATAGATGATTATGTTATATGTCTTAAAGAATATGAGCATGGCACTGGGATGGTGGGATAATATGTAGTTAACTTCCATTAAGTCATGCAAAGTTTTAACTCCGAAAAGTGGATTGAAGCTATAAATAAGGAAATAAAGTCCATGAAAGATAATAATATTTAGGATCTTATCCTATTACCTGAAGGTATGCAACCCACTAATTGCCATTGAATATTTATGACCAAGAGAGATTCTAAGGGTAAAGTGGAAAGATATAAGGCATGTCTAGTTATTAAAGGCTTTACTCAAAAGAGAGGCATCAATTACAAAGAGACTTTCTCTTGAATTTCTTCAAAAGACTTTTTTATAATCATCATGGAATTAGTGGCACACTTTGATCTTGAGTTAAACCAAATGGATGTTAGAACTTCATTTCTCAATGGCAACATTAATGAGATGATTTATATGGTGCAACTAGAAAACTTTTTGTCAAAAGACCCAAAGAACAAAATTTGAAAATTAAAGAAATCCATCTATAGACTCAAGCATGCTTTAGGTTGTCATCGCATTTGGTTTTGATAAGAATATGGTAGATGATTGTGTATACTATAAGTTTAGTAGGAGCAAACTTTTTTTTAATGTCAGTGATATATTGCTGGCCAGTAATGATGTAGTCTTATTGGATGAAACTTAGAGATTTCTACCTTAAAATTTTTAGATTAAAGATCTCGGTGATGCCTTTGTTGTATTAGGGATCCAAATGCATTGAGATCATTCTTATGGCATTCTTGGATTATCACAAATGGGCTACATCAAGAAGGTTTTTAACAGATTTGACAAGCAAAACTATAAACTAGGTGATAACCTTGTATCTATAAGAGATGAATTTAGTCTCAATCAGTTCCCTAACATTGATTCTAAGGCCATGTTTGGTTGAGGGGTTAGGGATGGAAGGAGATGAAACTTAACACACTTCTATCGTTTGTTTAAAAGTTTTATAATGGAATGGGATGGAAGTGGAGGGTTTCATGTTACGTTCCATTCCATCCTAAACAGTGAAAATAAGAAACCTTCGATTCGGGGGGTTTAGGATGGAATGTAAACTAATAAATACATACTACCTAATATACTCTCAATAATTATTCTTACCAATTATTTCTTTTAATCCTATCCAAACTCATTTATTATACTGTACACAAGCTTATCACTTCCGTATTTCTCTTTCCGTTCTCCGTCTTCTACCACTTCTCATTCTTCTCGTGTTGTTTATTGTCGGGGAAGCAGAAGAGATGCTGGAAGACTTGGTCGCCAGTGAGTCTTCCTCTTTGTCGAAACCTTCTTTCTATCCTATTTCTGTTCATTATCGAATTTTTTTGACAATATATGTCCATCGTTTTTATTATTAGATGTGTTTTGTTTTGGGTTAGGAGATTGTACTCTGTTTTCCTTCACTTTATATATGGATTCACACATATGAGTCACCAAAGTGAACATTCTCTCTCAATCTCCCTTTTTGTGTAGTTCAACAGAGAGAGAAACAACTGTGAATTTTAGGTATTTTGATATGTCGATGTCTTCTTTGTCTTTATTTTGCTATTATTTTGCTTGAAATTTTAGTAGGGAATGATTCAGATGAATCTTCCCTTTTAATATTGCTTCTTATTGCTTTGTGTATATTGAATTCTCATTGTTTTATTGATTTGCTTTGCTACAATTTATAGCATTATCCAACAAGAAAAAAAAGAAACAATCAATCCTAAATAGTGGTCCACACCACCTTGCTATATGGAAACAAAAATAATGGAAACCAATAACAGAGTAAAATAGTAGAAACAGAGTAAGGGAGTAAAATTAACAGAACAGAGTAACAAGCTCTTAAACAAACTCAACAACTTGTCCTATTCCTAAGGAAACTTAACAACCAAGCTTACACGTAAACTCCTCCTAATTCCTATGTGAAAGATCATCCCACACTTAAGAACACACATACATGGCCACCAAGAACCCAGTGTCACGTGTGCATGGCCCATGTAACTCCATGCAGACGTATCATATATATTTTCATCAATTTTCATGAACTTCTACATATCCAAACCAAAACCTATTTCATACTGTTTTCGAACAATTCCTAATTCACAAATCCATCATCTAATTCATTCATCAATGAAACTACACTTCTCTAATCTCACATGCATGTATTCATTTACACAATAAAAAATCATTAAAAATCACTTACTTGTTTCAAAAAAGTCTCCAGCAGTGAGAGTGAATATGAGATATTTTTGGATATTTGATGTTAATTATGGTTTTTAATTTGTTTAAGAATGTGCTGAGCTGAAATAAGGGTCAAAAATGAAAGTTAGAGGAAGAAAACAAGGAGAATGTAGAGAATGAATATGCAAAAAATGTTTAATTATGTTATTTTATGCAGTCAGTATTGAAGTTTGTGGAAGATGTAGCTATGTCAGTCAAGGTGAACAAGAAAAGAAGGTTGAGAAATAAGCTGAAGGTACCTAGGTTTCAAATGAAGCTAGATATGATGATTATAGGAATAATTCAAAAGTGTATAGATCAAAGAAATGGAGCCCAGAAGGTCGAGAATCAAAGTAGAAAGAATGAAGAAAAAAGCTAAAAGGAGTTGCAGTGGAGAGCTCAAGGATGAAAAGCACGATCGTGCAGAACATCAAGTGAAAACTTGAAATCGTGCATGACTATGAAATTCAATTGCAAAATCGTGATCGTGCAACTTTGTTGCAAACTTGCGATCGTGCTTATGCATGATTGCGACTTCTTTGGTTGGTAAAATTTTCAAACATCTTTTCATCTTTTCGGCATATCTTGTTCTCCCTACCTCCAAATGACATGGGACTTGAACCATTAGATTCTAAACACGTTGATCTACATCTCCATCAAAAATTATAGCCATTTGAAATCAATTGGGAGAGACTGAGTGATAAACGTGGGGCAAAAATGATGAGAAGTTCTGGAAAATGATAACTGGAGTATTTTCATGTAACTTGCTTTGATATTTTGAAGATATCTTGTGTTGTAGTTATCCGAATGGAATGATTTTTAATTTGGAGTAAACTAGAGACATAGGGATACAAATTATCTAAAGAGATCCAATTTTATTCTATCTTTAGAATTCCAGATTTTGAATTAAAGTTGATTACAGAATTTTGTTTTTGATTATGAACAGTCCAAAATGTTTGAGGTATAACTTTCAAATTTCTGAACCAAATTGAATGATTTTAGTGTCATTAGAAACTTAAAAGATAGAAGAACAATTTCCTAGAAGAAAGTATTGCCAAATAACTTCATTTTCATTGTCTAATTGATCATTAATAGTGACCCGAAGGAGTGTTCTTGGAAACATTTCTGGAAATTTGTTAGTGGGTGTGCATGGTCGTGAGTTAAGGTGCATGACCGTGACTTTTTAATATGAATGGGCATGTGTTATGGTTGCATTTAAGTTGGTATGCATGGCCGTGACTTTCTGTATGCATACATTATTTGATCTTTTGACTATAACTTCTTCTCCCGACCTACAAATGACATGGGATTTGAACCAATAAACTCTTAATATATTGTTCTAAATCTCCACAAAAAACTACAGCCATGTGAAATCATTCAAGAGAGATTGATTGATTAAATTGGGACAAAAATGATGACGAGTTCTGGAAAATGATAACTGGAGTATTTTCACTGAACATGCTTCGGTATTTTAGGAATAACTTGATCTTTAGTTAATGTTGGTATTTTAACCTAAATTTTGGAGTTGTTTATGAATGTTTGAGTATAATGGAAGTCGATAATGAAGAGAAAATGGAAGTAGAATCGAATTAAAAATGTTAGATAGAGAGAAAGAAGAGATGCGCCAATGATTTTCTGGTTTTAATATTTAGTGTTAATTCCTTATTATTTTTTTGATCTATTTTGGAATGTATTGGGTTGCATGGAAGTCGAAAATGTGGTTGAGATGAGTTAAAGAAGTTGATTAAAAAGAAAAGAAAGAAGAAGAAAATTTTGCAGAGGCTCGGAAGGAGAAGAAGAATCACCATCATACTTCTGCACGATCATGTTTTTGGAAGAGAAAGTAGGAAAGCGCGATATTTTCATGTAACTTGCTTCGGTATTTTGAAGATATCTTGTGCTATAGTTATCCGAATTGAATAATTTTTTATTTGAAGTAAACTAGAGACATAGGACTAAAAATTGTCTGAAGAGATCAAATTTTAATTATATCTCTAGAATTCCAGATTTTGAATTAAATTTGATTATAGAATGTTGTTTTAGCTTATAAACACTACAAAATGTTTGGGGTATAACTTTCAGATTTCTTAATCAAATTGAATGTTTTTGGTTAAACTAGAAACTTATAAGAGATAGGAGAATAATTTTGTAGAAGAAAGTGTTCTCAAGTTATTCCATTTTTATTGTCAGATTTATCGTGAAAAGTTGACCCGAAAGTGTGTTTCAGAAAAAATCTGAGCTGACCAAATGAGTTATGAATTTTGATTATAATGGTTTTATTCGTATATATTTCTATATAAATTAAAATATAAATAATATATTTTAAATATAAATAATAGAATAAAATAAATTTTAATATAATAAATTAAAATAAATTAAATAATTAATAATAATATTTTCATATAATTAATAATAAATTATATATAATTAATTATAAAATAAAATCTTTATTAAAATATTTATTACTTTAAAATAGAAAATATATAAAAAAATTTGAAGTCACAATCATGACTTTTTAATTGGAAATGATTTTTATTTTAAAATCATATCGTTAAACCTCCTACAACAACCATTTTAATCTAGGGGGTATAATAGTCATTTATTATACATTCCATTCCATTCCATCCACCTTCCAAACAACATTTTACTACATTACATTATGAACTGTTCCATCCCTTCCAAACAACTTTTTACTATATTACATTCCATTCTATTATAAATTGTTCCGTTCTGTTCCATTTCATTCCGTTCCATTCCATTAATTAACATTCAACCAAACAAGTCCTAAACCT
Organism: Erythroxylum plowmanianum; assembly: GCA_025531925.1. Lineage (NCBI taxonomy): Eukaryota > Viridiplantae > Streptophyta > Magnoliopsida > Malpighiales > Erythroxylaceae > Erythroxylum > Erythroxylum plowmanianum. The sequence goes on from JANVCQ010000001.1 coordinate 19,223,642, forward strand.
AAAAAGATGCAAACGATTCCTTGTATGTCAGTAGTAAGGAGTTCTATATGTACTCAAGTATGTATATGTTCAAATATTGCACTTATATGTATATGTTCAAATATTGCATTTATTATCAAGATATTAGGGAGATATTTGAGCAATCCTAGATTGGATAATTGCATAGTAGCCAAAAGAGTCATAAGGTATTTGTACAAAATTAAAGACTATATGCTAACATACAGGAGATTGAATCAACTTGAGATCATTAAGTATTCTGATTCTGTGTTTGGTTAGATGCCAAGATAGTAGGAAATATATTTCAAGCTATATCTATCTATATCTATCTATATCTAAAGGGGTTAATTCCTGGAAGAGAAATAAGAAAACACTTATAGCATATTCTACCATAGCAGCAGAATTTATAGCATGTTGTGAAGCATCTACTTATAGGACATGGATGCAAAATTTGATCACGAGGCTATGAATAATAAATGGAATTAAAAGGCCACTTAAGATATTTGTGACAATAATTTAGCAATTATGTATTTTAACAATAATAGGAGCTTGACAAAGTCTAAGCATAGACATCAAGTTCCTAGTGGTTAAACAAAGAGTTTCACTAAAGAGTTATCACCCAAGGTCTTCTATGAGCATACTGCTTATGTGGGTATAATAACTTTTAAGGATGTTTAAGTTTAACGAGAGTTTGTATCCTTAATTTTTTTTGGACATTTTAACACATTATATGGTTATTTATAGTTAACAGTGCAGTAGTAAAGTCCACAATTTATTTCCACTTTAAATTTGTTTTTTAGTTTGTTCTCAATAAGAAATAAAGTTTAAAGATTAAGTTTTAAAGGAGGACTAATTGGAAGTATACATGTTAAGATCTCATTGCATGAAATTTCCATACTATATATCCATTCATAATCCATGTCATTCATCTGTACAAATATATGTGACCATTGATGGGTTTAGTTATGCTTAATATAATGGAAACTACTTTGATCCCTTGTTAGTATATATGATGGATGAGATTATTCTAAATGCCTTTAGTGATGATATCATATTAGCATGTATAATTTTTGACATAATATAAAATTATTAAGGTCATATACATATAGCCCAAGTAAGACATTCTTGGAATAAATTCCAATTAATTTGTGGGCATATACGCATATTATGAGGATATTGCATATTATGGGCTATCATTAAGATTGAGCCCAATTAAAGTGATCTAATTAAATTTCAAGCTTAAAGAATCTAATAGGGTATGGGTCGATTTTATATGTGTAGATACTAGGATAACAAGTTTTTATTTGATGATGGGTCGAATTAGAAATTGTAAACCCGTTATGTTTAGGGTTTTACCTCTACAAAATATGGATATAGTCCTCGAGTTATATGCATAGCTATTAGCTTTCTCTTAGAATTGCCATTGCTAGTGAAAATCACAAAATAAGAGTCGACATACCAAATTGGAATATCATAATTTGAATTTTTAACTCAATGATTCACGACAATAAATTTAGATATGTTTCCACTTTTATGCCTTGATGATGTAACATGAGTTTTGTGTTCTAAACAATGACGTGCACCGATTAAGGTTCATTACAACAGTTTGCACTATTATGATACATTTAGGATGAGGTACAAGTAATGGGAGGAGGAATTGTGTAGCACCCTACTTTCATAATGCATGTTAGACGAGATATAAGTAATGGGAGGAAGAATTGTGTAGCACACCCCACTCTCATAGTGCATACTCTCGAACATACCGATAGTATTTGAGAACATACTCTACGAGAGTGGCATGCTAGAACAGTCAATCAGTTAAACTCATTACAAAGTTTTCTTCAAAACAACACATACATATCTGGAGAATCAATAAACAAATCGGGCCCATTTTTATTCATAAACAATTACATTCATGAGTGTTACTACACTTATTGATTAATCTTATTTACAAACATTTCCAATTTGGAAAGTTATTACAAACAGAAATATTCAAATCCACATGATACAGTAATTACAGAATACACAATTTGATACAAAAATAAATGAAATACATATGTAGATGTAGACTAATCTCAACCTTTATCTCTTACTCAAATGCAGTGGTTAGACTCCCGTTTTCTTAATAGGGTAACTCCTCTAAGCCTGAAAAATAATGTTACAATTTTGGTAAGTTTTGTGAACTTAGTGAGTGGACCATCCTTGATGACTAACTCAATCACATAACACATCAATACATATAATCACATATTTCGAATCATTTTATTTATCATCACATTGCGTCACATGCGTTTCATATTTACTTTAATCATATATCACATTTATAAATCATTCAAACTATTTATTCCAACCATTTATCTCATACATATCAGATGCATATGCAGTGCTTATAAGACTCTCTTTTAATTGTTATTATTATGATCGAGTGCCTATAACTGTCCCGTATCTATTGTGGATACCGAGCTCATTGATAACTATCTCGTATCTATTGGGGATACCAGACTCATTATAAATAGTGAGCCTTTAGCTTTTAATCACTTTCTGAGCTTTAAGCCCCTTTTCACTTTCTAAACTTTAAGCTCTTTCTTGGTGGCTAATTCGATTACAACAGCCTTTATATTGTCATGCATTCATATAATGAAATGCATCAATCACATAAGATTAATCAGTCACTTTATTTCACTTTATACATGTCATTAGACCTTAGTCCGACATTCAACATTTAAGTTGAGAATCACTTATTTCATTCACATATACATTGACAGTTTTCTTCGAAACTTAATCCAGCATTCAACAACCAAGTTTAGTATCATATAGTCAGTCCAATTCACATTCAATGAATACTTCCGATATTATTCATGCATTAAACGCCTCAGGCACTTACCGTCTAGAATCAACACAATCACATTCATATATTTTCAATACAGAATTTAAACAAAACAATACACTCCAGATTAGCATTAGCTTCCATAGTCTAGAAACGTCTGGATGTGGATGTTCTATCCTGTATCATCATTATGCAAAACACATATTGCACACACATTATTAATTGCACAGTCTTATAAATACTCAATCATATACATATGTATATGTATTGTGTATAATGCATGCTCAATGACAATCCTGAGTATATTATCTAAATTCACATCTTATGCTCATTCTTATTTCATAATTCATATATATATCTAAATTGAACTTAGGTTTACACTTCATTTGTACATGATCATTCTAAGTTCACCATTCAATCCTTATACTTTGCATGTGTCTAGGTCATTCTTAGGCTTACACCTCAAGAATACTTAGTTATTCTAATATCATAACTCAATTTTTCGTCATTTCTTTTCTAACATTATAAGCTCTCATAATACCTAATTCTCATTCACATTTACTTAATACATACTACTCAACTCCTTTGAATCATAACTATAATCATATGAACATCTTCATTCCCATTATCCTCATGCCTTTGGTACTTTGATATTATCAATTCATTCATAAGTTATAACCTCCACTATCACTTCAAACATATCACATATTAGTCACCTAATTCAAGCATCATTTTAGGTTTAATTCAAGCCCCATTCTAGCATTAATTAAGATCCAATGACAAGTGAATGTCTATTAGGCGGACATCTATGTCCACTGGGGGGACCTTTACGGGTCACTTACAGAAATGTTAAATTCTAAACCTTTAGAAAGCAAAATCTCTTCTCGAGGGCTTCATAAAAGTTGTAGAAATTGAAGTCCTCTTTCAAAGAATACTTAAATGGCCTCAATCAGAGTTCTACAAAAAAAAATTTTTGCCACTTTCCCTAACCTATATCCAATTGCATCTTTATTTTCTAGATTCCAAATTCTTTACTTACTACATTCACTACCTTATGCTTGGTCTATCATTTCTAGTTTAATTTTCTCATCATTTCCCCATCATTCTAACTCCATTTCAAATCAATATCATCTATAAACAAATTATAGTCCATGATTGATATATATATATATATATATAGACACACACACAAACACACACACACACACACACACACACACACACACACACACACACACACACACACACACACATACACACACACACACACACACACACACACACACACACACACATACACATATATAATAAGGTACAAAAAACTGCTACAAGAAAATGTTTAGGTTATGTAAGGATATGGTTAGATCAAATAAATAAAGGGGAAGAACTACACATAAAAGGATAAGAATAAATACAAGAAGCATGGTTCGAGGGAAAAAGGTTTAAATGAGTTATAAAAAAACTCTCGATGTGAGATCCTCTAACTGTATCCTAGTGAGCTAAGGTTTTCTATTTAGGTTCATGTCCTCAGTAAGTTCCAATAGAGCCATATCATTCTTGATAACCTCCCTCAGTTCTTCTTAGGTGTTCCTTTTTTTCCTTACAGTCCCTAAGTACAGTCCTCTTGAATCTTCTCACTAGAACATCAAGATGTCTCCTTTTAACATGCTCAAACCACTTAAGCCTTGTTTATCATAATTTTTTAAATATTAACCACCTAAAATTTTTCTCTTACCATTACATTCTTAAATTCGTCTCTTCTAGTAAAGTTACACATCCAATAGAGCATCTTTATCTCTGCCACACTACTCAAAATAAACTAGACCTATAGCTATAACATCGATAAGTCTAGGTCGATCCTACAAAAAGTATTTGGTTAACTTTTGTTATGAAAATAATTGATGTTTAGGCTTGGGGGTTAGTTTGGTTTTGAAATAAGAAAATAAAACAAAATAAAACTAACGAAAGCAAATTAAAGAAAACATTAAAAAATGATGAAACTGATGAAATCATTAGGGACCTGATTCTTCGGTTCAATCTTAGCCTACATCCAATTAAACATATTTCATTGAATTATTGTTCTTATACCTCTCCTATCAACTATTAATCATAAATTAATAGTAAATTATGTTAACCTCGATTTTCCCTTAGGTTATGTTTAATTGAGAGACACTTATTAATTAAACATAGACAACAAATAACCTAGGATACGATCTCTAGATTTGATTGGACAACCACATTATGAATTAGGAAAATATATTAATCAAGGCAACAACCACAGAAGCATGGGTCATTTATGTTATCCCTATGAACCATTAGTCGCTATAAATGAATTTCAACATAATAATTACGAATTATTTTGAAAGTTTAGCAATGGGTCCTTACATGAAAATAATCAAATAGAGCATTCAATCATTCTCACATAACACCCAAACATTAAAGATAGGATAACATAATCAATCCCTAAGATAAAGAACAACAAATAATGAGAAATATTCTTAACTGGGTCGTCGATGTCGATGCCACCTCCGAACTAGCATCGAAATGTTTAGCTCTCTATGGGTCACTAAAGGATGAGAGGCTTGCCTCTTTTCATTCTCTCGAAACCTCTCTTTCATCTCTTCAAAGTTTTCTTGGAAGAAAACATAAGTTTCTGCTATCAAAACGATGCTTTTATACAAAAATGTAGGGTTTTGGGGTGAGTTGGTAATGTCTCACGACCATGACTGGTGTCTCACAACCATGAGACACCTTGTATAGGCTTGACTTGGGTTATCACTTATCACTCCCATGCAACTAGTGTCACACCATGACACATCGCTTATGGCCATAACTTATTTGTCATGTCCATGAGATGTATCTTAAGGCCATGACCATATAATTCTTCAATTCTTTTAGCGTTTTCTTGTCTTCTCTTACTCTAACTCTTCTTGTTCTTACTCTATGAAGACAAGTGAGTGTATGTAACATCCCATTCTTGTGGGAAGGTTAAAATGGTAAATGTGAGTGATTAATGAGAGTTAGAAATGCATTTCCATG
>JANVCQ010000001.1:19229604-19252407 GCA_025531925.1 Erythroxylum plowmanianum
TAGAACACAAACACATGTATTAATCCGTCAATTTACTACACCCAGTACTCAGCTTCTTAGAAATTCTTAAAAATAGAATTCGAATTCAATGTCTTCATGAAAATGTAGTCATATATCTCTAATTTAATCCAAATAAAAAATCATCTCATTTGGATATCTACAGAACAAGTTATGGCTAAATTACAGATGCATAATCAGTGGAAAATGTCACAGCTAACATTTTTCCAGCACACTTTAAACGCCATTTACTCACTTAATCCAACATTATATCATTCCATAATCTATTACCCATCAAAACACCAAAGCAAGACATGAATCTACCCATATTTTTCATTTACATTTAGCATGTACCCATCCTCATTTTGTGGACATTTAACCTCTAACTATAATCAAAACATGTTTCATTCATCAAAGCCATGAAGATCAATAGGTTACTTGATTAACCCAAAGCTTCTTCAATCACCATGAAACCCTAGCTCCTACAACATATACAATCATCACCCTTTTAAGGTGGAATAGGTTGAGTCTTTTGATAACAAGATAGAGAAGACAATAAATCTTAAAGAAGCAAAGTGAAAAAAGTTGAACAAAAGTCAACATGATGAGGGTGAGAGTGAGGTGTCGTGAGTAAAGAAGAGAGCACATGAAGAAGATGAAGAAAATGAAGAAGATGGAGAAACAAAGCATGTCTCGTAAAAGACAAGTGAAAGACCGTAATGTGGGTCTTTCACTTAATGAATTTCGTAATTTAAAACAAGTGGTGTGGCAAGTAACACTTGTCATTAGCTATATGTCACTTTCTCAAGATCTCTTGTTGGTCTTTTATTAACTAGTTCATTTGTCTCCAATTTCTACTTCAATTGTCTCCCAATTTTCAATTACATAAGTCATTAAATCTCAATGTCATTTACAAAAATTTCCATTACCATTTGACTCTTATTTATACTACTATTCATCAATTGTTCTGCCACTTGACTTTTTTCCTAATCCAAAAATATCCCTTAAATTCCAGAAAATTCTCATATTTTCACCAAAAATTTTGAATCAATACATATACTCTCCAAATCAATTTTTAACACATATAATTCACAGTTCCTAATATAATCACATTTATAGATCAATTATACCCGAAAAATGTCAATGAATGCATTTAAAATCATTTTAATATGCAAAAATCAATATTCACATATGTGTGTATGCTACATTATGCATGAGCATGAAATGCATTTTTCTAATCTCTCATTGTTATTTCTCAATTACAGAAATCTAGGGTTCTAACCCTTAGTATTGAAACAAGATGTTATAATTCTCCCCTTTAATAAATTTTGTCATCGAAATTCTTATCTGATTGATAAAAAAGGTAGGGGTATTGTTTCCTCATGTTCTCTCCCATTTCCCATTTAGTTTCATCACTTGAATAATTTCTTCCACTTGACTATAGTCAATGGAATCAATCAGTTTTTCAATTACTTATTCAGATATCAAACGATTTTAACTGATTCCTCAATCTATTTTAGATTACTCACAATTTTACTTCCCGTATCAATAACACAAATATCGGATCATAACGATATTTCCTAAACATATCCATGTATCATTGTGTGAATCTGAAACATCTTTTATTGGTAATACTAGCTCATAATTCAATGGTCCTACTCTCATAATAATTTCATATGGACCAAATTTATATCGGGCTTAGATCCCTTTTTCCTAACCTAAGCACACCTTGCCATGGCAATACTCACAGAATCATTTTATCTTTCGCTTGATATTTCACATCTCTTTAGTGTTAATACATTTAACTCTTATGTCTATCTCACTGTATTCCATACCTTTGGTGTTGATCCACCTAACTCGTTCATCTTTCTTAAATCACTTAATTTCTAATACATATCAATTTCATTTATCAACAACATCTCCAATCAATTCTAGCCTTCATCCATTTTTAGGCCTTATTCATCCAAATATAAAGGCGGATGACTCTTTTTGTCGTATAACGCCTCATATGGTATTATAACGATATCACTGTGATAATGATTATTATGCTTAAAGTCAATTAGAACTATACATCGGCCTCATGTTCCTATGACCTCCAAAATATAAGCTTTAAGCATATCTCCAATAGTTAAGACTGTTGGCAACTCATAAATGCAGTCACTTGGTTCTATATCCTTAGCCACTAAATGTTGTTTCGACGTACTCCTACTAGGATGTATAGTATAGGTCACCAATTGTACTTTATCCAAAAATCTCCTTTCTCAATCATCTCCTTCAGGTACACATACTTTTTGCTTCAATCACATGGTATCATTTTTCTAATTGAAACTCAAAATTTAGATTCATTTTTTATTTCTTAGTAAGATTCATAAATTCTTAATCCTTAATTTGGGCTTTGCTAATCTTTTCATATGAAACTAATCTTAAATTCAATAGCTAATAGTACTTTGATTTGCCCAAAATTTAACTCAACATTCTATGCTCTTCATTACACTAGATTTGGTAATCTCAATATCTAAATTTATGATACACTACTATTGAATTTTCTATTCAATGCATCATATTACAACACTAACTTTACTAGAAAATACTCATTTGCACAATCATAATCTTTCAGTAACTCTATTCATTGTCTTAGCCTTATATTCAATTCTTTCAAACTCCATAATTACCTCAAACTTTAATAATATGTATATTTATATATATATAGATCCAAAATATTTCACTGTATATATAGTGTCTCCAAGCTCTCAAAGCAATTATTATTGCAGCAAGTTCTAAGCATGTATCGAATAATTCAACTCATGAGACTTTAATTGTCTCCATGCATATGAAATCTCTTTATTATGCTGCATTAGATTTCATCCTAGTCTCTGATGTGAAACCTTATTATATACTATAAAATCTTCAAATCCGAACAATATAATTAACATTTGTGTTATAATTCCTCAAAATTCTCTTTATATTCATCAGTTATATGATTTACACATTTTTTCTCAAACATTTTTTTCAAAGGGCTAAGATTAGTAAAAGTCCCTTAACAACATCTGGTAGTGTCCAATATATAGCTTGTTCTAGAAAACTCCGAATCTATTATATAGTCCTTAAAGTTTATCACTTCCTCATTACCTCTATTTTCTCTTTGGGTCTCTCAATATGCCATGTTCAGATATTATACGACCCAACATTTTATTTGATCAAGCTAAGATTCACTCTTATTAAACTTGGCATATAATTGTTTATACCTTCATGATATGTAAGATTTACCTTAAGTATTCAAAATATTCTTCTCAACTTTTCGAATACATTCGATATATCATCTATGTTCATAGTCACTATTGATCCAAGCAAAATTGGGACACTTTATTCTTCAATACCATAATACTATCAGGGGCATTTGTTAACTCAAATAGACATTGTCAAAAATCAATGTGCCTATAATTAGTTCTCGTAATTCCTTAAGTAACTAATTCCTCAATGAGGTAATATTATCTCATATTATTTTTAGTTTTCCAATTGACTTCTTTTCTCGAATGATTTTCTCAATTCATTCGATTTCCTCTAATTTCACGTTGACTTATTCTAATGTCTATTCATTTATACTAATTTCTCCACACATTTCAATTTATTTGCAATCTTAACTTCCTGTGTGTATAACACATTCATCAAATCTAATTTGTATCTCCTGTACGTATTTACATAGAATATAGTGTGGACCTAAGTTCTCCTCAAATTCAAGAATTCAATCATATAGTTAGATACTTTACACCAAACAAAATGCATACACTCTCAGTAGCATATTCTACCTCTTATGCCTGAGTCTCCGTTAGAAATGGGACTCAAATATTCACTTTTGATTCATTACATATTCATTTCTGATTTATTCCTTCATTGATCATTCTAAAAAATAAACTATCTGGTCTACTTAACTTAATTCGATAAAATTCTTCTTTGAAAGAAGATTTCTTGCTACTATCATCTATACTATTCATGTAATCTTTATCAATCAACTGTTTTCATCATTGCTTATCAGCCATTCTTGGTACCTCAAAAAAATCAATTTAAACTATTCGTAATATCTCAATAAGATCAATTTCTGTCATAACTTATATGATCATAATATCCTTTATAATAAGGCTTAGTGAAGCATTAAGCAGATTCATTTACTCTTATCCCTTGGTATATATCATCAAGATCATTTCATCTTATCTAGACATTTATTTATGGCATTTCACCAATTAATAACTTATGCTAAGGGTACCTTAATCTCATTTGATTTTGGACAACACTTCTCCTTTTGCCCCTGTCCTTGATCGTGGGGAATATGCCAAGATCGTACCCTTCTTCTTTTTCCTCAAATTCATCACATATAGTAACATCATTAACAATCTCAATCTATCCTTGATTGATTACTATAAGCACTTTCACATATTACTCTAATTCATCTTAAACTTTGAACTATGGGAACTATGACTAACAAATATTCAATAAGTCATAGATAGCTTCCTATATGATCTCCACACATATAATACATATGTGCTCAATATTCTCACTTGTCATGGTGATCCCATTATTAGATATGTACTCACAAAACTTAACCTTAACAACTTTTACATATATCGATATCATTATCTCACCTTCCAATTACCATTATATCGTCATACATACATATGTTCACATCAATTTGGAATTATAGATACGTAATCATCCTAAAATTTTGATCACAATTTTATAGAAATATTCTTATGCTAAATCAAAACTCTTATCACATTTATCAAACAATCATTTTAAGTCCAAGTTCAAACTCTCAAGGTCATAGAAAAATTTTCTTTTCTTTTAACGTGGCTTGTACACTTTAAATCTTGTTATTCATATTTATATCACTACTTTCCTCAATCAATCCATGATAATGTATTCACATCTATTTCACATTCAAGGATATATCACTATAGTACAATATTGATTTCATATTCAATAATACATCCATGGATACAATTGCATTGAATCTTTATCTATCATATCTAACCATATACTATTTCTCATTTCTAGATATCCATAAACTTTCGTTTTCTCACATTCTGATTGATCATCATTCTTCTCACTATTTCTATCAGCTTAAACTTTTAACAAATGCTCATGCGTCTGACTCATGTAAATCCGACTCGGACTGGGGATCAGTTGCTACTGCCTGCTATGACTTATCTAAATATAACTTAACATATATTTCAAAAAACGCGCCTATGTAAGATACTAAATTTGAGCTTTGATACCAAAATGTAGCACCCCACTCTCATAGTGCATATTCCCGAACATACCGATAGTATTCAAAAACATACTCTACAAGGGTGACATGCTAGAATAGTCAGTCAGTCAAATTCATTACAAATTTTTCTTCAAAACAACACACACATATGCGGAGAATCAATAAACACCATTTTTATTCATAAACAATTTCATTCATAAGTTTTACTAAACTCATTGATCAATCTTATTTACAAACATTTCCAATGTAGAAAGTTATTACAAACATAAATATTCAAATACACATGATACAATAATTGAAGAATACATAATTTGATACAAAAATAAATGAAATACATATGCAGATGCAGATTGATCCCGATCTCTATCTCTTACTCGAATGCAGTGGCTAGACTCCTGTTTGCCTAATGAGGTAACTCCTCTGAGCCTGAAAAATAATATTACAATTTTGGTGAGTTTTGCAAACTCAGTGAGTAGACCATCCTCGATGGCTCACTTAATCAAATAACACATCAATACATACATTCACTTATTTCGAATCATTTCATTTATCATTATGTTGAGTCATATGCATTTCATATTCACTTTAATCATTTATTACATTCAGAAATCATTCAAAGTATTTATTCCAACCATTTATCTCATACATATCATATGCATATGCAGTGCTTATAAGACTCACTTTCAATTATTATTGTTGTGATCGAGCGCTTATAACTGTTCCATATCCATTGTAGATACCAGGGTCATTGATAACTATCCCATATCTATTGGGAATACCGGGCTCATTGTACATAGTGAGCCTTTGGCTCTTAATCACTTTTTGATTTTTAAGCTATTTTTCACTTTTTGAGCTTTAAGCTCTTTTTCGGTGGCTACTCCAGTCACAACAGCCTTTATGTTGTCATGCATTTATGTAATGAAATGCATCAATCACATAAGGTCAATTAGTCACTTTATTTCACTTTAAAAATGTCATCGGATCTTGGTCCGACATTCAACATTTAAGTTGAGAATCACTTATTTCATTCACATGTATATTGACATTTTTCTTCAGAACTTGGTCTGACATTTAACAATCAAGTTAAGTATCATATAATCAATCTAATTCACATTTAGTGAGCACTTCCAGTATTATTCATGCATCAAACGCCTCAGACATTCACTGTCCAGAATTAGCATAATCACATTCACATATTTTTAATACGGAATTTAAACAAAACAATCATTTAAAGTAAGACCATCTAGGTCGACTCACAGTACATTTCAGATTAGCATTAGCTTTCATAATCTGGAAACGTTTGGATGCAAACGTTCTATCCTGTATCATCATTATGCAAAACACATATTGCACACACATTATTAATTGCACAGTCTTATAAATACTCAGTCATATACATATGTATATGTATTGTGTATAATGCATGCTCAATGACAATCTCGGGTATATCATCTAAATTCACATCTTATGCTCATTCTCATTTCATAATTCATATATATATATATATATATATATATCTAAATTGAACTTAGGTCTACACTTCATTTATACATGATCATTCTAGGTTCACCATTCAATCCTTATACTTTGCATGTGTCTAGGTCATTCTTAGGCTTACACCTCAAGAAAACATGGTTATTTTAATATCATAACTCAATTTCTCATAATTTCTTTTCTAACATTATAAGCTCTCATAATACCCAATTTTCATTCACATCTACTTTAAACATATTATTCAACTCCTTTAAATCATAACTACAATCATATGAACATCTTCATTCCTATTATACTCTTGCCTTTGGTACTTTGATATTATCAATTCATTCACTCAATTATAACCTCCATTACCACTTCAAACCTATCACACATTAGTCACTTAATTCAAGCATCATTTTAGGTTAATTCAAGCCCCATTCTAGCCTTAATTAAGACCTAATGACCAGTGAATGTCTATTAGGGGGACCTTCCACGAATCATTTATAGAAATGATAAAATTTGACCCTCTAGACAGCAAAATCTCTTCTAGGTCTTCATAGAAGTTGTAGAAGTCGAAATCCTCTTTCAAAGAATACTTAAATGACCTCAATTTGAGTTGTACATAAAAAGTTATGCCACTTTTCCCAACCTATATCCAATTGCATCCTTATTTTCCAGATTTCAAATTCTTTACTTACTACATTCACTATTTTATGCTTGGTCTATCATTTCTAGTTTAATTTTCTCATCATTTCCCCATCATTCTAACTCCATTTTAACTCAATATCATCCATAAAAAAATATAGTCCATGATTGATCATGAACACTAAAAACAGAACATATACATATATATACATACTTCATCAACTTTCTGCACATATTCATCTTCATTTCTACTTTCATTTCACTTCTAACTATCACCTTAATTCATCTCATTTTAAGAACATAACATAACATCTTGGTTAACATAACTTTCACTTTCATTATACCCTTAATTCACAACTCATAATATCTACATAATAACTCATCACTCATAGTTTTCATACTTTTAAAACAGAACACAAACATATGTATTCATCCATCAATTTACTGCACCCAGTACTCAATTTCAAGTCAAAATTTGAAACTCTTAAAGATAGAATTCAAATTTGATGTCTTCATAAAAAATGTAGAAATATGTCCCTAATTTAATCCAAATCAAAAAATCATCTCATTTAGATATTTATAGAACAAGTTATGGCTAAATTACAGATGCATAATCAGTAGAAAATGTCACAGTTAACATTTTTCCAACACATTTTAAACACCATTTACTCACTTAATCTAACATTATATCATTTAATAATCTATTACCCGTCAAAACACCAAAGCAAGACATGAATCTACCTACATTTCTCATTCATATTTTAGTATGTACCCATCCTCATTTTATGAACATTTAACCTCTAACTATCATCAAAACATGTTTCATTCATCAAAGCCATGAAGATTAATAGGTTACTTACTTGATTAACCCAAAGCTTCTTCAATCATCATGAAAACCTAGCTCCTTTAACATATATGATCATCACCCTTTTAAGGTGGAATAGGTTGGGTCTTTTAATAACAAGTCGGAGAAGATAATAAATCTTGAAGAAGTAAAGTGAAAAAGTTGAACAAAAGTCAACATGGTGAGGGTGAGAGTGAGGTGTCATGAGTGAAGAAGTAAGGACATGAAGAAGATGAAGAAAATGAAGAAGATGGAGAAATGAAGCATGTCTCATAAAAGACAAGTGAAAGATCATTATGGTCTTTCACTTAATGAATTTCATAATTTAAAGCAAGTGGTGTGGTATCACTTGCCATATGTCACTTTCTCAAGGTCTCTTCTTGATCTTTTATTAACTAGTCCATTTGTCTCTAATTTCTACTGCAATTATCTCTCAATTTTCAATGACATAAGTCATTAAATCCCAATGTCATTTATAAAAATTTTCGTTGCCATTTGACTCTTATTTCTACTACTATTTATCAATTGTTATACCACTTGACTTTTTTCATAGTCCAAAAATACCCCTTAAATTTTATAAAATTATCATATTTTCACCAAAAATTATGAGTCAATACATATACTCTCCAAATCATTTTTTAACACATATAATTGACAATTCCAAATATAATCATATTTATAGATCAATTATACCTGAAAATGTCAATGAATATACGTACAATCATTTTAATGTGCAAAAATTATTATTCATGTGTGTGTATGTATGCTATATTATGCATGAGCATGAAATGCATTTTTCTAATCTCTCATTGTTATTTCTCAATTATAGAAATCTAAGGATCTAACCCTTAGTATAAAAACAGGATGTTATAAATTAGCCTCGAACTAAGGATTCAAGTGAGGAAGAGAGGATTTATCTGTTGATGATCTAGACATAAAATTAAATAAAAAATATCATGTCATTAAATAATTAAATTTATAAAATTATAAAAATAATTTATATTTGAAAAAATTGTAAAATTTAAAAAGTATTTTCATTACCTAAATGATTTTTACTCACTAATAAATAATTTATAATATAATTAAATTAAATTAACCACAATAATCATAAAAATCACCAAAATAATTACTCTCTATTATTTATTTCAAATATTTCATTTAAGTTTTTTTATCAAATTTTGTATGTAAAATAATTTCCGTATTTTTATTTCTATTCAATTAAGTGATTAAATTAGTCCAAAATAAAATCTTATGATGATCAAACTAAAATTAGTTTAACTATGAAAACTAAATTAAGGAATAAAATGATTAGAAAACTTTAATTAGATAATCTAATTTAAATTTTTGTGAAATTCGACATTAATGGGAATTCTTTATGTCTAAAAGACCATATAATTACAAATAAATGTATTATCAAAAAATTTGTTGAGAGTTTAAAGGCTTCAAGCATTCTTTTTTATTTTAAGTTAATTAAACGAAATTAGTTATTATTCAAGTGTAGGGAAGGCAAAATTTCAAGTTTATATTAAAGTGTAAAAATTTTCTCTTGACCCAATCAAATGATAAAATAAAATAAAAATAAAAATAAAAATTCCAATAATTATTCATGTACATTTATAATTATTTTAAATATATTTATTAAGTAGATTATTTGGGACTTATTATCTAAATGATCAACCATTTAATTTAGTGTTTTGTGAAATTGAAAATGTAAACATTTCTAAATTTCAATGTGAAAATATACAATATTTTAATTTATTAAGATTCCTTCACCTCATGTAAAAATACAAAAGTTTGAAGAATTCTAATGATGGATTGATTCTCTTTTTATTATCATCTCATTTTCAAAGGAGACCACAAAAAAAGAGAGATTGAAATTGGGGCAACAGGCTTTCTCGGAGTGAAGTATGCAGTAGCCTGGTTTAGAGGACCCATTTATTTCTTCAAAAGCCCTAATAGATTGAGCCGAAATAGTTAAACTAGAAAAGCCCAAATTCTCTTCTTTTTCTTCTTCAGTCTCAGTCCTGTCCTATTCACATCACCATTTTATACTTATTTCCCGTAAACCAAAGATGCATTCTTCTTGGAGCAGCAGTGAGCAATGAGTTTCTTGAAAGATCTACTCGGCTCAATCGGCTCTATGTTCACGTCTTCCCTAGACCCTAAACCTGACTCTAACCGTAACCGGAAACCCGATTGGCCTGATTCTCGTACGATGGCATCCAGTGCAATCCCCTCTGGAATCTCCAATGAACGCACGGCATACAAGCTCAAAGGCTACTTCGATTTAGCCACGGAAGAGATCGCCAAGGCAGTCAGAGCCGAAGAATGGGGTTTGCTTGAGGACGCCGTTTCCCACTACAACAACGCCCATCGGATTCTTCTCGAGGCCAGCTCCACTCCTTCTCCTTCCTATATTACCTCAAGGTTGCTACTCAATCAGTTTGCTTCCCATATTTGGCTTCTTTTTATCAGTTAGCTTTGTGTTTGGGTTTTTGATTGGAGAATTTGGTTGTTTTAGTGAACAAGAGAAAGTCAAGTCTTACCGACAGAAGATTTCGAAATGGCAGGCTCAAGTTTCGGAGAGGCTGCAAGTTTTGAATCGGCGAGCAGGTTACAAGTTTCGCATTGATTTTATTGCTCTCCTTTTTTTTAATGTTGATTTTTTTTCTCTATTTCCCTGTATTCTTCAGCTGGGACGTCGTCCTCCAACAAGGTATTCTTTCATTTTGAGTTAAACTCTATATAAATACTCCAAATTCTTTAAGAATTTCTTGTGCTTATGTCAGTGGTAGCTGCATCGATGCTTGTTTGTTTCATTGTGAAGGGTTCCTACAATTATGAGCTTTTGGATAATTCACTGACGATGATCATGGAATTATCCATATGAAAATTACTAAAATGTTTGCAGAACATCTTAACTCATGCACATACTGCTGCAGTTTCATCACCAACATCGAATTATAAACGCAATGTGTTACAGAAGGCTTCTTCAATGGGAAACCATCCACGCATACAGATTCAGACCAATAAAGTTATAAGCTCTAAACCTGCACGAGAGACTGGCAATGATTATGAATCAAAATTAATAGAAATGATTAATACAGCAATATTGGATAGAAGTCCATCTGTTAAATGGGAAGATGTTGGTGAGTCATTATATTTTATCTCTAGATTTCATGCTATTGAAAAACAAAAAAAGTTTGATGCATTAAACTTTTGCCTTTTGAAATTGTTGCAGCTGGCCTAGAGAAGGCAAAACAAAGTTTGATGGAAATGGTTATTTTGCCAACTAAAAGAAAAGACTTGTTTACAGGCCTTCGGAGGCCAGCTAGAGGTATCCTTCTGGACTCTTAACTTCATTAGAGATTATAGGGTAGTGCTTAGAAGACTTGTCTGGTGATTGAAGAACTTTTATTAATCTTTATCACCAGGTTTGCTTCTCTTTGGTCCACCTGGTAATGGGAAGACCATGCTTGCCAAGGCTGTTGCTTCTGAATCAGAGGCAACCTTCTTCAATGTCTCAGCATCTTCACTGACATCAAAATGGGTACGTCTGTACTTATTACAGTTTCCCCAAAACGCTGAAAATTTTGTTTCCTAGCTTTGTTTTTCTGTTTGATATTGAAGAATATCTGATTTACTTCCACTTGACTAGGTTGGGGAGGCAGAAAAGCTTGTTCGTTCTCTATTTATGGTTGCTGTACAAAGACAACCATCTGTCATTTTCATGGATGAAGTATGCAAATCTTCTCCATGATTTTTCTTTTATTGTGCCGTTCTATTGCATGCTTGTGTATGCATATTCCCTAATGGATTCTTAACTCGATAGTCTCTTTTGACTCGAATAGTTGGTTAGTACTTGAACAGTTCCTGTTCAACCAGCAATTTTTAGCTTGTGTTTGCTAATGATAACTTGGCTTGGTTGAATAGAAAAGGTGTTGGCTTTTTTTTTGGCTTGTTTTGGGCATTAAATTGGTCTTCTAACTTCTTGTGCTTGTCGGTTTTTCTTGCACATATTTGATCTATTTTCTTTCAAAGTTTCAAGAAATATTGTAATTGAATTCCACTATGAATTGTTATTAAGTGATGACAAGCATTGCCATGAGCACAATTTCTATGCTACCATCATTGTCTACCTTTTACTTGTTTCATTTAGCGTAAGTGTTGTTGAGTTTTTTCCTTCCTTTGGTTTCTATTACTTTACTCATTCAACTAAATTTACTCATAATTCGTCTTCCTCCTTTCTATTTAATTCCAAGATGATTAGTGGCGTTGAGAACGAAATAGTTCTTTAGGCTAACTTCCTTATTTCTACTTATGGAAAGCTTGTCTTCTTGATTATGAACAGATCGATAGCATTATGTCAACTAGGTTGGCCAATGAAAATGATGCAAGCAGAAGGTTAAAGTCTGAGTTTCTCATACAGTTTGATGGTGTTACCTCTAATCCTAATGATCTTGTAATTGTTATTGGTAAGCTATAAAAATACACATGATGCTTGTGTCTACTATTTTTTCCGTCACATGAAGCTTGTTTGTACTATTTTTGCCGTCACATGAAGCTTGTTTGAAGTATTTTTGCTGTCACTTGAAGCTTGTTTCTACTATTTTACTGTTGAAATTATTATCTTTGGCAATGCTTTTCATGTTTAAGCAATGCTAATGATGCAAAAGAGCTTAGAGTTTATAAGATAAACAAAAGAGGGCAAATTAGTCAGCCAAAAGCTTTAATTTGGGGTGATGAAGAGTGAAAATCAAGATGATAGCTAAAACAAGGATTGAAATTTAGTTTATGTTACCCTTTATTAGATAGGAATAGTAGTAAGTTATTATAGTTGTAATTATGTTATTCTGGTTGTTTAGGGCTTAAATTTATTTAAAATATATAATTCTTATTAGGATATGATTTAATTTTGATTTAGATATTTTATTTAGGAACCCCTTTTCTACTAGAATAAGGGTTCTAAGAATTGTTTTAATAAATATGTGTGCTCGGCCTTTAATAATAAGATTTTGAAATTTTTATTTGTAAACTTGAATTTTCAATTGGAAAGTGTGATATTTTCTTCTAGGAGTGATTGTTAGACCTTAGGAGTGATTCCTAGTTCCTCACCCACTATTACTTGTTTACCTTGCTCAATTCTGGTAACAAAATCCCTAAAAATTCTAACCTAAATATTCAATAATTAAACCTTGAAATTTCAACTAATTCAAACTTGAAATTCCAACAACCTAAGTTAAAACCCAGACTTGAAATCTAATAATTCAGTAGCCTAATAACCCTCAATCTGCCCATATTTCCTAGTTTGTGAGTTTTAGCTACTAGTTGGTATTTCTTTTATTTTTCCTACATCAGGTCATCTTCATTTTAGTGGACACTTGTTCCAACTGGTTTCATTTGCTTCTTACAAAGTTGTTTGTTTTCCATCATGATGTTTTATCCTTTATCTTTATTATTATTCCAAACTATGCTCATGTAGTGAATGTATGAATAGTTAGTTATAGTACATGAGGATATGTTGTTTGTAGCTACTGGAACTATTTTTGGACTCAGGTGATCAGAAACATAACCCTAAGAACTTATGGTTTGTTGAATGTGGAACCATATACTGTTGTATATTGTTTAATATATCTTCAGTCCCGTTCGTTATCTTCTCTTTTATGTTCAATATTCAAGTTGACCGAAAACTTTGTGATGTGGAAGATCCATTTATGGGGAAAAACATGCTAGAAGATCAATTGAAAGGAAGGGAGTGGTTGAAGGTTAACAAATTGGGAGATTTTTTTGTAGTATTTTTGGGTTCTTGCACTACCATTTAAGTTTATAATTTCAGCAGTTTTTTTTAATAGGAGACTATATTAGAGGGATCCTTTTCTAGTTAGGATAATTCCTAAATTAGAGGGATTCTAAAATTTGTATAATAATTCCTAACAACTCAATTGTTGTAACGCCTATTTAAAGGCATATTTCTATTGAATAAGATAGTCAAAAACTTTAGCAGAAATTTACTAGAGGTTTTTCAAGGGCAACTCTCTTTCTTTTCATTTAGCATAGACAAGTGAAGGGAGCATACATGAATAAAGAGAGGAGAGGACTTCCTTGTGAGTTGGCCCATGACTAGATCCTAGGATTTGCACATCAATTTGGTATCAAAGCCATAGATCATGGACCACTGGTGTGATTTGTCAACTAAAGTAGATGTGTCTATGAAACAAGTGGAGCAATGACTGGAAAAGGTAGAAGAAAGGCATAATGCTTAGTTTGAGGAGCTTTTGCAGGCTATTTGCGGATGAGACCAGCAGGAGGAGGCATGTAGCAATAGCAACCTCACCTACATAGAGAGGAGGGCAAATAGAGCGTGGAGCTAGCTGGTTTATGAATCGTTCTGAGAAATTCTAAATTGGAATTTCCTACCTATGATGATTTTGATTAATGATTAAAAAATTTAATCGTTTCGGTCGATTTAACCGTAAAAGTCTTGAATCAATTGACATTCCAGTTCAGTTTTTAATTTTTCAGTTTGATTTACTTTAACAGTCCCTGTTATTAAAAACAATCAGTTTATTAATTAATCAATCGGTTTTATAAATTAATCAATTTTTATAAGTAAAAATAAATAAATAAAATTTTATTTAACAATCTTTTTTCTGATTAAACTTCAAAATTTTTGATGGGTAAAGACATTTTCCTTTAATCATATTTAAAGTTTTTAATTTTATTTAATATTTAACCGATTTTTTAAACCGTTAAAGATATTTTTATCCTGTTTTTGAGGACAACTCTTTGTTGAGGAGGTTAGAAATTATGTGGAAGATGAATTCCTGGGGAAATAATATGCAAGAAGATGGCTGAAGAGAAGAGAGTGATGAAAGGTTAATTGATTGGAGTTTTTCTTGCAGTATTTTTCGTTCTAGCACTACTATTTAGGAAAATTTTATTATTTCAGAAGTTTTGTTTTAATAGGAGACTAGATTATCCTTTTCCTGTTAGGATAATTCTTAAATTAGAGGGATCCTAAAATCTCTTCTACAATTCCTAATAACTCTATTGCTGTAACGCCTGTTTAAAGGGCATATTTCAATTGAATAAGGCAGTCAAAAACTTTAGCAGAAAATCAAATGAGGGTCTGTCAAGGACAGCTCTGTTTCTTTTCATTTAGCATAGGCATGTCTAGGAAGGGAGCAGACATCAATAAAGGGGGAGTAGAGGTCTTCCCTGTGAGTCGGCCCTGGGCTAGATCCTAAGCTAAGTCCCACATCACTTGCTAGTCTTAGACACATACGCTGAATCTACTTTGAGGATGTTAACAAGAAAACTGATGCATCAGAACTCTCCTAATTTGTGGAATTTACACAAAGATTTGAGTTGAGCTACACAAAGATTTGAGTTGAGCTTCCCTACAATATCTCCACCCATGTTGTATTTTAAACATGGCTCCAAATGTCAATGCTGCATGCTTGTCCTATTTTTTCATTTTAATATTCTTGAAATGTATTTTTTTTTTTTTAAATGATGCAGGTGCAACCAATAAGCCACAGGAATTGGATGATGCTGTACTTAGGAGATTGGTCAGTAAGTTTTTCCACGAATCAGCTAAAGCTTGGATTTGTAGGAATTGGCTAAGATTTGCTTCCAGGATACAGTGAAAGATTTCGCATTCTGATTTTACTTGTTTAACAAACACGTGATATTAATTCATCATCCAAATTTTAGGTTGGAGGAGAATGCATCGGTATTAAAGGGCTCATGCTTTCTTACCTGATAGTAAGCATGACATGTATTAAATAATGATCTTAAGTAATGATCTTGACTGAGAGTAACAGAGAGTAAGCATGACATGAATGTCATATATTCAGCCCTGTACTTGGCCAATTTATTACACTAAAACTAGTTAAAAACCAAAACACCTTTCATCTTCTTCTATTGCAACTTTAAATCTTTTTCGATATAACTTTATAATTGAAGATGTTATGAAATCTTGAATCAGGTGAAGAGAATATACATACCTCTTCCAGATAAAGATGTCCGGACACTTCTTTTGAAACACAAACTCAAGGGCCAGGCATTTTCCTTACCTAGTATGTTCGCTGTTTCCATTTTGTTACTTATGCTGTTTATGCCCCTTTATGTTTGAAAAGGAATAAGCTCCGTTCATATCATCCTTGTTTTTTCTTTTCTATTCTAGTTTATAAGTGGGAAAAGTTAAGATACTGAATAATAAACTGCGATAATGAATGTCTGAATGGCTGGTTCTTAGAATCTACCTTTGAAAGTCTAGACTAGAGAAAAGATAACATATTGCAAGTTTATGATGAGTGAGTCAGATTAAGATGTTCTTTATGTTTTGCTCAAGTGTAACCTTGGGCTTTTTCTGTAGTGCCCAAATTGTTTATGCTATAATTTAGCATATGAATTAGTAGAGAGAATGTATATGGAATGTACTTTTTTCAAGGGTTTGTCTCCCATAAACATCAATGTGCTAATTTCAATCTGAATGTGTGCAACAGGGGGAGACCTTGAGAGACTTGTGAGAGAAACAGAAGGTAAGGCAATTATGGCAAATACATGACAACGTGATAAACTATGCGCTTTAAGTTTTAGTGGATTATCAAGAAAATCATATTTTTCTTCGATGACTCTTTTATTAAAATTTCCCAAGCCCTAGACATGGCTTGAGAAACCCTATAACAGAGCTCTATATGTGATACTCCTCTCTTAGTCCCATGAATTTCCTGCTCTCTTTTTCTGTTTTCTACTCTTAATATTTTTTCTCTGCTTCCCAATTTGATAATGAAAGGTTGGCGAATGGTTAAAGGAGAAAAAGCAAAATCTATTGTGAAACTAAAAGCTGATGAAACATTTCCAACCATTTTTGATTAACAGGGTATTCTGGAAGTGATCTGCAAGCGCTGTGTGAAGAAGCTGCAATGATGCCAATTCGGGAGCTAGGTGCAAACATTCTTAATGTCAAAGCCAATCAGGTAACACTATACTGTCTTGAGGTACTTACGAAAATAACTATCATTTTCTGTTAATAATGAATGGATGCTCACTCAAGAATGACCTTCTAGTGCATGTCTTTAGTTGACGTGGATTAGGTTAAATGTCTTTCAGTTGAATCGTTTAAAGTTTGATTTAGGCACTTTTCATGCACATTGGCCTTCCATTTTGACAAGTAAATGAGTATCCAATCAATTATCGCGCATCTGATCTGAGTAGATGTTTCATAATTATAGGTAAGATCACTGAGGTATGAAGACTTTCAGAAGGCAATGGCTGTCATTAGACCCAGCTTAAGCAAAAGCAAGTGGGAAGAGCTGGAGCGTTGGAACGAGGAGTTTGGCGCCAATTGACAAAACTCGTAACTATGTACAAGTTAGAATTGTTCTTGTTATAATTGATTTATTTAGTAAACAAAAACCTCACGTGCGGTATAATCCCATCGATCACAGATCCTGACCTTGCTGAATTGCGTAAATATCACTGTTGACAAAATCTTGAAAATTGATGTACATGGTGTACAAATGAAAATAAATTGTTTTCCTTAGCATATCATGGACCTGTGTTTGTAATGATACTTGGCCCCCTCCTATTTTTTTTTCATTGCGCATACAGTAAAAGGTATAAATTTTTGTCAACTGTTCACTTAATTGACCTTCTACTTCCAAGCCGATGTGCAGCAAAAATGCCAATGTGCAAGAAAGAAAAACAATACGGATTTGGTTGCCATCTCTCATGGACATGTTCGACTTTTATTGCCTGCGAAAATGTTAGTTTGCTAGTATAGTATTCTTATTCATACATATCTATCCAAGCTTTGCATATTTACATTCAAGTGTAGCCAAGCAGTTATACAAGCTACTAAGCTTAACTGCTGCTATTTTCCCCTTCCTTTAGTAGCTTATTCTACATGCGGCATTTTTAACTAAAACAGAATACATCCTATTCTTATATTTTTAATGAGCCTCAAAGAATTGTTTTCATATTTATTAATTTACGCTGCTCTAGATTGACATTGACTTCAACATCGTCTAACCATGGAGTGCAGAAAATGAGGCGTCTCCATCACCCCCATCTTAGCGCCCTATCCAAGTGCTTTACTTTGCTCTTTATGAGCTGAAACAAAATCAACTAAAAGAAAAAGCAGAAGATAAACTCAAGGCTAGAGTTGGGATGAATGAAATTATATAAATTACCTTTCCGGAGCAACTTCCCCTTTCGGCCCTGTGAAATGAACTTTCTAAGCGTCCAAATCAATATTAGTGAACCTCCTCAATCAAATATAACAATAAAATAAATTTATAATTTCAACTTGAATTAATTTTTAATTAATTAATATTTCTATCAATTTAAAAATTTATATAGTCTCGATATTGGTAATCTTGTTTGCAGAAGTTTTATTGTAAGATTATTCCGATGATTAGAAATATTTAATCCTGCTTGAGACAGAAAAATTTCATAAATTGAAAAAAATGCTATATGACTATTTAAATCTTTAATTCAGACGTATGAATGCATATTGAACACAGAAATATTTTAATGAAAGAAGAAGAACTTGAAGCAGTGAATGGATATATTGCTACTGCATAATCTAGATAAGAGACAGAGAGAGTACTAACAATATTGGAGGCTTCAATGACAAATGCCATAACAAGAAGAAGAAAGAAAAGCAACGCAGAGGGAAGCCTTGAGAACGATGAGTTGGCCATCATTTAATAAAGTGCATCTCTCCTGAACAATTAAGAACTTAATCTTCCCGACTTTTACATAATGTATTGGTAGCTGCCTTGACTGATACGTAGAGAGCTTCAAATTCTATAGAATGGAAGTAGAAAAAGTTACTGGGAAGTATTACTTTGGACTATCATCTTTCAATGATATTCTATTTTCTGGAAACTAATACAGGTCACCTGTACAAATGATCAATTAATTGCTTACTTAATCAACCATGAAAGGTGAAATTAAGAGCTTTCTAACTGTTAAAAATAAACAGAATGAAACATAATCACAAAGATCATATAAAATAGGATCATTTTATATGCATATAAAACAAAAATTACATACTTGAATTTTTGTTGTAGTTCCATCGATAAAAGAACTTTGCTTTAAACTTTTTACTGCAGAGAATTTTTTCTTCCTGTGGTTGTTCTTCGTGTAAAAAACCATCACATTGTTTGAAGAAACACTTGCTGCTCTTTTTTATATGTTTCATTTTTCGGTTATTTTACAGTTAAACAAAACTATAACTCCCTTCGATAGTTATTGAATAATAATGACTTAAAAACTCCTCATGGGTGTATAATAAGTTATTATCTCCCACTCACACATGATGGGTTTTATTTTAATTTTAAAAATAACTCTGCAGTGCTCATATTAGTTCAATAACCGGTGTAACCAGCATACGACGAGAGCACATTGTCATATATCTGTTAGGAATATATGACATCTCGATTAACATATTAATCCTAGGACTTAAGTGTTCTTGAGTAGACAAATTGATCTTAGGACTTAAGTGTCCCTGAGTCATATCTCGTATTTGCATTTTTCTTTGATCTTATTTAATTTCTTTAAGTCATGATTGTATTCAAATTCTCTCCTAAAGAGACGATGGCCATCAATGAATACTTTTCATGCGAGTCATTGATAAAAAAAATTAAATGATCTTCCTCCATTCTCAATTAACTTTTAAATTAAATTTAATTTGCTTTCCTAGAATTATTCCATAGGATCGCATCTTGCATGAGCTTTTGGCAATAGCCTAAAGTAGCAAACTTTAAATTCAATTCTCAAGAATGAAACAAGAGTCATAAGGGTACATGATGAGGTTCTTCTCAACCTCAAGAGTCTCACACAATGTAAGATGAGATCTTGGGACTTACATTAATCCCCTTTTTTTGTGGTCAATTGTGCACATATGGTACGAGTCATGTGCTACAGTATTTACCCACTTCATTTAACTTGAATATCTTTATTCAAGAAATACCGTACAGATGATAGTTCAAACATACTCAATATTTAACTTGAGTTCATTTATCTATTCAAAAACTTATTCAAAACTCACATCTGGCAATGTAAGACAGATATAGTGATTAATAAATCACTTCGAACCAATTTCCTTGTGACATTTATAGTTTAAGTTTCTCGTTCTCAATTATCACCTAGATAATAAACGTTAAACTTGTCTCATCTTTAGCGAACATAAACACTAGAGGTGATTTCCTGTGTGAGAGAGCCAATCTATAATCTGTCTCATATATTTATGATTCATCCCAAAATATATTTATACACAAGCACATATATATTCATGAACCAAATGATACACAATGTATGATCTTCATCATACATTATATCCAAACATATGACATTAGAATGAGTGAACATACATAGAGAAATGTTTATCAGTACATTTCAACATCTACGTAGTCCTAGTGACTTTACATGCCCAATGTATACATCTCTAGAAATTGGTTTTGTCATTGGGTCTGCTATCGTATCTCGGGTAGATATATATCCCATGTTCACTTCTCCTTGTACAACTATATCTTTCACATAATTATACTTAATCTCTATGTGCTTTGTCTTATAATAAAATTTGGGGTTCTAGTATAAGCGATTGTAGCTTTACTATCCAAGTTGATGGTCACTGGATTAATTTCGCTTTTAGTGACTCCTAAATGCACTAAGAATCGATGAAGCCACACAGCCTCTTGTACTGCAGTTGAGAATGCTATAAATTTATCTTCCATTATGGATAATGCAACGTAAGATTGTTTCTTACTTTTCCATGATATTGCTCCATGTTTAGTATGAATACATATCATGAGGTAGATTTTCTTTCGTCTAAATCTCCTCCCCAGTCTGTATCTGTATACCCTTGTATATATAGATCATTGCCTTGATAATATAATGCATAGTCCACGGTTTCCTTTAGATACCTCAATATTCTCTTTACTGCTTTCGAAGTGCTTGGCCTAGATTTGATTGATATATGCTCACCATCCCAACAACGTAACAAATATCTAATCTTGTACACATCATTACGTACATAAGACTTCCAACTGCACTAAAGTAGGGAACATTCTTCATTTGTTCCCTTTCTTGTGGCGTTGACGGAAAATTTCTCTTACTAAGGCCTTCATTTTTAACAATAAGATTATTAATTGGTTTACAATCTTGGATACGGAATCGTTCAAAAATTCTTTGAATGTACATCACTTGTGAAAACGATAACAATCTCTTCGAATGATCTCTTGAAATCTTGACTCCAAGAATGTATGCCGCTTCACCCATGTCTTTCATTTCAAGTTCCGATGGTAACCAAACTTTGATTTGCGTAAGAAACACACAGTCATTACAAGCAATCAATATATCATCTAGTATAAAGATAAAATCGCAAATTTATCTTTGGATCTCTTAACATACACACAATGGTCTTCAACGATCTTTTGAAAATCATACGAAATGATTAAGTTATGAAAACGAATATACCATTGTCTTGAAGACTACTTCAGGCAATAAATTGATTTTAATAATTGACATACTTTATTTTCTTGACCTGCCTTAATGAAACCTTTAGGTTATTCCATATAGATTTCTTTATCTAATTCTCTATTGAGAAAAGCAGTTTTTACATCCATTTGATATAATTCAAGATCTATACTGGCTATTATATCCAGAATAAGACGGATTGAAGCAAACTTCACAATAGGTAAAAAAGTTTCCACGTAATCAATTCCCTCATGTTATTTGTATCTTTTTGCTACAAGACGTGCCTTATATCTTTTGATATTGCCATCAGCTTTTCACTTAATTTTGAGAACCCACTTGTTCCCAATTGTTTTACGCCCTTCAGGGAGGTCAACCAAGTCCCATACTTGATTTGAGCTTAAAGAAGTCATTTCTTCTGTCATTGCTTTTATCCATTCTTCTTTAGCAGGGCCAGTAAGAGCCTCATTTACATTCCTTGGCTTTTCTTCCTCTTGTAGAAAAATCATATTAATTTTTCCTTTAATCTCAAAATGAAGTTGGGGAATTATCCCTGGATTACTTCGTCTTAATCGAGGTTCATCATAAACAAATTCATGATTAATTTGATTTCTCCCACTCGGATCAGTCATCATAGAGAACCTTTATGTGGAATTGCTCTCACTTGGTTGAAGTTCCCCATCTTGATTCTTCATAATATAATCATTCTGATCAAGCGACTCATATAACAATACGTCTTTACCTATTTCGCATTGCTTGGGAAAATCATTCTCTAAGAATGTTACATCTCGTGATTCAAATTCAGTTACACCTTCATTACCTTTTTCACTAATGAACACGTATCCTTTTGAGTGTTCTGAGTATCTAATAAAAATATTTTTTCTCCCTCTTGGGCCTAATTTCCCATGTTTATGAGAGAGATCATGAACATAGGCTGCACATACCCAAGGTCTGAGACTTGACATATCAGGTCTCCTACTAATCCACAACTCATATGGTGTGCTAGTAACTGATTTTGTGGGCACACGATTAAGTACATAGGTGGCTGTTAGCAATGCATCACCCTAAAAGGTGATTGGTAAATTTGCTT
>JANVCQ010000001.1:19265717-19284721 GCA_025531925.1 Erythroxylum plowmanianum
CAATGGCGCACTCCGAATAATTTTTTAAATACAATTTTCACATCAATTTCACAAAAGGTCCCAATTAGACACTTATGCCGGGAAATGTCATAAATGCATGTATACCATGTGCATGTGTAAAACAATCATCATTATAGAGGCTATATGATATATGTTCATACCGAGATATAACGCAATACTCCTAACCTGTCCCAATTTACTAAAATACCCTTCCCATCGGAGATGGGATGTTACACTACCTTTATAATACAATCTATATTGGGGCTTACAACTAATATGTCATCTATATATAATAATAAGATAATAAAATCATTACCACCAAACCTCTTAGTGTATGCATAATAGTTTACATTAAATTTATTGTATGAAAGGCCCATGATGAAGCAATCAAATCTCTTATACAAACACCTCAATGCCTGTTTAAGACCATATAAAGAAATGTTCCACTTAGAAACTAAGTTATCTTTTCCTTTTTCTTCCACACCTTCTAGCTAGAGCAAATAATTGTTTTAAAAGATATTCATGAAGAAAAGAAACTTTCACATCTAATTATTTTATATGTAAGTCAAAAACATAAAACATATTGCTAAGACTACTCTAACTGTAGTTAATTGAATTGTAGGAAAAACATTTCATTAAGTTCAATTTCTTCTTTTTAAATATACTTTCATCATTGATGAAAGGACCCATCTCGGAGTTTCCCTTCTGAAACCTAAGTGGAGCCCTCCTGGTAACCTCATAGTAGCCCTTCAATCGATGTCTAACTCAACTGAAGGGTTCCTGCAAAGTCAAGTCATTCAACTATTAAAAACCTTTTATACTTAACTTTTACAAACATGGAAAATAGTGGTAACTTTTTTTTCAAAACATTTTATTAAAAATTTTGGCAATATAATGACTGATTTTCTAAGATTCCCAAATTTCAAAAATCTACATAACATATTTTAAAACACTTCTATATTCACAAAATTTCTTAACTACAAATTTTGGACTTCAAGTCCACTCACAAGCAACCCCAAACAAATAATTCTCAATAATCATTACAATAAACTTTAAAAAGCTAAAACAGATTCAAGCATTTCATTTAAAAGCCTTTATAAACATCCATTCTTTACACAAATGTACATATCAAAATGACACAAGCACAGCAACACCCAATGATACAACTATTCTTATGACGAAGTCCCAATTACTGTAGCACTTGTACACATACTTAGGGTGGGTTGTTTAAAAACATAAAAATAAGGGTGAGCTAAATAAGCTTAGTGAGTGTAATCATTTTACAAGAAAATTGAACTTTTCATAACAATATAACTACATTATTCCATATAATCATAAAGCTTATGGTAAAACATTTTCCATAACAATTTATTCATGCATCGTCAAATCGGGTGGCTATAAGTTTTCTGAAAACTTTAATACTGAAAAATAAGCCAATTGTTAGCTTTGGTACCATACGGTACTTCTCAAATAACGTTTAACATAAATAGTGGCGGTATTATTGTTTTAGTTAATTTCCTTACTCAACATAGCCCACCACAAGTTTCTTTATCATACAGTACACTAGGCATAAAGTCACGAAGCGAGTTCTGTATCGCTTACCCGTACCAGTTAACCACTATAGACTGGTAGTTACAGAACTAGTTCTCCATAACTTACTTGTAACAAGTCATGGAAGTAGTTCTGTATCGCTTACCTATAATAGGTTAACTACTATAAATATGTCGAAATAATAACATATATAAAGTCTACCGATGTACCATAGGCAAAAGCAACTCTTAGACTCATCTTATTTCTAAATCAAGTATGAGAGGATTCATAAGTGAATTATTTCAATCTACTCCCAATCATTTAAAATTTAACTTTCAAATTAAAACTCATATATTGCCAAAGCATACACATATGCAGCAATATTCACTTGTAAAATATCTTTTGCATAAAACTTAACATAAATATTTATTTCATGATAAAATAAAAACCATGTATATAAAATCATTTTTAAAGTACGCTCACATGTCATTAATTCTTTTGCATAGAATTTAGTAATATAAAGCAATTAAAATACACTCACAATTTTGCACACTTATCACCAAGCACACTCACGCATTCGATGACTCTCTTTTTCCTATACAAAACACATTTCTCTTAGGCATTTATTTCCAAATTAAGAAATGAGCATTAAAACTATATATTTGGTTTAACCGAATTCGAGATTTGTATCTAATTGTGTAACATGCATGTTAATCATATTTCTGCTTACTTCCATAAGCTAACCTATTGGTCACCATTTTCAAATATAACTTCAAAAGTCACTTAAATACCATATTTTATCCATTCTAACTTACCAATTCCTTCAAAACACAATCTCACCAATTTAATTCACCATATCACAACCATGCATGATGAGTCACAGTTAGGACCCATGCCCAAAATCCATACCTCCACTTGTTCCTTAATTTTCACATAGTAAACGTTCAAATTTGACTTCTACACATTTGTTCCCCTATGTCTCTAGTTTCTATATCATCAAGAATCATGCCATTTCAACTTCTGAATCATGAAAAATGTACCAAATTTCACAAGTTGTTTCAACACAGAGGTAGTATCAGGTTACCACTTTTGATCTCAAATTTCAATATCATTTATCTCGAATTAGGTCTAGGTTGCTTCTAGAGAATTTTAGCTATATGTCTTAGGTTTCAGATCCAATTTGAATGGCTCACTTTGGAGGTCTTTAGGCCGAGTTATGGCCAAAATATTGGGATTGGTTCAAGTTAACCTAAGACGGAATCTCACTACAAATTTCTCTATTGTCATATTCAATTAATTCTATACAAAGAAACATCAAAGTAATACCAAGACAACATTGATCTTAAAACATCCATCTCACTTAAGAAAACCTAAAAAATTAGAAATTTAATCTAAGAACTTACCACTTTTTCCTCCAATCTTTTGAGTATTTGATAAATACTTCAAGATTTCTCCAAATCACCATCAAATTCCATAAAAAATGACTACACTCTTTTTCTATCTCCTTAGCCGATTTTCACCCTTAGCTTCTCTTCTTTTGCCTTTCTTTTTTTGTCTCTAACATTACTATCTAATCACTCTCATGTTTATGTTGAAAGAAAGAAGCAAAATGTCTTAAGTTTTGTTTTTTATATTCATTTAATGGATTACACATGTCACCTTCCTATTTGTCATCACTAATGACTCATCAAACACATGTCATCATCTCATTGGTCATCTCTAATGACTCATCAATCCACTAATATTTTGTAAAAAGACCAAATTGCCCTTAATTAGTACAAAAAGATCAAATTGCCATTTAATGCATTTAATTGACCAACTATTCGAATTAAGTCCCGAAAGCATTCCACAACCGTCTTATTTTCAAATTGACCATGATTAGGTTCAATGTTTATTGATTGGATGCTTTTAAATTTTTTGAATGGGTTTAAAATCATCAATACCCATTATTTTCCTAAAAGGGTTTTTGTCTAATAATTTCGGATTATCTAAATTCTATTCAAACAACTTTCATTTTGATCCGCTTCAGTTCCTATGGACTCCAATCCTAATTTTGGAGCTTTTCTTCGTATTTTGAAATTATTTGGTAACTTTTCGGTTGCCCGAAAAATTTTTCAGATTGAATCCAGAATCACTAAATGTCACCGAAATTGTGCGAATTTCATTCAAAAGCATTACCTAAATCTCCAAAGCATATTTTGGGGCTTTTAAAACTCGTTCAGACTCATTTTGTAGCTTTTTGGAGTTTTAAAAAATTTTTCAAGAAATTTTCGGTCAAGTCCAGAACCGTCTCTGGTCTATCTGTGATCTCCGTTATAACCTCAATAATACATTTACATGCTTAAATTACTCTAGTACACTATAAATACCACATGCTCCATAAAATACATGTACAACACATTACACAGTACAATAATCGAACTAAGATATTACAATTGATCTCGCACGATATCACTTCATTTGATCGTCACCATTTTGATTTATCTTGAAGACCTATTATTACCAATTAGCTTCCTTCCTTATGGTATTGGATTATTTCCTACATTTATTGTCATCTATTGAGCGGTGTTTAGATTATTAAGTACCTTTAGGAGAGTTAATGAATCTATCATTTGTATTATAAGTTAGTATGCTATATTGCCCTCCATATAGGTGCTTACTTAGTGGTCTTTTTCTACGTTCCGATTGACAAAATTTTATATCTTCAGACTCAATTAGGTTTTAAAAATCTTAATTCTGTAATACTGCGAAAGAATTTTAAAATTTCTTTTCCACTTGTATGATAGTCTCTGAACATCTATATTAGGTGTTGTTGGCCTTTTCTTCCCTTTGTAATTTATCTTCTACAAAGATGACATCCTTATTAAAAACAACTTTATAGGAAGTGGGATCCTATAAGTGATAACTATTCACTCTATTAGCATATCCTAAGAATAAGCATCTCTTACATTTGGATCCAGTTTCACGGTTTCTTTAAAATTTCATATTACATACACAAGAATTCCAAGTACAAAGAGGTTGAAAAAATCTATTGGCTTCTTAGTAGATATATGGATTTTCATCTTTAACTTAATTATCGTTGATGGAACCTGATTCACCATATAACATGTGATATTGACTTCTTCTGCTTAGAAAGTCTTATCTACTATAGCCTCAACATTACTTTTATTATTTCTAACAAAGCTTTATTCATCTGCTCTAGCACCTCATTTTGTTAAGGAGTTTATAAAATTATTAACTAATTTTTATACTTTATTTCTTACAAAATGCATGAAATTCATCATCAATTTTATTCTCTTTCATTATCCGTCCTTAAACACTTGATTTTTTTACCATAATCAAGTTTAACAAATGTTTTGAAAACTTTAAAAACTGAGAACATATATACTTACTATTTATAGAAACAAAGTACTTTGATCCTCTTAAAGATGGAATTGATGCTTGCCATATATTAGAGTAAATTGATTCAAGAACTACCTTTCTTCTCGAATTTGATGTGTTAAATTTCACATGGTGTTGCTTACTTATAATTGAATACTCAGAAAAGGGTAATGATACCTTTGTAATCTCATAAAGTAGCTCTTTCTTATTAAGGATCTTCATTCCTTGTTTAGATATAAATTCAAGTTTTTGAAGATATAATGTTGAAGATCTTTCACTTAGATTGCTTGAAGTGATAGATGCTTATATTTTTAGTAATATCTCTCTCTTTAAGTTGTACAAGTTTGCATATATCTTCTCTTTCTTTATAAGTAGGTAATTTCTATTTTACACCCTAGGTCATTTATTCATCTTAGAAACAATAAATTCATCTTCAAGCTCTCCACATATCGTACTTTAAAGAGTACAAATTGTACCATTATATATCTTCAACTTCGTAGTTCTAATACCAACTACCATTATACATCTTCAACTTGACGGTTTTAATACCAACAAACTTTAGAGGATAATCATCACAACTTTATATAGATCCTCCTGAGATACATTTATAATAATGGAATCTTTTGGAGATTATGTCAAAATTAGTAACTGATTCAAGGATCCATACATCAAGTCATGGCTTCCTACTTCAAATTGTTATTTTTGCTTCACAATATAGAGCCTTTTCATCATTTTAAGTACCAGTAAAATTTCATTAAAGACTGACTTTTTTCTTAAATTCCAACAATCTTTTTCAAGTGACCTTTCTTGTCCTGAATGTTGCATTATAAAATTTTCTTACTTTTTGATTTTGAACTTTGAGTCACATTTTGTAGATATTCTTTGTATCATTGTCAAGGCTTCAATTTGTTATGAACTAGATTGCCTATTTTCTTTATTCTTACGTTGACTTTCTTTCTCCAAAGTTATGCCCATAATGTCTGTAACAGCCCAGATAACTCGCTCACAGATATTATCCGCTTTGAGCCTTAGCCCAGCCAAGCCCTCACAGTTTTTGTTTTCCCAAGAATTTCTCAAGAGGTCACCCATCCTGGTACTACTCTTTCCTTAGCACATTTAACTTCGGAGTTCTGATAGAATCTGGTGCATTAGGGCATAGAAAATGCATCTGTAAAGGAGAGGTATCCGTACCTTTATAAGCCGTACTTCGTTCTCCTCTCCAACCGACGTGGGATCTCACACTCTCCACCCTCCTTAAGGCCCAGCCTAGCTGGCACAACGGTTTAGTTATCGACTCTGATACCACTGTAACAGCCTAGATTACCTACTCATATATATTGTCTGCTTTGGACCTTGGCCCAGCCAAGCCCTCACGGTTTTAATTTTTTCGAGAACTTCCTAGGAGGTCACCCATCTTGGTACTACTCTTGCCTTAGCACATTTAACCTCAAAGTTCTGATGGAATCGGTGCGTTAGGATATGAAAAATGCGTCTGTAAGGGGGAGGCATCCGTGCCCTTATACTCTCCTATTTCGACTTCCCCAGAGCCCCTGGTAGCACAACCAAGACAACGACGGGTTCTCTGCCCCTACGGGGATGGAGCGATAGAAGTTTTGAGAATTTAAGAGAAGGTCATGACAAGACGAGTTGTTTTACGGATACCTCTACCTTATAGACAAGTTTTTCATGCCCTAACGCACCGGATCCCATCAGAACTCTGAGGTTAAATGTGCTACGGCAAGAGTAATACCAGGATGGCTGACCTCCTGAGAAGTTCTAAGGAAAAGCAAAACCGTGAGAGCTTGGTTAGGTCAAGGCCCAAACTGGACAATATCTATGAGCGGGTAATCTGGGCTGTTACAAGTGGTATCAGATTCGGTACTTAAATCGTTGTGCCAACTAGGCTGGGCCTCAAAAAGGGCTAGGCCCTAAGGGGGGTGGAGAGTGTGAGATCCCACATTGGTTAGAGAGGGGAACGAAGTACACCTTATAAGGGTATGGATATCTCTCTCTTACAGACGTGTTTTCCATACCTTAACACATCGGATCCCATCAGAACTCCAAAGTTAAATGTGCTAGGGCAAGAGGAGTACCAAGATGGGTGACCTCCTGGAAAGTTCTCGGGAAAAGCAAAACTGTGAGGGCTTGGCTAGGCCAAGGCCCAAAGCAAACAATATCTGTGAGCGGGTGATCTAGGTTATTACAAGTGGTATCAGAGCCGACACTCGAATCGTTGTGCCGGCTAGGTTGGGTCCTAAAGACGGCTGGGCTCTAAGATGGGTGAAGAGTGTGTGATCGCACATCGGTTGGAGAGGGGAATGAAGTACGTCTTATAAGGGTACGGATACCTCTCCCTTACAGTTGCGTTTTTCATGCCCTAACGCATCAGATCCCGTCAGAACTCCAAGATTAAATGTGCTAGGGCAATAGTAGTACTAGGATGGGTGACCTCTTGGGAAGTTCTAGGGAAAAGCAAAATCGTGAGGGCTTGACTGGGCCAAGGCCCAAAGCAGACAATATCTGTGAGTAGGTGATTTGAGCTGTTATAAGTGGTATTAGAGCCAATACCTGAACTGTTGTGTCAGCTAGGCTAGGCCTCAAAAAGGGTTGGGCCCTTAGAGGGATGGAGAGTGTGAAATCCCACATCGGTTGGAGAAGGGAACGAAGTACACCTTATAAAGGTATGGATACCTCTCCCTTACAGATGCGTTTTTCATACCCTAACACATCGAATCCCATCAGAACTCCGAAGTTAAATGTGCTAGGGCAAGAGTAGTATCAGGATGGATGACCCTCTGGAAAGTTCTCGGGAAAAGTAAAACCGTGAGGCCTTGATTGGGCCAAGGCCCAAAGCGGATAATATCTGTGAGCGGGTGATCTGGGCTGTTACAGGTGGTATCAGAGTCGGTACCCGAACCGTCATGCCAGCTAAGCTGGGCCCTAAAGGGGGTGGAGAGTGTGTGATTCTACATCGGTTAGAGAGGGGAACGAAGTACGCCTTATAAGGGTACAGATACCTCTCCCTTATAAATCCGTTTTTCATGTCTTAACCAAAATGGACAATATTTGTGAGCTGGTGATCTGGGCTGTTACAAGTAATCTAGACTGTTACAAGTGATATCAGAGCCGGTACCTGAACCGTTGTACCAGCTAGGCTGGGCCCCAAAAAGGGCTGAGCTCTGTGGGGGTCGAGAGTATGAGATCTCACATCGGTTGGAAAGAGGAACGAAGTACGCCTTATAACCCTGCGTTTGGTTGCTGTCCTCGTGGGTGAGGACAGCGGACGGAGACACAAAAGTTCTATCCTTCGTGATGTTTGTTTGTTGTCCTCAGTCATTTTTGTTCCGTCTTCAGAGAACAAGAACAAAAAATTTTGTTCCTTCCAAAACTGAGGTACAAGAATTCTTGTCTTATGGACAAGAACTGGAAATGTCAAAAATAACTTTTTGAATTACATACGAAACCTAACACGTCCCTTGCAATAATAATAATAATAATAATAACCATAATAATAATAATAAATTAATAATAATAATAATAATAATCATCATAATCATAATCATAATCATAATAATAAATTAATAATAATAATAAGATAATTACATACGAATATTAAAATTAATAATAATAATAATAATAAGATAATTAATTTTATTTCAGTTACAAGTTATTAATAAGATAATTAACTTGTAAGATAGTTAATTTTTAGGTTTCGTATTTCAATAAATATGCATAATTTCTCATTTTATTTCATTGTAATTAACAAATTACACATATACTTCAAATAAATATTGATACAATTATAAAATAATCAATGAATTACATCTTTCCAATATATTATACTGCAGGGGCATTTTCGTCATTAACACTATTTTTGTTCTGTCCATCGCAATCAAACATCTCACTGTCTTCAATTCTTGTTATGTTCCATCTCCAGATTTCCGTCTCATTCCATCTCTGCATGTTGAAGACATTAACCAAACGCAGCATAAGGGTACGGATACCTCTCTCTTACAAACGCATTTTTTATATCCTAACGCATTGGATCCCATCAGAACTCCGAAGTTAAATGTGTTAGGGCAAGAGTAGTACTAGGATGGATGACCTCTTGGAAAGTTCTCGGGAAAAACAAAACCATGAGGGCTTGGCTGGGCCAAGGTCCAAAGCGAACAATATCTGTGAACGGGTGATCTGGGTTGTTACAATGTCATTATAGACTAAGTTGTTTAGAAGAAGATTATTGGTCAAGTTGATGATGACTTTATTATACAAATCAGACAGACTTTGACAAATTTTGACATATTCATGTGCCCTATTTTATAACCTAATGATGTAAGCTAAAAGAATACAGTAGTCAAATTATTAATATTCCTAATCATTAAAGCGAATTTTAACATCCAAAAAGTATAAAGTTTTCTCTTAAAGAATCCTTTATTATAGAGTAACTTGACCTTTAATAGCTTTGCGAAATGATTTCATATCTCTTTTTCTGTCTTCTTCTCTTCTACACTTGACAAAACTTCACCAACTAAAGCTAAATGAAGATTTATAACAGCGTTCGCATTTATTTCTTTCCATTTTAACTTATTAGTAAAATCCTGTCTTTCACTAATGATTGCAAGACAATTATCTTTTATGAGGATAAATTTTAGCTTCATCTATCATGATGAGAAATTTTTCTAGTTGAGCCTGTCAATTTTAAATTTGGTTATCAGTTATTCTATCCTGAACTGCTTTAAGTTAAGAGAAATAAATCTCACCATTTTATGTAAATGATAATTATACACATGAATAATACCAACTACTTTGTAACTTATTTTTTGATGTGAATGATCCAATTATAGTGACAACTACAAAACATATGATAAGTTGATATATACATCCTAATTAGGGTATGATACCGCTTTTGTTAAAACTAGTAAGATTGTAGCTTAATTATGATTGAAGAAATAGGATACAAGATATTATTATGAGTGAAAAGGAGAAGTTAAAATATAAACACTCCATAATTGTGAGTTACAAATATTGGAACCTATAAATTCGAGTTCTTACAAACCTCTTGAATGTTTAAATTTTATTTTTTAATATACGAAACAAGAAGATGACATGAGTATTTATATGTGAATAAAATTAATTATATTCATACATTTCAGTTTGTTATAATACCAAGCATGCTAATATTTACTTTTGCACCAATTTTTTTAATCTTTATGTAGATATTTTATAAATAATTTCTCTATTCTAATGTAAATAACATCTAAATATTGTGAGTAATATAGAGATTCTTCTCAAAATGATCACTTTATTCTTGATTTTTAATGGATCTAGCTCTTGTTTAAACTTAATTTTATTTATTAAACATGTCCACAATTTAGGTTCTACTAACATATTTTTTATTTTTAATAGGGAAAACAAAAATTTTATGCAAAAATCAGTGGAACTATTAAGTTTTATTTGTCCACTTAGGTAAGTGCCCTCAGACAAAGACCTCCAAAATTAATGTGATAGATTTTTTGCAAAATTAAAGGAATGAAATTAATAGGTAATAGTCTTAAATTAATGTGATATTTGTAACATTGAAGAACCTTTTGAAATTTTCTAAATCACTCTTCATAAGATTCTTCCTAAATTTCTGGGTCCAAATTAACCTTGACTCGTGAGTCGTGAGTTCTCATTGCAAGTTTGGGTAAGCATTCTCATTTAATTTATAAATATATAAGAAATTAATCGTCTTATTTATTATTATTAAATAATAAATAAAAAACTAATGAAATATATAATTTATTGTTATACGAAATAATAAATATATAATTATCGATTAATAAATTATGATAAATAGTATTCATTAATTATAATTAAATTGAATTAATATTACACATTAAATATTGTTATACTATTTAATTAAAATAATGATATTCTAATGTGATAAATTAATAAAATAATAAGAATTTTGTGATTTTATTTATTAATAAAAATCAGTCAAATTATTATAATTACTTATATAAAATAAATTATAAACAAATAAAAAATTGAGCAACTCATTGTAAATATTAATTATCTGATAAAATAAGATTTTAATAAAATACTTAATTTATTATAATGTTAAATAATTAATATATTATTAATTATTAATAAAAATATGTTAATTTAATTGTTTATATATTTTAAATCATACAAACCATATAACATAACTAGACATAACATTCATGAAAACTGAAGCATATATGCTAAGAAATCATCACCACAGCAGCCGTTAGCTATAGATTGTTAATACTATAAATTAAACGACCCACTAACACCATATTTTCTCCTACTTCATACCTCACCTAGTAAATCATTTTCAGCACACTCAGCACTTTAGAAGCCATATCTGAATGTATGTCTAAATATTAAACTGACAAAATATAAATATAAAAATGTTTATATATTTTAATGAAATTACTAAGATAACCTTTGTCGGTAAGGACAAAAAAAGAAATTCTCTAAGCCACACATCACAACATGTTTATTTATAATTTTGTTTGATACTGTAAAAATGTTTATATATTTTCACGAAATTACTAAAATAACCTTGTCAGTAAACCAAGCCACACATCACAACATGTTTAATTCTTGGTCGTGTTTTTAATTGTGTTGTTGTTATATTTTTCTTAAGGCATCAATTTAAAGAACATGAATTTCTATAAATTTTTGTACCTAATTATATCTATTATTCTAATTAATAATTTTTAAGATACTAAAGTAATTATTTTTGTCCAAAACTTCTTTCAGAAGCTTCAAATAACTCCTCTACCTAGTAGGATATAACATCTTCTTCCTCAAGGTTATTTTAGTAATATCATGTCTGTATATATATATATATATATATATATAAGCATTTTTTTGGCTTTGCTTTCTTGTAGTTTCGTTGTCAACACCATTAATAAAATTTTTTTAGAGAGTTTAGCTTTTTTAACCTTCTTGGTTTTAGCTCTTAGTTTTGGTTGGTTAGTGGGTTAGGCAACTTGCCAAGCTTTCTGATTAAGCTTGTACTCTTCATGTTCTTGATTATAGTGGAATTTTCACGTTGCCCTTGCCCATGTAAGTAGGTTTTAAGTCGAAACACATAAATCCTGTGTTATTTGTTGATTTATTTAATGCATTATTTCCTTGTGCATGTCTTGCTATATTTCCTTGTGAGTGTATTTGAGTACGTATTAGCTACTTTGCTCTATCTACTTCAACAAATGGTAACAAAGTGAGTATTTCGACTGTCTTCTTGACTGTATCTATGGATTTGTATATCTAATTGGTTTTGATATTGAGTTGTTTCAGTTGTTTGGCTTCGACTGTATGTTTAATTAGTTAATATGACTGCAAGTATTTCATTTTGATGTTGAGAAATTCATAGGAAAGAATAGTTATAGTTTATGAAGCATTAAGATGCAAGCGAGGTTAGTTTAATAGGGATTAGTTAAGGCTTTAGGTGGCCAAGATAAATTGTCGGATTCACTTTCGGATGATCAAAAAGATGATTTGATGGAAAAAACACATAATGCTATTTTACTTAGTCTTGGAGATGAGGTTTTGCGAGAGGTTGCTGGTGTATCATCTGCACCTAGCTTATGGCTTTAGATGGAAAGAAAGTATATGATGAAGTTATTGACCAAGCAGCTCTTCCTTAAGCAGCGACTCTACACCCTTAAGATGGAAGAAGGAACACCTTTGTCTCAACACCTTGATGCATTTAATACTATTATTATGGATCGCAATAATATTGATGTTAAAATTGATGATAAGGACCAAGCTTTGATTGTTTTGTGTTCTTTACCTCCGTCTTACAAGAACTTTGTGGAGAACATGTTGCATGGCCATGACGACATTACTATTGATAAGGTAAAGACAACTTTGGGTTCAAATGAGTTGAGAAAGTAATGGACTGGTAAAGTAGTCAAGGTGAAGGTTTGGTTACTCAAGGGAGATCCAAGACAGTTGTGGTAATTCAAGTAGTAAAGTCTCTACATCACAGTCCAGAAAAAGAGTGAAGTGTTATTATTGTAAAAAAAATGGACATAAGAAAGGAATGTCCGAACAAAAAAGAGAAAGTTGAATCACAAGAGTAGACCAAGGAAGGTACAAATAGGGTTATTGCTGAGTCTTGAGATGATGCTACAACTATTCTAACAGTATCTGATTCATATACTAGTGAAAAATAGATTCTTAATACAACTGCTACATTTCACATTAGCACCTCAAAAGAGTTATTTTTGACTTGTGAGAGGTGTGCTGGCCCAACACTAATGGGAGATGACCATATTTGTAAAGTTGTGGGAATTGGTTTAGTTCGTATTAAGATGTTTGATGTTTCTATTAGAACCTTGACAAAAGTTCAACATATCCTAGAAATGAAGAAGATCTTATTTCTTTGGGTACTTTGGACAAGAAAGGATTTCAGTATTTTGATGAAGGTGGAGAATTGAGAGTATTTTCTGGTTCCTTGACTATAACATCACTTGGTTATGGCATATGTGACTTAGACAGATGAGTGAGAGGGGTTTATCTATGTTGAACAAATAAGGTTTGTTGTATGGGCAGTGTATTGGCAAGCTTGACTTTTATGAATACTATATTCTTGGCAAGCAAACTCAGGTTAAGTTTAGCATTAGGATTCATTGAACTCAAGGTATTATTGATTATTTTCATTCTAATCTTTGGGTCCTTATCTAGTTATGTCGAAGGGTGGTTTTAGATATTTATTGACTTTTATTGATGATTTCTTAAGAAAGGTCTGGGTGTATTTTCTGAAAGCAAAGATCAACTGTTTGTCACCTTCAAACAATTCACGACTTTGATTAAAAAACAAACGGGAAAAAAGATCAAGCAGTTTGGAATAGATAATGGTTTAGAGAATTGCTCAAGTGAATTTGATGAGTTCTACAAGAATGACTTAATAGTAAGACACAATGCTATTCGACACACACCACAGTAGAATGAGGTTGTAGAATGCATGAACAGAAAACTCTTGGAAAGAGCTCGATGTATGAGATAAAACACTGGGCTTAGTAAAGATTTTTGGAATGAAATTATTAATACTACTTCCTATTTGGTTAATAGATCTCCGTCCACAACTATTGAGCTAAAAACTCCTAAAGAGGTATGGTCTGATAGTCCTGCTGATTACTCTAGTTTGAGAGTGTTTGGTTGCCCTGCTTATGCTTAAGTTAATGAGGAGAAATTGAAACCACAGGCAAAGAAATGTAATTTTCTTAGATATGGCCAAAAGGTGAAAGGGTACAAATTGTGGTGTCTTGATTCAAATTCTCCCAAGTTTATTGTTGCAGAGATGTGACTTTTTATGAGTTATCCATGCTTTGATTACCAATTATTCCTGTGAAAAAGAAGAGTCAGTTGAAAAGGGACATTACGGTGTTGAGTAGCAAGTAGAGTTTCAGATGGAGACTCCTAATATTTCTACCTCAAATGAAAGTATTTTAGTCCAATATGATCAAGCTAAGGTGGAGGATTCACATGAAGAAACCATTACACCTCAAGAGCAGTAATATGGATTTGCCACTAATAGATCGAGGAGACAGATCAAACCTCCTCAAAGGTACGCTGA
The DNA here is from genome assembly GCA_025531925.1 of Erythroxylum plowmanianum. NCBI lineage: Eukaryota > Viridiplantae > Streptophyta > Magnoliopsida > Malpighiales > Erythroxylaceae > Erythroxylum > Erythroxylum plowmanianum. The sequence goes on from JANVCQ010000001.1 coordinate 19,280,227, forward strand.
TGTTAATTTGATTTCTTATGCACTTAGTGTGGCAGAGTTTATTGGTTCTGAATCTTCTTGTCACATGTAGTGAGTCTAAACAGTGGTTAGTTGCTATGAATGAGGAGGCTGATTCTCTTTATAAGAACCACACATGAGAGTTAGCTAAAAAGTTATTGGTTGCAAATGGGTCTTTAAGAAAAAGGAAGGAAGCTTAAGGCTCGAAGAAACTAGATTCAAGGCATGGTTAGTTGCTAAGGGCTTTAGTCAAAGGGATGGGATTGATTATAATGAAGTTTTCTCTCCAGTTGTGAAACATACACCCATTGTTATGTTACTTACCATGGGAGCCAAGTTTGACGTGAAATTTGAGTACCTTGATGTTAACATTTAAAACAACTTTGTTTTATGGTGAGCTTGAGGAAACAATCTATATGCATTAGCCAAAGGGGTTTATAGGAATTAAAACAATCACCAAGGTAATGGTATAAATGGTTTGACAATTTTATAATTGATCATGATTTTGTTAGATGTGTTTACGATGCTTGTGTTTATCATAAGAAACTCTCAGATGATTCATTCATTTATTTGTTGCTTTTTATTGATGACATGTTAATTACTGTAAAAGATATATTGGAAATCAACCGGTTGAAATATTAGTTGAATGTTGATGTTAAGATGAAGGATTTAAGAGCGGCTAAGCAAATTTTGGGGATGGAGATTCACAGAGAGCGAAAGCAGGTAAGCTTTGTTTATTGCAAAAGAGCTACATTAAAAAAGTTCTTAAGCATTTTGGTATGGCTGAGGAGAAACCTGTGAGTATTCTTTTAGCAGCTCACTTTAGGCTTTCTGCCTAGTTGCCGCCCTAAACTGATGATGAAAAGCAATAAATGATTGCATTCCATACTCAACTATAATTGGGAGTGTGATGTTGCACTTAACCAGATATTTCATATGCAATCAATATGTTTAGTAGGTATATGTCTTGTCCTGGTAAAGAAAATTAGCAGGCAGTGAAGTAGATTCTCAGGTATTTGACAGGTACAACAGATTTATGTTTAGTGTATGATTAGAGTGATTACTCTAGCAATGTTATAGGTTATGTTGATTTTGATTATACTGAGGATTTGGATAAAAGAAGATCTTTGATAGGTTATATTTTCAAGCTTGCTAGAAGTGCCATTAGTTGGAAGGTTATTTTACAGTCTACTGCTGCCTTCTCTACATCTGAGGCGGAATATATGGCAGCCATAGAAGCTGAAGGAAGGATTGTGGTTGAACGTTTGGTTAACTATTTGGGATTGTAGCAGGATTCTATTGTTGTGCTTTGTGATAGCTAAATTCTTGAGTGGACTAAACATATTGATGTTAGGTTTCACTTTGTTTGGGATTATGTCTCGCATGGTGCTGTGATGATTAGCAAGGTTACTACTGAGGAGAACCAAGTAGACATGTTAATGAAACCTATTACTACTCACAAGTTCAAGCATTACTTAGACTTGATTGTTATTTGCAGTTGTTGATTACCCTAGGGGGCATATGAGGCAGAGGTGATCCAATTTCGAGAAAATTGCTATAATGTTTGACTTAAAGAAATTTCAAGCCAAGATGGAGATTTGTCATGATGTGTGGTTGGAGAATTTCCTTTTATGCCCTTAATAACAAGGTTATTTTAGTAATAACATGTCGAGATAGATATATTGGAATTGAGGGCAATTGACTGGTGTGTGGTGTTTTTTTTGTTTGGTTTTGTTGTAGTGTCGCCGTCAACATCATAAATAAAAAATTAAAGAGTTTAGCTTTTTTAAGCTTTTTGGTTGGTTAGTAGGTTAGACAAGTTGCTAAGCTTTGTGATTAAGCTCGTACTCTTCATTTGCTTGATTATAGTGGAATTTTCTCGTTGCTTCTACCCATGGAAGTAGGTTTTAAGCTGAACCATGTAAATTATATGTTCTTTTATGATTTATTTTGGCATTATTTAATTATGAGTGTCTTATGTATTTTCTTGTGAGTCTATTCGCCACTGTATTAGCTACTTTGGCTCGATCTACTTCAACAAAACATGATTTTATACATGAGCGCATAGTAATCCGTATCCTTTACATTATTTTTCAAAAAAATCTTGTAAAAATATTGTTGACCACACCAAAGTATATTTAACCTTCTTCAATACAACCTTAAAAAGTGCAAAAGCATATAGCAATCTGTGTCTTTTACATTAATGCTTATTATTATTTGTGCTCTCTCGTCCAAATGGTAGTTACTTGGTCTTAATATGTTATAATAATTTTTGTACATATAGGTAGTATACAATTTATAGGTGGTGTATGATGTATTTAATTCTAGTAAAATTTCAAATGTAACATAATATTCTTTGTACTCATTCATTTTGACATGTAAAATTATTGTGATTAGCTAATTTCCAATTACTTCCATATGCTTAGTTGTTCACGTGTCCTAAAATTGTAAATTCAATAAAAGTTAATAATAAAATTTAATGAAAGAAACAATTTTGAATTTTTAACAAAAAAGATGAAGATTTTTATAACTTTTTTAAAAAAGAAAATTTAATAAAAGTAATAAAACTAAAAAAAAATTGATGCCCTTGATTTAGTTTGCAAACAAAAGATGGGATGTGACAATTTGGCGTTAATATTATAGTATATGAAAAACAGGAGGTAGTTGTTTCTCCGAAGTTGCGTATATTGGGAAATTCAGACTTTCAATTGACAATGGATGCGCCAATATTGGAGGTTTAGAATTTATATGATAAGTTCAGGTCTTTTTTTCTCTAGCAATTTATATTAAAAAATAATTAGTGAATTTATGAATTTTTACATGTAGAATATAGAATATAATAATAAAACTTGACTCTTATTTTCTTAGTTATTTTCAAATAAGTATAAATAATTTTTTTTAAAAATCCTTAATTTACAATTAACTTTTCTTTACAATTACTCGTATCTTAGTAATTTATTTTTTAAATAAAATAAAACAAAATATCTCCTTCTTTTTTATGATATAAACAATAAGTTTTTTAAAGTTTTATATAAATTAATGTGTGGAGAGTAATTTAGGAATTTATATTTATTTGATAAAGTTTTTTCTGCTAATTTAAAATTTAAAAAGTAATGAATTTATGAATATTTTAGATTCAAAATATAAACATGATAATCATATCCACACTTCTAAATTTTTAGTTATTTTGGATAATTATAAAATAAAATTAGTTATTTTGGACGAACTAACGGCTACTTTAGAAACGAATTTTTAAAACATTCACGTTCATACTCTCTCCCTCCACTTTACTCCGAATTCCAAAATCAATAAGGAAATCTCCAACCTGATTTTGCCTATTCCTATTAGGAAAAGGACACCATGTAGTGAAATACATATATACATTACATTACTGTACTTTCTTGTTCGCTGGTCCTGTTTGATGGTGACTCTCAAAGACTTGGAGCATTTGGGAGATGGATCTTCTGAGAGAATGGTTGACAAAGTATGTCAACTTCCAGAAAAGCGTTCAGAGTTGTACTTTCAATTGTTAACTCAAACAGTAGTTGCTGACATGATCCAAAACAAAAAGAAAAACAAAGTCGAACAACATCTTCAACTGTCTTCTGTTGTTGATTTGGCTTCGTTTTTCTCACTTCCACCATCGTGCAAGAGGAAGAGGGGCAGCAATCGAGTTCCTAAACCTGAGGATAAACCTCAAAGTTTGGAATATGAAGATCTTGCTTCTAAGGATGGAAGCTTTGAAGATGCTGCCAGACAAGAACTGAAAGATCCTGTTTTTACAACAAAGGAGTTAAGCCTAAGCTGCGAAGACCAACACTTGGAGAGTTTGATGATGAAGGTCAAGAAGGTTAAAAGACGGTGTTATAAAAGTGACGGCAAAGTGAAAGAAGTCGGTCAAGTGAAAAGAGAAAGGTGATGAAATTTGGAAGCTTTGAGCAACTGGGTGTTTCAGCATTTGAGATGCCAGCTGATATGAAGGACTATATCGAAAACTTCGGAGGAACAAATCCTGTAATATTGATCGTGAAATCACTCTATAGGACTGACCTGAGTAGGCATCATGGCCGTTTCACCTTTCCCTTGAACCAAATCAAGAACGAATTTCTTACACTGGAGGAGAAGGCAGAACTAGATAACAAAAGGCCTTTAAGCCTGTGTTTGGATCGAGGGAAAGTAAGAGAAAAGAAAGGAAGAGAATTACATTTTTCTTCTTTTCCATTGTTTAGACAAAAATAAGCCAAGAGAAAGGGAGGGAATGGAGAGGAATAGGAAAGAAATTTGGACCAATAAAATTTCCCATCAAATTGGTGGGAAAGGAAGGGAAATTGAAGGGAAGATAACTTTCTTACAAGTAAATTACCATTATATCCTTATTTAACTCAACAGAAATAACATTCTCAGCTACAATTTCTACGCATGCATAAGATACCAATGACGAATAATTAATACTAATGACGAATATTCATAATAATAATAATAACCAATATATAAATTC
>JANVCQ010000001.1:19284821-19298545 GCA_025531925.1 Erythroxylum plowmanianum
AGTTATTAATTGTCTACTTACTATTATTCTTATTATTAATAAATTTATTAAAGATATTAAATAATATGATTAAATCCTCAATTATTACATTGCTGGAATTTTTATAAGTTGTGCTAATTTTTATGTTGCTTATTATTATTAACCATTTTATTATGGTTAAAAATTATTATTGTTCTTTAATTATGTCATTGAAGAATATAGGTATTGATCAAGGACATAAAGGTCTCAAAAAATTCTTTTGTCCAATATAAGTTTCAATTCCCTCATATGATAAATTAGGAAAATAAACAAGGGAAAGGAAATCTCATTTCTCTTTCATTCTTTTCTCCTCAATATTCCCTTTCCTTTCCCTTGTGCAAATAAGGATCCAAACAAAACATAAACGTTGGATTTATAGAGCCAAGCTTTGACATCAACTCTTCCATGCGCTTGACCAAATGGACGATGACAAATACAAGTTGCTACACGTTGACAAGTGGATGGAAGTCAGTTTTGGACAAGGAAAAGAACGACATGGAAGACGGTGATGGGCCCAACTATGGAGTTTTAGGTGGAGCGGAAATCTCCACTTCTCACTAACACTGCTTAGAACTACAAGCAGAGGATATGGAGGCTGATCCTTTAGATTAGGCTGCAACTTTTCTAATTTGATGTCTCTGATTTAAGAACTTAATTCAGCTTTGATGTACCAGATTACTGATACTTCACTTGGCTTATATGAAATAATAATAATAATAATATTTAGTATTACTTGCTAAATACAATTACTTGTTTTTTATTGGCTAATAAAACAGTCGTGAAATAGTGTTTTACTTTAAAATTTATCAAATTGCTTGGAGAATGAACCATGCAATGATTTAATTAAATGACGGTTTATATCAAATTCTTTAAGCTTTACAAAAATATTTGAATCAAGTGATACTTCGTATTGGGACTTACCTATGTTTCACTACAAGAAAAACGTTATTTAGCGACGGAAATTACCAATATAATATGATTGGATTCTGTTAGTAATATTAATTAGTGACAAAAACAACCGACAGACAAAGACGTCGTTAAAACGATCGCAGGTAAATTTACCAACATATTTATTTTGAGTCTATTGGTAAATAAACCGACAGTTGCCTGAATACTTATGTTAGTGGGTAATTTTACTATTGGTTTACTGCAAATCTGTTGGTCAATGTGTCCACTGTGGTCTGAAGCCGATTGACTTGATCGGTTTGTGACCGTCTCCTAAATACTATTGTACTGAATGTGGAGGATTGCGAATAATATGTGTTCGCAAATGAACCTAGCCCAAAGATCCTTCCACAATGGTCTTCACCACCTATTGTATAAGATATGTCTGACTTTCATTCACAGCTTGCTCGTGTTGAGATTGTCGTTGAATGTTTTCTTGTATTTGATTCTATTAGGAAGTAATGTTTATATTAGTAAGTTATAATTATTAAGAAATAATATTAAAATATTAATTTAACATATATTCAGTTCTCTACATCGGCTATTGACGAATGTCACACCGTCATGCTTCTTAATGTGAGTAGCAAAACAGATGACGAGGTGTAAGCCTCATGCCCATAGACTTTTTCTACATAAGAATAAAATGTCATATGTGAACTAGAATTTATAAAAATTTCTGCAGAGTTTCCTCTATTTTTATGATATTTACCTCTTGTTGAACAAATAAAATAACTCAACATAACCATATATAGTACCAAATATTTATACCATTATTATTATCTATAATACACATATTTTCATTTCGATATTTACTAATCAATTTAAATTGAAATATAGCAAAGTAAAATAATTACAATATAACTGTCAAGTTTAGATACTTACAAGTCTCTCTGCATGTTCGTGGTGGGTAATTGATCCTCCCGTATGTACGATAAGACTCTCTCCCTCCGGACCTCCACGTCTGTTGGTGAAGTTACGTCCTGAGATGGACATTGTCTCAAGTGATGTGCAATACTTCGGTCAATGACTCCATATTTGCTCATAAATATAAGGTGGTCGTACACCAGCCTTATGTATAGCACTAATAAAGTCGCGATAACGTGTACGAGCTCGCCTATCCCATACTATATGTATGATTGCGTCGAAACCAGAATCTCAGAAAAATTCTTTCTGAAATAAAAAGAAAAAATTTTATAACTTTTAATGTAATAATATTTATCTAATTAATGTATACAGATCAATTAAAAAAGAAAATAAATTTTTATTCTACCTAAAACTCTTTAAAGTAAAATGCCTTTGTGGCCTGAGAGATATTCTTTCATACATAACCCTCAGGATCAATCCTCTCCTTAAATTTAGATATCATATTTCTATAACACGATCCAGACAGAATCAACCTAATATAAGAACAACTAATTTTATACCATTTGCAAAATCAAAAAAACTATAATGTAATTAAAAACATATAGTGTTTAATGCGATTTCACTTATAGATTATTGACAATTGTTATGTACTTTCTTCCAATAGGTCCCTCAGCTCCAGGCTAGCAGTCGTCTCCTTCATTCGATAAAAGGGGTAGTGGATGATGTGTGAGTTGGGGATGGTGCAGGTGATGCCTCATTCGCAATTGTAAGCCCTAGAGGGGGAGGAGGTGATTCAGTTGCAGCTGCAAACTATGACGGTCCACCTTCACAGTAAGTACCTCTGAACATGTGAGTGAACCTGAGCCGCATTACATCACGTTATCTCTTTGATGCCATATTTCTACCTGAAATTCATAATTTATTGAATTTTATAGAAATATAAGAATTTGAATTCAATATTTTACACAATATATGGAAAAGGAAATAAGACAATTTGTTTAATATCATATTCAAGTACAAACTTGGAAATAGAAGGTTAACAATTGTTAAATTCATAGAACAAGAACAATAACAGTCCACACTCAATAGGATGTAGGTTGACCCTTAACTAGTAGGGAGGTTACTTCACAAATTCTTACAGATATAACAATAAATCAACTTTAAAGTTGAGCCTAGTGTATTGCATCAATAAATCACAATGATACAATTATTTTCTTGGATTCCATGTGACATGAGAGTCGGTAAAGGTAAATGAGTTCCCGATGTCTGGATTCTCGAGAAGGGTCCTGAGATGTTCAAACATACCAATTGAAACAGTGATACTTCTTTCCTCAGGTGTAGGGTTTCTAACACCTTCTTGCAACAACGTTTCTACAATAGATAAACTTGTAGAGGATACAGTGAATGAGTCACTAGATTTAGTATCAAAGACCAACTTTCTAGATGAACTAATAGTACAAAGGGGTTTACCTAAAACACAATCAGTATAGAACTTAGATAATGTCATATTAGAAAACCATTAAACAAACCAAAACTAGATATTAATGCATATGTGAATGTCCATACGAGGTTTATGGAATGGATAAATTTTCCAAAAGAACTGATCTCCCTAATCCTTTATAGAACATTGTAACATCGCTCTTGCCTCTATCAGCATACATGTCATCTTCGAGATTCAAGGAAGCTTAAAACAACATGTAGTATAGACCATCAAATGTGAATACATATAATAGCTTCATAAAAGGAAATGAGATGTACAAATAATGAAAGTGATGTTATCTAAATGATACTAAGCACCTTGAAGTAGAAGATCGGTCATGGAAGGCAAACGATCATTAATATATGAAGTGGAGATTTTTCCTGCATTTTTTATTCCTCTGATTGGGATAATTTTGCCACATTCTTCCTACCGGAATGAATTACTACCATCTAGGACTAGTCATCATGTCAACATTCCTTGATTAAGATTTTGAATTAAACACTTTACATAATATATTGAAAAGGAAATAATTGATTTGTTGAATAAAATATTCAATTACAAACACAAATTAATAGCTATCATAACGTAATTATAAATTACAATAATCTTCTTTTTCAAAAGAATAAGAATCAAACTCCAGCTCCTCTTTAGATCTCTAACCCTCGTCATCCTCTCTAGATGAAATTTCAACATATTCATTAAATTGATCGTTCAAAGGTTCATTATCGTCATATGTGACAGATGCATTTATAAAATAAACATCTTCCTTAAGCGCTCCATTTTTAATTCTCTGCTCTCCTTATCTATGTGATTCAAACACACCTCTAGGTTTAACTTTGCAAACTGCCAACCAATCTAACTTATCTTGTCCTAAGCTTGGAAAAGGGACATAACACACCTGTTTTGCTTGCATTTCCAACACAAAAGGTTCAAATTGTCTCAATCTTCTTCGGTTGTTGATTTAAACTAGATTGTATTGAGTATGCACTTTTGGTCCAACATTTAGAGTCGGGTCATACCTGTCATATTTAAATATCATACAACACTTTATTGACAATGCAAAGTATTGAACTTCAAATATCTCAATAATTTTACCATAGTAATCCATCAATTCTCCCTGTACAGAAACTCCACTATTTATCGTTGCCATAATACGACTATGATATTCTGTATGATATTTGTATCCATTAACGAAATACATCGGATATGATTTAATAATTTGTAGAGGCTCCTTTGTAAGATCACAAATGAACTTGTTCTCTATTGGATTTTCTAAGGCCTACATAAAAGAAATTATCGTATCAAAGAGTATAATGTCATTTCAACACTTAAATCTTATAACACAGGATTATAAGAATATTTGTAAGTAAAAGCTTACATATCTCTCTAACCATCGAGGAAAGTGTCTTCCAACTTCTTTATTTATATCATCCTGTATGTTGTCTAGCATTATCTCATGTGACAATGCCTCGTATAATCTAAATATATTATTATGTATTTCAGTTATGAACAACACAAAATTTGAAAACCAAAATAATTATATTCAACATAGTGCATGAAAGGTTGAACCTCTTGACAGTTCAATAAAATGTAACTGTAGGTAGCCTCAAATTCTTCCTCTGTTAACATTCTTCTTATTGCATGTCCATATGTTCATCCAGGATATGTTAAAATAGATAAATTGCCATCAGCATCATTCGTTCCCCCCCCACCCCTCCCATCGTCATTATGATGAACTTTTCTTTCTCTTGTATGAACATACGACTCAAAATAATATGAACAAAATGTACTAGTTTCCTCTACTAAATAACCATTACATATCGAACCTTCAACTCTAGCCTTGTTTTTGACATTTTTCTTCAAGTAATGCAAATACCTATATTAGAGAATATGATTATTACAATTTACTAGTTACTTCAATTATAATAATTTAAATTTGAATTACCTCTCAAATGGATACATCCATCGATATTGAACTGGATCGACTAGTTTTGCCTCATATGCTAAATGCACAAGTAGAAGCACCATATAGTTAAAGAAGCTTGGAGGAAAAATCCTTTCTCACTTGCACAAAATTACTGGAATTTCTTTTTTTAGTTTTTTCATTTCAGTCAACTTGATTTCAGATGATGTTAAACTTTTACAAAACAAACTTAATTCTATTATTACTTACCAAACCTTATTCGGTAGCAACTCTTGAAATGCAATTAGAATTAACCTTTGCATAAACACATGACAATCATGACTTTTCATCCCAAATAATTTGTACTTCCCCATGTCCACACACCTTACCAAGTTTGAAACATAATGTGAGATCCCACATCAGTTGAAGTGCACCTTATAAGGGTATGGATACCTCTCCCCCACAAGACGCATTTTCCCAAGGATGGAAAGAGCAAAACTGTGAGGGGTTTGACCCTAGGCAAACTAAACTGGACAATATCTGTGGGAGGGTGGTCCGGGTTGCTACAAATGATATCAGAGCCATTTCCTGACCTGATGTGCTAGCATAGGACGTTGGGCCTTAAAGGGGCTAGGCCCCAAGGGGGTGGATTGTGAGATCTCACATCTATTGGAGAGGAGAACGAAATACACCTTATAAGGGTATGGATGCCTCTCCCATTCAGACGTGTTTTCCCAAGAGGGGGAAGAGTAAAACTATGAGGGTCTTAGCCCGAGGGGCTACCCAAAGTGGACAATACCCAGACCAACTGCTCACAAATATTGTTCTCTTTGGGTTACCCCTCGGGCTAAGACCTTTACAATTTTGTTTTTCTCCCTCTTGAAAAATGCATCTGAGGGGGAGAGGTATTCATACCCTTATAAGGTGTACTTCGTTCCCCTCTCCAGCTAATGTGGGATCTCATCATCTACCCCCTTAAGGCCCAGCATCCTATGCTGGCACATCGGGTCGGGAACTAGCTCTAATACTGCTTGTAACAGCTTAGACCACCCATCCACAAATATTGTCCGATTTGGGTTGCCCCTTGAGCCAAACCCCTCATGATTTTGCTCTTCCCACCTTTGGGAAAACACATTTAAGGGGTAGAGGTATCCATACCTTTATAAGTTGTACTTCATTCTCCTCTCTAATCGATGTGAGATCTCACAATCCACCCTCTTAGGGCCTAGCCCCTTTAGGGCCCAGCCTAGCTGGCACAATGGTTCAGATATCGGCTCTGATTTCATTTGTAACAGCCCGGACCACCTGCCCATAGATATTGTCCGCTTTGGGTTGTCCTAGGGCCAAACCTCTCACGGTTTTGCTCTTCCCACCCACAGGGAAACGCATTTTAAGAGGAGAGGTATCCATACCCTTATAAGGCGTACTTTGTTCTCCTCTCTAACCGATGTAGGATCTCACACTCTCCATCCCCTTAGGGCCTAATCCTCTTTAGGGCCCAGCCTAGCTGGCACAACGGTTATGATACCATTTGTAACAGCCCAAACCACTCACCCACAGATATTGTCTGCTTTGGGTTGCCCCTAGGGCCAAATCCCTCACAGTTTTGCTCTTCCTTTACCTGAGAAGATGTGTTTTTAGGGGAAGAGGTAACCATACCCTTATAAGGTGTACTTCATTCTCTTCTCTGACCGATGTGGGATCTCACAATCTACCCCCTTAAGGCCTAGCTCCTTTATGGCCCAGCATCCTATGCTAGCACATCAGGTCGGGAACCTGGCTCTGGTACCATTTTCTTACACTTAAGACATTGGGCCCTAAAGTGGCTAGGCTCTAAGAGGGTTGATTGTGAGATCCCACATCGGTTGGAGAGGAGAATGAAGTACACCTCATAAGGCTATGGGTACCTCATCCCCTCAGACACATTTTCCCAGAAAAGGGGAAAAGCAAAACCGTGAGGGTCTTGGCCCAAGGGGTAACCCAAAGCGGACAATATTTGTGGATGGGTGGTCTGGGCTGGTACACATAACCATCAGGAAACTTTAGACTTTTAAACCATTTGCACAATATTTCCTTTTGGTATTTGTCCAAAGTGTAACATACTTTCGGATATTTACCAGTGCAAATATCTTTATATAACTCTTTCCTTTTACAAAAAAGTTGTAAATCAGCTCATGATTTTGCATTGTCTTATGTCCTCCCTTCAATGTTCATTATAATATTGAACAAATTGTCAAAAATAGTTTTTTCAATATGCATCACATCTAGATTATGACGTATTAAATTAGTTTTCCAATATAGCAAATCCCAAAAGGTTCTTCGTTTTCTCCAACAAAAGTTTACTAATGCTTGTATTTACTTCATCAGCTTCAAATTCTGTAACTTTCAGCAAGCCTAATTCCTCAACCTCCTGCAAAATCTCTTCACCAGCTTTGTGAGGGGGAGGAGGTGCTCTTACCGGCCTATTCTTAATGAACTTTTGATTATTGCATATAAATGGATGATTTGGTGGAAGAAATTTCCTATGATTGTCAAACTAGCATATTTTACCCCTATTTGGAAGATAAAATGCATCAGAATCATTGCCACAATAAGGACAAGCCAATTTTCCAGCTATGCTCCATCCAGACAACATGGCATATGCTAGAAAATCACTAATGGTCCACATCAAAGTTGCACTTGACACAAAATTCTATTTCAGAGACACATCATATGTCTGAACACCATATTTCCAAAGATGATGTAATTTAGATATCAATAGTTGTAAGAAAACATCAATTTTATGCTTCGAATTTGTAGGCCCTGGCACAATCACTATCAAGAACATATATGCATCTTTCATACACTTCCATGGAGGCAAATTATAAGGAGTAACTATGATTGGCCATGATGAATATTACTGGCCGGATTGACCAAAAGGTTGGAATCCATCCGTCAATAATCTCAACCTAACATTTCGACTTTCAGCTGCAAACTCAAGATAGGTTTGGTTAAAATGTTTTCATGCATTTCATCTAATGGATGACTCATTATTCCATCTTCCTGTTCGTGTTCATCATGCGATCTCATGTGAGATGCAGTAACATCAAAAGCATATAATCTTTGAAGTCTCGGAGTTAGCAGGAAATAATACATCCATTCTAGGGTACCAATTTCTATCTCATAGAATGCTTGTTAGGCTTGAACCTAGATTGACCACAAAATTTACACTATTGTAATTTCACATCATCTCCCCAATACAACATACATCCCAATTTGTAACACTCAATCTTTTAAACAAGCAAACCAAGACCCCTAATAAGTTTCTTCATATTGTAAGAACTATCAACCATGGTATGATCAGGAGGTAATGACTCATTATACCATTCAAAAATTTTATCAAAACCAAGGTTCGAAATATGCCCTTCAGACTTTATGTTCAATATTCGAGCAATTGAAGACAATTGAGTCATTGTCTCATAATTTGGCCATAATTCTTGGTCAGTTGACTATAGTAAGTCAAAAAATTATTTTGCATGTGGGTTAGGTTCTTCTTTAAGATTTTCCCTATTTTCCTCAAAGGTATAACCGGTTGCATCATAAATCATTTGCATGTATGGATTTTTAGTTTTATCCTTATAATTTGTTCTAAATCCAATTCTCCTTTAAACTCATTTAAGTTGACAGACGATTGTGCTTGTTTACCCCTTGAGGTGCTACAAATCAATGGTTCCCCATATCATGTCTACTCAATATAATTGGGGACAAACCCTTTTCTTAGCAAATTCCCATTAACTTCATCAATAGGAAGGAAACATTTGTGTTGCACTTTTTACATGGACATCTGATCTTTGGCCCATCCATATATGCAGGTTGAGAATATGCATAATGAGTAAAAGCTTTAGCTCCCTCAAGAAATTCAGGATTAGTGAAACCATCAGGTGTTAATCATCTATATATCTAAGATCTATCAACATTACTCATTTCTAGAAAACTGTTAATTTAAAACAGTGAATCCATAGTTAGTATCATTCATGTTTGCCAAAGATTACAAAACATCTAAGATAAGACTTGTGAAACAAGAGAACAAGTTCTTGTTCTAACTCCTAGGCTCTTGGTATTTTCACCGATAAACCTCATGGGAGCTCCATCATGGGTTATGGGTTAAGGTTTATGGGTTGACATCTAAAATATTTTTAAAATGAAGATCGAACATATATGTTTGTAATCATATATGTTAGAAGAGAATTAATGTTAAAAGTTTGATATTTAACCTATATTAAATATGTACTAGTGCCAAATATAATAAGTATTCATAAAAATATGAATACTTATTTTAATAATTTAGTTTAACATATACAATTTTAAAAAAGATGTGTGTAAACATTCGCACATGAAAAGTAAACAGAACATAATCATTTCAGAGAGCATCAATGAAATAATGGATTGACATAATTAAGGTAATTAGAACAATAATATAAGTCAAACTCATCCTATATTAATTCATTGATAAACTGAAGTTCATACCACAAACAATTTTAATTTGTGCAAACCAAATTAAATCAACCATGTAATAAGTTCAGATGGGAAGTTCAAATTAGACCCAAATTAAACCAAGTTCACAACACATAGTAAAAAACAAATTCACTTACCCCAACCGACACGCTGAAGGATCTTGCTGAAGTACGTGAAAGAAGATGATGACAAAGCTAGAATGAAGAATATAGAAACTGATACAAATTCAATTAAAATGTGTGCAAATTCATTGTTGACATTGTCAAAAATATAAGGAAATGAATGTCATTTGAACACCTGCTAAAGCTTCTCTTCAATCTCCTTCAAAATAGAAATACTGCCAACAAATGAGGTCCTACAATCAAGAACAAAATTGTTCACAATTTAGAAAGTAGGATATATTAAAACAATCATATAAAATGAACATGTTAGGATCAATGGTGAGCAATATTGATTTAAAGGTGGTAGATATTAAAGAATTGACTAATTGAAACATAGAGGATATCTTTATAATTGAAAGTCAAGAGAAGGATAGATGAATGAGTGTTATAATGAAGGACATCAACTATGCTTGTCTTCACTCAATAAGTATACATATTGTAGCAGTAAGTTAATATGCAATGAAAAAAAAGAAAGGCCATTGAAAATAAAGTATGTACATCTAGTATTGGTAAAATGTCTAATTAGAAGACCTAGATAATTAGGATCCATAACGTCAAACATTGCATCATTTAAATAAAAGAGAAAAGAGTAAGCTAATGAATATTTGCCTTTATTTCCTAATTGGAATTTTTAATATTATAATTATTTACATTTCTACAAACAAATAAAGGATATTAATAACATATAGAAAAGTTAGCAAGTGCATTTATTTTATGGTTTTTCATTTAACGTATTGGTTCCTACATTGTCCCTGTATTTGGAAACATGGTAGCATGAATCATTCTAACTTAAAATTACTGTAGTAAGTACTAACTACACTAAGTACCAAGGCATATAAAAATACTCAAAATACAAGTTAAATACTCTCAAAATTATGCTAAGAACATAAAGGAATTCTAATAACATAACATGTGTATAAAACTTATCTCTAAGACGATGAGTTACTAAATTTGGTAAGATCAATGACTAAGTTTAGGCATGAGTAAGTTTAGGCATGTATTGTTGTTAGAAGGTGACCTAGATATTATTTTTAATAAAGATTAAGTGGATGGGTGATCATTTGAAAGATTGGATGAAGTAGAAAGTTGACTTACCGTAGGTATATTTATTGGTGTTAGATTTGAGTTAGAGGTGAAGGATGATGAAAAAAATTAGAACGAGATACAGATTCTAGGGTTCATATTTGAACAAAGTCATTAGTCATTCTAATTCTACCCAAATTGAATTAGCTCCATGCACTAGAGAAGAAAAAAACATTTTGCGAAATAAAAAGAAAGCTTTTTTTTATTAAATTTAAGATACCTTGCAAGATAAACTCTATTGCTCTCTATGTCAAACTAATGATACGCATGATGAGATGGAAAAGTACTAAGACAAACAAATATTTCAGTTTTATAAACGATATTGTGTTGTTTTATAAAAACATAAAAATGAAATACAACATAAATAAAAAGGCCTCAATGATAAGTAATTTAGATTGTCTTTAAAACAGAATAAAATATGATAACTTATTGCTTTTAGATAGATTTGACAAATTATTAATAAACATGATATCAACATCTAAGGCATAGTTCTAGTATTTAAATGAAACTTTATTATGTGCAGGTAAAGACAAACTAGTAACAATTTTTGATCCAAAACACCATTTTATTCATGAGTGTATGGACAAGCAATGTGATGAACTATGCCGATAAATGAAAATATTTATTTAATTTTTTATATTTTCCTTATGAAATGTATTGATTTTTATGAAATTATGGTTCAATAAGAGACTCCAAATTAAAAAAAGATATAATTTAGTCTTATTTTTAAGGAATTAAACAAGTTTAATGAAAGAAGTCATTAGTGAAAAGAACAATATATTGATGGCCTAAATAAAAGGGAATAAGAGCATATCCTCAACTATCAAAACGGACAATATCAAAAAGGTCTTTCTAATAAATAGAGATTATTTAGAGAAGATGGTACATTAAATTATTTTATTATTTTTGTGAATAATATCACCACAAAAAGGTTCGAGTCGAATATGCCCATCATCTATTATAAACGTTATAGAGGTTAATGTATTCATATTCAATCATTTACTGTGAGTTTTTTAAAGGTTAATGCATTCATATGTCAATTATATATATGAGTTTTTCAGAGATTAATATATGCTTCTTATTCAAAGGTAGATGAAGGGCATAAATTCTTCACTCACTTAGTTCTTACGAGAGAAGTTTCCTAATTACTAACTACTTGATCTTGAACGGAGTCAAACTACAAAGAAATAGTTGTCACATTTATGAACATAACAAATTTAAGGACTTAAACAAATCTTAAGCTCAGAAAACTTTGAGCATTTGTTCTTTATGGTTTGATGTCTTTTAGGAAGATTTAACCAAGTCTTAAGCTTAGAAAAACTGTTGTCAAATTTGATTATTCTTCTATTGTATTAACTCATTCGTCTTAACAAATAAAGTTCATCTTCTTATTAATACAATTTTTCAAACAAGAGGAATTTCAACAAACACCTAATATGCATCAACAAATCATCCCAACATCATAACCAAATTTGAAAACCTCTCCTTCTAACACTAACATTTCAACCATAAATCTTCTTATCAATTCACAAAATACTCAAACATACGAAACAAGTCAAAGAAACAAACAAATTTAATAAAAAGAAAACAAACACAGTTTGCAATATACCTCCACGAAAATGCAACAATTGTGGGAGAAGAGGACGAGCTTCCGATGCAGCATGAACTAGCGTCAATGCCAACGACAGGTGATGGACAGGAGAGGACAAATTGCTAAAGGAGATGACGCAGTAGAGAGGAGAAGAAGAATGAAGGAGAGCTGATGGGGAAAAGTCAAAACTTCATTATTCAGCCACCAATTCCCGCCTTAATTGTCGACGGTATTGTTCCGATGCTAAATTATATTTTCCCATCAGCTTTTTCGACAAATTAATAAAAGCCGTCGGTAATTCGCAACGATTTGTTTTTTGTCATTATTTTTTCGTCGCCAGTTCCTTATTTTCTTGTAGTATTTTATAATGGATAAAATCTAGATTTCGAAATGTTTAAAAAAATTTAGTTGAAAGGGTTCTCAACTTCCCATCATTTATATAAACTATAACCTAATCCAAATCAAATTTATGAAGATGCATGTTAACTTCACTTCCAAGTCGTAAACAAACAAAGATGTTTGCTAGCTTTCTTGTCTCCTTATTCCTGTAAACTTAGATGTAACCAAATTATCTAATTTATAAATCCTAGCTGTGTTTTTCTATTATCTATATTGTTCCTTTAGCTTCTATATTTTGACCAAATCTCTATGTTTATTGTAAAATGCAAAATAAAATATAGTGATTAATTGATCTTATTTGACTAGTATTTATTTAGAGTGAAAGTTAGTCTAATAAGAAGAAAAAGAAAAGTTTGAAAAGAAGAATAAAGAAGAAGATCATCCACATCTAAGAACTTAATAATTTCAGCAATTGAAGTAATCAAATATAACTTTTGATGATTTAATACTATTAAAGAGGTTGAAATATTTTGAAGGATATTATTTTGTATTTGATAATGTCAATCAATTCTAACTTTATTAATAATTTCTTCGTATATAATAATAACCTACCCAAACTATCAATAATTATCTCTAAGTTACAAGAGTTTTGGTGTAACATCCCATCACCGATGGGAAGGGTAAAATAGTAATTTGGAATGGGTTAGGAGTGTTTAAACTTATCTCGGCATGTTCATTCATCATATGGCCTCTATATATATATGAATGCCAATTTTTGCACATGCACATGATTGTACATGCATTCATGACATTTCCCGGCATATGTGTTTATTGTGAAAAAAATAT
>JANVCQ010000001.1:19330553-19343321 GCA_025531925.1 Erythroxylum plowmanianum
ATAAAACGTGGATGAGAAAAGGAGATAGATTAATGTCTTACTCTTGTATATGGGTGATGGGTAAAAATTCATAGATTGTTATAGAGACGATGTTGAGGTTGAATGATCATCAAAGTGATGTGTAGATGAGTACAAAAAATTTGTTTATGAATAGGTAAATATATATGTTTTGTTTTGGTTAATGATCAAATATAGATCATGGATTGGTTTGTGAATGCTACTGAGTTGAAATGGAATTGAGAATGAGAAATAGGAGGAGTAGAAAAGATGATCTTTGTATAAGTTGTGTTAGGGTAAGATTTGGAAACAAAAGTGGTGGTTGATTTAGAAAATGTGGCAGCAACATGATCTTTGAATATGCTTCTGTGTTTTAGCCATAACTTTTTGTTCAGTTATCCAAATGAGATGATTATTTTCATGAATATATCAAATTTAAATTATGTCTTTAAGAGTCTCAAAATTTGACATGAAATTGAGAACAGGGCACAGTACACTGTTGGATGAATGTATGTGTTGTGTTCTATTTTGAGTGTATAAGAATGTGTTATATTTTGATGTTTATGATCAAGTAGGGAATATGAAATGTGTATGGATGATGTTGAGTTGAAGTTAGGTATACTTGAAGAAGTATCCATTTGAGATGATGAAATCAAATAAGTTAGAGAAGTTGGTTTAGAATAAAAGAAAAAGATAAAGAGAGATAAAAGTTTGATCTGAAATTTCTTGATTAAACTGTATTGATCTAGGAAGATTTTGATAAAATAGTCTCCATGAAATTGTAGATAATTCTTTTAGCTTTTCATTGATATAAAGTTTGCAATTTTTGGAGTTCTGGATCAAAAGTTATGGAGGTTTGAAGAAGAGAGGGGGAAAAGAAAAATTCAGCAAGAAGAGGAAAGTCACCCTCGTGCATAAGCACGACGATAACATTGCATGGAAAAAAATTGGAAGTCACCCTCATAATAAGCACAATGGTGACTTTGCATGGGAAAAATTGGAAGTCACCCTCATGCTTAAACATGACGGTGACTTTGCATGGGTGAGTTAAAAGTCACCCTCGTGCATAAGCAGGATAGTGACTTTGCCTGAACTAACTCACCCTAAAAACCTTTGCTTCTCTTGGCTATATCTTCTTCATCCAACCTCCAAATGACATGGGACTTTAACCATTGGACTTGTAACACATTGATCTTCATCTCCATAAAAAATCATAACCATACTAAATCATTTGGACGAGATTGATTGATTGAATTGGGATGAAAATGATGAACAATTCTGGAACTTCATAACTGGAGTATTTTTCATTGACCATACTTCGGTATTTTGATTATATATTGATTTGTAGGGTTTCAAATGGAATTATTCTTCAATTGTAGTAAACTAGAGACATAGGGCTATAATTTGTATGAAGAGATCAAATTTGAATTCTGTCTCTAGAATTTTAGATTTTTGAACCAAATTGAATGATCTCGGTTTCATTAGAAACTTAAGACAATGGGGAACATTTTTCTGGAAGAGAGTATTGTCAAATTTCTTCAATTGCATTGTCTAATTGATCATGGAAAATAGACCTAAAGGTTTGGAATTTTGGAGATGTTATAAGAAGAAATGAGAGTTTTGATAATGTGTGATCATGTAATATTGGAATAACATTAATGAGTGAATTGTTGGTATTAAAGTACCAGAGACATGTGTAAAATGGAGATAAAGTGGTTCATATGATTAAATTTGTGATTCATAAAGCGGAGTAAAGTGTATCTAGTAAAAGTGAATAAGAAGTGAGTTATGAAAGCAAATGATGCAAAAAAAATGAGAAAGTGATAAAATGTGAAATTTGATAATATACCCGAGATTGTCATTGAGCATGCATTGTACATTGTCCATTTATGTAATTGCGCATAAATAAATGCTTATAAATTATTAATGTGAGTGCAATGTGCGTATTGCATAATTTTGATGTGCATGATAAACGTCCAAATTCAGTCGTTTTCAGATCATGGAAGCTAATGCTAATTTGGAGCGTATTATGAGTAGACCTAGATGGTCTCATTCATTGTTTATTATATTTTGAATTCTGTATTGATTGACTACTGAATGCTCATATGAATGTGATTGATTGTGTTGGTTTCCAGACAGAAGGTCCGATGATGTGATGAATTGATTGGGATATTAAAGTGTTACTTGTATGTGAATCAGATGAACTAAGTGTATATAATTTGATGATAAATGTGTTTTGAATGAGCATTTGCATGCAAATGAAAATGTGATTCTCAACTTAATGTTAAATGCCGGACTAAGTTCCAATGATATGGGAATGTGATTGAATGGGATCATGCAAATGTGATTGAGGCATTCCATTTCATGAATGCATGAAACATAATGGTAGTTGTGACCTGAGTAGCTACCGATCAAAGCTTAAAGCTCAACGAGTAAAAATGAGTCTTGAGCTCAAAAAGTGATTCAGTGATTCAGAGCTTAAAACTCAAAGTATGAAAAGAGCCTCGACCTCATAAAGTGATTCAGAGCCTTAGGTTCAACGTTTAATGAGCTCGGTATCTAATGGATACGGGACAGTTTTGGCGCTCGGTCACAACAAAGTAATAAATGGAAAGTAAGTCTCATGCACACTGCATATGCATAATATAAATGATTAAATTGTATTGATTATGAAATGTAAAATGTTGTGAATGTGATTTATGTGTTATGTGACTGGGTTAGCCATCGATGATGGTCACTCACTGAGTTCGCAAAACTCACTCAAATTTTGCAAATATTTTTTAGAATCAGAAGAATACCCCGTTAGGCAAACGGGAGTATCCCTATAGCATACAAGTAAGGGATAGAGGTCGGGATCAGTTCGTGTCTGCATTAGTATTTCCTACTTTTGTATAAATATATATTTCACGATTTCTGTAAAATAGTGTATCCCGAAATTTTTGTATAATGTGTATACAAAGGAATTTATGATGGAATGTAAAGACATTATGACTAAAGTGTTTTGTATTTATATTGGGCCCCAATACAATATTGAAATTTTATTGATTGTATTGTACTGATTGAAAATGTTTACGAATGAAAGTGGGCCCGAGTTGGTTATTATTTCCACATATTATGTTTGTGATTTCAAAAAAAATTTATACCGATTTTTGAATGATTGAGTGCCTAGCATGTCACCCTCGCGAGGCACGATCTCGAATATCACTCAGGATGTCGGGCACGTGTCTCGCGGGAGTGGGGTGCTACAATAATCATTTATTAGATTAAGTAATTGAATTATTAGTTTAAAAGTAAGATCAAATATGAATACATATAATTCACTCCCTCTTATATGCCATCCGAGGACTAAAAGAATTGTTATACACAAAATATCATTCAATTAAACTAAGATAAACCCCATTAAGTGAGGCTAATACAAATTCTTCATAAGGCTTTGGAATGTTATTAGGTTTATGACATTATTAAAAATTCATAATGGCCTCAATAAGTCTTTAATGTCATCATATGGATGTCATTCTCAAACATTATTATTTAATAACACCTAGATCTCAAATTCAATATAGAAAAATAGTATGGTCATACAATTCATCCAATAATTTCTCATTCAAAGGAAGGGAATATTTTTCCTTGATGATTTTTTAATTCAATACCTTAAAATATACATATAGTCTCGATTAACCATCCTCCTTTAGTAAGACAACCTGAGAAGAAAAAAATGCTCAAATTGTATCTAATTAAACCTTCTTTCAACATATATTGCACAATTACCTCTATCACATCCTTTTATATATCCATATATCTGTAAAATCTCTCATTCACTACTACAATCCTTTATTTTAAAAATGTATTACAATTATATATGCTTTTAAGATGTAACTTTGTAGGCTTTTTAGACACTTCTACATACTCTGGTAGTAATTGATTAATAATAATGTTATAAGCTCCTTTTAACCAAGGTGTTACTAGCCAGTAATAGATATAAGTTTCAAAAACTTTCAGTAACAATTCTTTATTCAACTATAGTAACAATTTACTAGATATCACCCTTCCTATCTAAGTTTCAAAACTTTATTTCATTAATTAGATGTACCTCTTTACCCTTACTACTTTGTAACTATTCTAACTTCCCTTTCCACTAAAATTATATAGTTCCTTTTAAATATTTGAATATCATATCATTCAAAAGGTCAATCATTATACTGTTAACACCATAATATCCCCCTAATTTTGATGATCAAAGAATTAAAGGGAAAATTTTGACCAATCATCGTAAATAAAAATCACCTACAAGTGTAATTACAAAGTAGTTACATGCCTCCTCCTACTGTTATCACCAAGTTTTTTATTTTTTCCACCAAACAATTCCACTTTTGTACTATAATTCTATTGATAAAATTATTTGTGATTCCACCTCAATCAAGATTTGTAATAATATGTTTTTAAAAAGACTCATGATCTTTATATGTTAATCACTCCAATCATCACTTTAAGGATGAAGAGAAATATTTGTTATTAATAAATGTTAATTATTTTATTTTTTAGCAAAATTTTAAAAACATTTTGCTAATGGGTGATGATTTTTATTAGATTTGGTACTTAATATAGATTTATTTTATTTATAGACCATATTTTAGCTCCCCAACAAAGAAAAAATGTCAACAAAGTTAAAAAAGTTTTGGCATTATGTTTAAAGGAATATGAGTCAAATATAAACCCATGTTCTCAAAATAGGGATCAAGTGTAGGCCCATTCTTAACCCATATAGGTTAATAGTAGTGCATTATATGAATAATTTAGGGTTTAATTTTTAAATTATAAACCAATAATAGCCCAGATCACCCGCTCATAGATATTGTCCGCTTTGGGCCTTGGTCCAGCCAAGCCCTCACGATTTTGTTTTTCTCGATAATTTCCCAGGAAGTCACCCATCCTGGAACTACTCTTGCCCTCACATATTTAACTTCGAAGTTCTAATGGGACCTGATGTGTTAGGGCATGAAAAACGCATTTGTAAGGGAGAGGCATTCGTAACCTTATAAGGCGTACTTCGTTCCCCTCTTCAATCGATGTAGGAACTCACACTCTCCACTGTCATTAAGGTCCAGCCTAGCTGACATAATGGTTCCGGTACTGGCTTTGATACCACTTGTAACAACTCAATACCAAAACCATTGTGCTAGCTAGGTTGGGCTCTAAAGGGGGTGGAGAGTGTGAGATCCCACATCAGTTGGAGAGGGGAACGAAGTACGTCTTATAAGGGTACGGCTACCTCTCCTTTACATACATGTTTTTCATGCCCTAACACACCAGATCCCATTAGAACTCTAAAGTTAAATGTGACAGGGCAAGAGTAGTTCCAAGATGGGTGACCCCCCAGGAAGTTATCGAGAAAAACAAAATCGTAAGGGCTTAGCTGGGCGAAGACCCAAAGCGGACAATATCTGTGAGCAAGTGATTTGGGCTGTTATAAAACCAATAGGGATAACATGATTTTGTGTTAGTCTTATATTATCACAAAAATTTACAAAAATTCTAAAATTTTGTGCTTAAAAAAGTAGAAAGACTTAGGGGATGAGAGAGAAGTTATAAGGAATTGAACTAGACCATCTTGGGACAAGAAAGGAGCAATTTTAGGGGAAAGAAGGGATTTCTATCAAGATTCAATTAAATAATATCAAAAATTAAATATTAGTTAGAATAAATTCTTTTGCTTTTGTGCTTTCTTAATTGTTATTGGTTTTATTATACATACATACATACATACATACATACATACATACATACATACATACATACATATATATATAGATAGATAGATAGATAGATAGATAGATAGATAGATAGATAGATAGATAGATACCCATGATAACTTATTATGTATAGGGATTGAGAATTGATACGCATGAATAGATCATGACATGAATAATAAGAGTCGTATATAATCCTGAGATAGGACCGCCAAAATCTTTTAAAATTGAGTTAAATCTATCATGGAAATTCATAGAATAAGTTAATGCATTCTTTGGAATTTTGATTAGAAAGACATTTTAATCAATCAACTTAAGGATATGGATTGTATTTCTTGATAAAGAATATGATTGTAACTTTTGGAACTTTTACTAGTATAAAATGCTAAGAATAATCATTAAATCAAGATAAATTTATGTATAAAAATACTCTACAAGATTCTACATGTGGGTCTTGTTTATCTATTAATTGTTTTAGTTTGTTATTATAGATCAATAATTCCAATTTAATTATATTTGTTATTTTAGATTAGTAATTATAGTTGAATTAATCACTTCTCTTAAATCAATCATTCATTTTATTACATTAGATAATAGAAATATAATTACTACTAATGCTTGTAGTCCTCAAGAGATCGACACTCGTATTCAGTAATAGGAGCATTTACCTAGTGATCTTTGGTATTGTTTTGGTTTTGATACATCACATTAGGAATCATGTTCTTTAGTAAATTCTTCCTTGACAACTTTCTCTCCATTTACTTTACTTATTTCATCTACAATGAAAATTTTGAATTGCCTTTCTTTATATTTATATCTTAATATATGTACTTCTTATCATAGTAGAAATATAGCTCCTTACTCCTCCTCCCAACCAAATTCCCATTGTTTGTTGTCTTAATTTACCGCCACCGTATAAGTTCTAACCTTGTGAACTCCACTACAACAAATATTAGGAAACAAACTATTGTTTTATTTATATCCACTTTAGTTCAATCACTGTCTTAAATTGAAGACAAAAATTTTCCACTACCTTAAAAGATGGAGACTAAACATTGAGTGCCATCATATATGCATGCACATGAAAATCATAAACTTTGATAATCATGATGAAAAATGAAAAATGATACTGAACATTAAATATCTGCAAAAGTTTTAGTGTGTATCTACCATCAATGAATGGCATATTGTATCGTATTAGTCAAAAAATGATACCAAAAGACTTTATCTCATATCATATTAAAGTATTAATGCCCAAAACATTGATTAATATTAATCAAAATATGAATTTAAAAGGTATATGGACTAAATTATCAAGAAAACAAAACAAATATTTCCCTTGATTCAATCCTAACCTTAGTCGCCCCTCTCCATCACAATTTCACAACCATTAAAAACAAGTTTCCTCTCCTCTTCTCTATGCCAACAATGGTCTTCTCAAATCCCAAATCTTTGCCAACCACCTTCTTCTCATCCTCCTTTTTATTGTCTTCGCTACTCGCCTTGTCCTCTGTTGTTTGCTAATAAGCTCGACATTAGCCAAGTTTTTGTTGTGCTATTAGCTTACCAAGATGTAACTGCCTTGTCATCGCTACTAGCTCCTCTCTTCAGTTCTCATTGTCACCACTAGCTACTCAGTACTTTTTTTACTAGTCATCACTCTTCAATTTTGTCTTGTCTCTTAGATTATGTATTGAAAACTTGAATGATTGAACAAAGATAAACTCAATTGCATGACAAAATGAAATGCTTTTAATTTTCCTTATTAAAGTGAGGATCTGCGACTATTAACAACAGTCCACACCAGCAGACGCAAAACCACTAGACTAATGCAAGTAGATAGTATGCTCATGATCACAACCTTCAGATGTGTAGACCACACCTATCAAGCTAGCATAATTTTAGGGATTGCATTAAAGTCAAACACATGTCTAAAACTTAGGAATGTAAAAAGGAAAGACATGATTTCAGGAACAAGATTTGAGCTAACATATTGATGTACAGATGCATATATATACATTCTCTATAATCAAATAAAAGTGAGCTTTTTGATCCTCCAACCAATCTTCAAACCTTTATATGGTATTAGAGCCTAATATGGACTCACCATCTTCTGGTTCAGCATCTTTAAGCATGACTAAAGCCTTAATCAATTCCAGTCTATCTATTGCAACAACATTTCCATATGCTCAACTTTCTTTCTTGACAAAATTTAAACTAACAAATTGTCTAGCTTGGAAAACACAATTCATGCCTATAATCAATTGCTATAATCTATCCAATCACATTGATGGAACACTTGCACCCAAAACTTTGATCCAATCAAACACCTCAAAATTTTTTGAACCAAATCCTGAATACATTCAATGGTTCCAGCGGGATCAGTTACTCCTTAGTTGGATTTTTTCATCCTTGACAGAAGAAGTTTTTCCTTATATCACAGGTCTTAAGACCGCTAGTGAGGCTTGGAATGTGTTAGCTGAAGCATTTGGTGCAGGATGCAGTGCAAGACAAATGCAATTGCACATGGCATTGCAAAATATCTCGCCTAAAGAAAAATCTATGGCCTAATTCCTTAGGGAAACCAAATCCATATATGATGAGTTAACTGCACCAGGAACTCCAATCAATACTGCAGAGTTTAATGTAAACATTTTCAGATTTCTTCCCATTGATTAGTACCCAATTGTAGCTGCTCTTAGTGCCAAAAAGTGACAGGTATTGTTCTTTGATCTATCTGGAAAATTGATCTCTCGTGAAATATTACTATAGAACTCAAGGAAGTCAGGACCTATAGTTGCAAACATGACACAGCAGCAAAGCTTCAAGCTAAATTGAACACTAGTGGATATAACAAGAACAATAACAAAGGAAGAAGAGGAAACTTTAACAAAAAAGTAACAAATAGTGGTTTCTTAACCCATGTTAGATATGCAACCTTAATAATCATCAAGTAAACACCTGCAGGAAGCGCTTTGATCAAAATTATGTTACACCTACGGCAAATGTGGATAATGTCAATCAAGCTTCAGGAAAAAATGATTGGTTAGCTGATAGTGCTATGAACCATCATATGACTCCTGATTTGGCTAGTCTGAGCATTTTTGAAGATTACAAAAGCCACGATAATGTGATATTAGGTAATGGTTCAGGTATATCTATTCGTCACATCGGACAATCTTCTCTTCTCACTAAAATTTGTCTATTTCTATTAAAAAGAATTCTTCATGTGCCTGCTATCACTAATCAACTAGTATCTGTTAATAAAATTGCTAAGAATAACAAGTGCTATTTTGAGTTTCATGATTCTCATTTTGTTGTCAAGGATTAGATAACCAGGCAAACAATGCTCAAGGGTCCAGCTAACGTATGTGTTTATAAACTTTCTAGAGTATTCAAGCAACCATATGCATTTGTTGCACAGAAAGTGTGACTTGCAGATTGGCATGCTAGATTAGGACATGCTCAGTTTGCTAAAATATCATCCATTATTCAACAGTTTCATTTTCTTGCTCAATAAAAGAGGTCCCTAAACAAAAGTGTGAATCTTGTTGTTTAGGAAAGCTTAGTAGAATAAACCTACCTCTTACAGGCATTGTGACTCAACATAAGTTTGATCTTGTTCACGGTGACGTATGGGGTCTTGCTCTATAAAATTTTGTTAATGGATACAAGTACTTTTTGATATTGATTGATGATTTTTCAAGATTCTCTTGCTATATCCTTTAAAATTAAAAAGTTATGTCTTCCAAGCAGTTGTTCAATTCAAAGTCAGGGTTGAATTACAATTTAATTCTAAGATTAAAGTTTTTCAATTTGATTGGGGTGGTGAATTCAGAAATATCTCTAGCTTTCTCAAAGATTGTGGCATTATTCACAAATTAGCTTGTGCTCACACACATGAGCAAAATGGCACTGTGAAAAGAAAAATCAGACATGTTGTGGACACTAGTTTACCCTTATTAGCTCATTCGAAGATTCCTTTACGTTTCTAGTCATATGCTTTTGCAAATGATATTCATGTTATCAATCGGCTTCCTACTACTGTGCTGGTAATATCTCACCTTTTGAAAAATTATTTGATGATGTGCCTGACTATACTGCATTAAGGATTTTTGGTAGTATGATTTATCCTTTGCTAAGGCCATATCACTCGTATAAATTCTACTTTAAGTCTACACCTTGTGTATTTCTTGGCAAATCTCCTGATCACTTGGGTTATATTTGCTTTGATCCTAGACACAACAAAACATATATATGTAGACATGTTCAATTTGATGAAAGTAAGTTTTTGTATCACGAGGCTGCCACACAACAACCATCCACATTCGAGCCTGCTGTAGTCACAGACATTTAGCTAACCATCTCTCCACAGTCGAAACTTCAACCTCTAGTGCCAGTTGTCCAGCTTACTGAGTTGTCATTGCTAGCCACATCCAGCTGTCCTTCGGATGTTCAACCTGCCACGTCCAGTCCTACTTTGTCACCTTTAGCAAGAATGCCATCAGAACCTGTGGCAACCATTGCTCCCCCTGACCTGTCAACTGCACTACTACAACATGAGCCCCTACAAACACATCCCATAGTCCTCTGCCCTCACCCTAAAAAGAAAATATTAAATTCAACAGTTCTGACTAGCACCGATTCTATCACAGATTTTGTTGAGCCTACGTCCTTTGCACAAGCTGTGAAATACCAAGGCTGGCGGCAGGTTATGAGTATTAAAATTTTTGCTCTTTTAAAACATGGAACATGGGAATCAGTTCCCAAACTAGTAGCTATAAATGTCATGGGAATAAATAGGTATATCGTATCAAATATAATGCTAATGGAACAGTAGAGAGATTGAAAGCTAGGCTTGATGCAAAAGGCTTCACTCAGTAAGAAGGCCTCGATTATTCAGCAACCTTTTCACCCATAATCAAGCCAACTACCATTAGGTTAATTCCTTCTCTTATTGTTTCCAACCACTGGTCTCTTCGAAAATTGGATATTTCGAATGCTTTTCTAAATGGTAATCTTGAGGAAATAGTCTACATGTCACAGCCACAAGCTTTGTCAATCCTAATTGTCCCAATCATGTTTGCAGGCTAAGAAAATCCTTGTATGGTCTCAAGCAAGCTCCACGCACATTGTACACCCGTTTATCTCAATTTCTAGTGCAACAAGACTTTAACACATCCAATACTGATACCTCCCTATTCATTTTACACTAAGGCAGTCACGTTCTTTATCTTCTTCTCTATGTAGATGATATCATCTTGACAGGAAGCAATAATGACTTGGTCAAATCTTCCATTCATGTTTTGTCTACAGAATTTGAGCTGCGTGATCTAAGACCTCTAACATATTTCTTGGGCATTGAAATCAAACAGCATGGTAATGTCATTTTGCTATCTCAACATAAATATCTTTAGGACTTGCTCAAATTCACGCATATGGATGGTGCCAAGCTAGTTAAAACTCTATTACCCACTTCTTTTCAACTTAGTGCTACTGATGGCAAGCCCCTATATGATCCTTATATCTACAAGAGAACCATTGGTGCATTGCAATATGCTTGTCTTATGAGACCAGATTTATCTTTTGCAGTTAATCGACTTAGCCAATTTATGTCTATCCAATTGATGTTTATTGACAACATTGCAAATAAGTGTTGAGGTATGTCAAAGACACCATTGCCCAAGGTCTTTTAATTGTTCCTAGTTCCATCTCCATGCTCCAACTTTTCACTGATGTTGATTGGGCTAGAGATCAAACCGATAGAAGATCAATAGGATTTTTAGGCAAAAATCTAGTGGCTTGGTCGTCCAAGAAATAGCCCACGGTTGCTAGATCATCTACTGAGGATGAGTATTGGGTTGTGGCTAATGCGACTGTTGAGTATTTGTGGCTAAGTCTCTTCTAATTAAATTGGGACAATTATTACAATCTCCTACGACTATCTAGTGTGACAATATGGGTGCTACCTATCTGGCCCATAATCCTGCCTTCAAGGCTCGTACCAAGCACATAGAATGTAATTATCATTTTGTGTGAGAGCAATGTAACACTAGTCACCAAGTCTCTTTCAAGTACTCGATTTGTTGACCTTAAAGGCAAGCTACGAGTTCTCACCGATACCTCTAGCTTGAGGGGGGTATTAACAGCAGTCCACACTAGTAGATGCAGAACCACCAGACCAATGCAAGTAGGCGATATGCTCATGATCACAGCCTCCAGATGTGCAGATCATACCTATCAAGCTAGCACAATTTTAGGGATTGCATCAAAGTCAAACACATGTGCTAAAACTCAGGAATGTAAAAAGGAAAGACATGATTTCAAGAACAAGATTTGAGCTAACATATTGATGTATAACTGTATATATATGCATCCTCTGTAATCAAATAAAAGTGAGCTTTTTGATCCTCCAACCAATCTACAAACTTTTACAGTGACTAACAAAGTTATTTGTATATTTATGAGTTTGAGAATGGTTTGAATAGTACTTGATCATTTTCATTGCCAGTTATGCAATTTTGTTTCTTTATGATTATATTAATTAAACTTAAGGTAATTTGATTTCTCCATGATTATATTAAACTTAAGATAATTTGATTTCTCCATTATTATCTTAAAATAGCTCCATTATTATCTTAAAATAACTTTTAAGATTTGATTTGATTTTTTGAATGGACACTCAACATAATGCAAAATTATGAACGGTTAACTAATTATTTTTTCATTTTTCATAGTAAAGCCAATTTTACAATGTGCATTGCCAAAAGAAAGACATAAGATAGAAATTATTATATGTTTTTAATGTACCTATATAAAAAATTATGTTTTCTCAACAATATTCATTTAACTTTTTAATATATTCAAATCTAAATTATATCCTCTACATTAGTAAAGAATCTATCTGACAGGTTATAGTCATAACTCATAACATCTTATGAATATAGTGAAGTGAATCACACGTTATTACAAAGCTTATAATACGATATATGAATGCACGAGAAGGGGGGGTTGAATTGTGTAT
>JANVCQ010000001.1:19343421-19363472 GCA_025531925.1 Erythroxylum plowmanianum
TTATACTTGTACATAGGTATGATGGTTTAGGATTAAGTAGTTGGATTCCGGCAACGGGATCCGACATCAGTTGGGCTCTGGAAACGGGGTCCAACAGGCTGTCGAAGCAGAAAGAATGAAACAAAAGACAGAC
This sequence comes from Erythroxylum plowmanianum, assembly GCA_025531925.1. Lineage (NCBI taxonomy): Eukaryota > Viridiplantae > Streptophyta > Magnoliopsida > Malpighiales > Erythroxylaceae > Erythroxylum > Erythroxylum plowmanianum. Next base: position 19,343,555 of record JANVCQ010000001.1, read on the forward strand.
GGAGCAAAAGATAAACGAAACAAAAGATAGACGAAGCAAAAAGCAGACGAAGCAGAAAGATAGACGAAACAAAAGACAGATGAAGTGAAAAGCAGATGAAGCAGAAAGATAGACGAAGTAAAAAACAGACGAAACAAAAGACAGACGAAGTGAAAAATAGACGAAGCAGAAAGACAGACAAAGCAAAAAACAAACGAAACAAAAGACAGACAAAGTGAAAAATAGACGAAGCAGAAAGACAGACGAAATAAAAGACAGACGAAGCAAAAAACAGACAAATGGAGTCAACTTAAGACGATGCAACTCTTAAGACGAAATGACATCACCACAGATGAAATGACGTCACCATAGACGAAGCATCCTTATAGATGACAAAATTTTACAGACAAATGCATCCTTACAGACGATGCATTCATACAGATGCAATGACGTCATCACAGACGATATGACGTCATTATAGATGATTCGTCTTTTATAGACGATACATTTCCCCCTTATGAAGACCATAACTTTCGACTCCGGAGTCTGAAGTTCCTATACTATATATCGATGGAAAGCTAGAAAATAAGCTATAACTTCCCAAAAGACAACCTTGACTAAATTGTCCTAAACTAGTCCAGTGCTTCTCTTTGAAGTCGGCTCAAGATTTCTACACCTAGGAAAATGGCTTGGATTTCGAAATGTACTACTACCACAGAGACATGCACATACACAAGGGAAACTTTCCAGTTCTAAACCCATTTACCAAGACAACTGAAGCTCATACATAACTGAAATTTTAAATTTACATTACATCACAAATCTTAACACAAATTACAAAATACATTGAATGCTCGATGTTCATATGCTTATAAAGCTAACCAAAAGTCTAGCCACTAACTTAGTACAAGAGCTAAGTCTCTCGAAATTTGTCCAAAAGCCTTACAAGGATCACTGATCTTCTCGATCTACACCTGAGGAGTGGGAAAAATATTAGGTTGAGCTACGCAGCTCAGTGGCTAATATATTTATAGTCATTGGTAATTATCACAAATTCAAGCATATGTAAATATGTATATATATATATATATAGAGAGAGAGAGAGAGCAACTCAATCAATTAGCTCAAAACTCATCATTTAGCAAGTTAAGCATAACCCATAACACAAAGTTTAGCCATTAAGCAAATCACTCAATGCATCATGTGTGACAATTCAAAATGCAATGCACAAACCAATGGCTCGAGGGTTCCATGAAAACAAAGTGATGAAACTGAGGTTTGCACCATGAACAGAATGAGTCCGTTTTCGTAGCTCATATGCCACAAGCGGGCAGCCGGGAGAAGGCTCTTGTCGACGTGCACGTGATGAACAGAATGGTTCCACTCTCGCCCAAACAGAAGCATATATTTATTTTCTCGTATGCTCATACTTTTATGTTTTGTCTTCTTTTCATTTAATACCAAAGTCATGACCTCTTTTGAAGTATAACTTAATTATATGCAACAATCTTTACATATAACTAGAGGGAAGTTCAAATGCTAGTGATAATTCAACCTCTTCAATAAGATTTGATATTCTAGCTTGAGCTTATGTTAGATTAAATCTTAGTATAAATAACGATATTATTTGCTTTTACTATAGCAAATATTTAAAAGGTGGGGGAATCACCAAATTAAAGAAACATCTAGCTAGGATTAAAGTTGATGTGGAGCATCGTAAGAAAAATAGTCATAATGTGAAATGGCAGATAAAAAATTTGCTTCAAGAGTATTGGAATGAGAAACAAAGAAGGAAAAGACTAAATTACAACATTGGCAATATAATTTTTTTAAACAATGGTTAGGATGATGCTAGTAATGTTGATAGTGGTATTCCTACTTAATAAGAAGGAATTATTATAAATGATATAAGGAGAGAAGAAAAAAAATGTTTAACTTTTCTACTCCACCAACTCTTGGAGTTTAACCTCCAAGTCATAATGTACTGCAATCTAAAGAAGCAACTTGTAATGCGAACATAGAAATGACTAAAAGGTGATATGATATAAGTGTGTAATTTAATGTTGATCAATCTTATTATTAGCAGCCTATGGTGGACGTTATTGTCTTTTATGATCCAAGATATAAAGTTCATTCGATTAGTGACTATAAAAGTAATCTTTTGAGCAGTTTTATTAGTGAAATAAAAAGTTTGAGTAAAAGAAGAATGATTTGGGCAACTTATGGATGTCAACCATGATTGATGGTTAGACAAATAGAAAACAAGAATCCATTTTCTTTTTTTTTTTGTTATTCTAGTGAAGGAAAGATCTTTCTAAAATCCGTTAATACATTTAGCCTTATAATAAATATTGGTACTTTGTTAGAGATATTTAATGAAGTTATGAATGAAGTTAGACTTGAAAACAATATATAGTTCATCATTAACTATGATGTTGACTATAAAGTAACTATAAAGGGGTTGCAAAATAGGAATAATTCTTTATATTGGACTTCTTGTGATACAAATTGTATTGACCTAATATTAAAAAATATAAAAGATGCTAGATACTTTCATATCATTGATGATACTATATAAAAAACAAAAAAGTGAATAAGTTCATTAAATTTGACTAGAAATGATTTTACCAAAGGTAGGAATTTGTGACGTTTTCCCATTACAAGATTTGCAACTAATTTCTTTTTACTTCAATGCTTTGTTCAAATGAAGGAGTTGAAACAAATGTTTACAAATGATAGAAAGATCATAACTTAACATAATATAGTGCTGAAATGAAGGCTTTTCAAGATTATGTATAAAGATCATAAATTTTGGTGATAATATCAGTTTGTCATCCAAGTTTGTGAGGCTTTGGTGATAATACTTCTTTTGACTAATAATGATAAGCAAGTAACAATGAGTTACTTTTATGATGCTATAGAGAGGGTGAATAAAGTAATTAAGACCAATATGAAAAAAAAAAGTTCTTCTTTATACGAACCTTATTTTTTAGTCATCAAGGAAAGAAGGAAAGGACAAGTTTACTCTCTATTGTTTGTTGCTAGGATATTTTTGAATCCAAGTGTCTATTATAGGCTAGATTTTACAAACAAAATTGAACTTAATAAGGGAATGCTATTAACTATCACAACAATTATTTTACATAAGATGGTACATGATCTCCTTATAAATGGAGGTATACAAGGATGCATACAATTACTTTAGAGTTTCCATTATAATATATCAAGGATTGAAACTTAATTCAGGTATATATTTCTTCACTTTTGATACTTGTTTAAAAGTAACCATCACTTTATTTTGTTTATAAGATCACTTAAACTATTTTACAGTTGCTTGGTGGACCAATTCGAAAGTAGTACTCCATAAGAATTGTAATTCAAATTCTTAGTAAATGTGTTAGTCCAACTGTGTGTGAAAGGAATTAAAATATATTTAAATTCATCCACTCTTGGAGAAAAAGAAATCAATTGGAATAAAAAAGACTAACTTATTTGGTATTTAGACGATACAATTTGAAGCTTCAAGAAATGCATATTATTATTGTTATTAAATCGAATATAATTTTTTATAATTTCTTAATAATTTAAATTTATTATTTTCCTATGATTCTTAATAGAACAAGTAGTTTTATAAATCTAATTTATCTCGATCATATCGATCATTTAGCAAATTGGATCTCTGATGAATTAAGTTTTATAAATGATAATGACATAGAAGATAATCTTAGATAAAAAAAATATTGACTTATCATTTGGTGCAATGAGTTTAAATGATGGTAATGGTAAGACTTCCCTCAATGATAAAAATCTTACCAAATGAAAATTGAGGCTAGTTTGATTTAAACAAATATGTTATTGAATGAAGCTTAAGGTTTTCTAATTTTTTCACTTTTTTAAATTTCACTTATTATATATATATATAACTTTTAACTGAAAATGTTTGTTTTAGGTTTTACTTATATTTTATTGTGTTCCTCGACACGAATTCTTATTGTTATGCTTATAGACTTATATTATTCTTATAATATGATATTTTGATGCAATCAATTATAACATTTTCAGTATTTTATATTTTTTTGGTTTTATATATGTATAAGGATTAAACAATCTTTTCTTATATTAATTGTACTTATTGTTTATATAAAAAATGTGATTATAATATTAATGGAAATAATGAGTAGTTATTATATCAATTTTATATTATTGTGATTTTTTAATACAGAATAGAAGAAAGTTGAAAACTGTATAACACAATATGTTGGGAGATTATCTTCCAAAAGAAATATATTAGGCAACTATTTTATAATTTATAAAATTAAGAAATTCTTTTATAATTTTAAAAATTATCTGAAATGGTGCCTGATATTAATTGATATCAATATCGTACCATACTAAAACCAAATTCGATACCTATTCTAGTAAAGTACTTGTAACATTACCTACCATGCTACCAAAAATCTCCACAAGAGCAATTCCCATCCTTGAAATAATGGAATCTTTTTACATCTCTCAACACAATCTTCGTCTGAGTAATCCTACTAGCATACTTCATGAAGGAGTGGCAATCGCCACATATTCTAATATTTTTCACAATCCTAATGGTCGTTCCTGGAGAACTGCAAATCAGTCCAAAACTAAGTGCCAACTTCTCACTATGAATTCCTAGTGTGTCTTCCTTTTCTTCTACTTCAATATCATGAACTGCCCACTCATGTCCAGGCACATACCCTAGTTTCCTAGCATCTTCCATTGTTTCCTCCAGTTTCCCATATATATTCTTTGCATCCTTGTGAGTGCGATCACCTGCAACAAAACAATGCACGTTGCGCTCCACCTCAATACAACTCCACCCTGGATGTTTCTCAACCCTTCGATCCTGCAGCAATTCTTGGACCCTTTTAACATCTTTCCATCTGCCTACAGCAGTGTATACATTTGACAAAAAGATATAGCTTTCTGGATGGTTAGTTTCAAGCTCCAAGAGCTTATGCGCAGCCAACTTTTCCATATCAAAATTCCTATGAACCCTACAGGCACAGAAAAATGTTCCCCAGATCACAAAAGTGGGAGTTATTGGCATGTTTTCAATGAATCCAATAGCTTCTTTTAGCCTAGCTGCTCTGCCTAATAGTTCAACAATCAATGTATAATGTTTCACTGTAGGCCGAATGGAGTAGTCGAGCCTCATGCTTTCAAAGAAATTAAGTCCAAGCTCTACTTCACCAGAATGCACGCATGCGGTTAGTAAAGCAAGAAAAACAACCTCATCGGGCTTCACACCTGCAAGTATGGGAACTTTCTGTCATTCAAAAGATTCGTATTACTCACGTTAGAAAAGAAAAAGATTAACAGAAAGGAGATGTAATTGATCTAAATAGTACAAAAGTAGTACCCGCATACATCATCTGTCTGAAGCATTGCATTGCTTGCTCAAAGTGTCCATGGATAGCCAAACCCCAAATCATAGCACTCCAAGTATGAATATCCTGCCCTTTCACTTCCTTAAACACCTCACTTGCAGACTCAACATCCCCGCATTTGACATACATATCCACTAAAGCAGTCTGAATTCCTCTGGTCAACCTGAAACCATTTTCTAAAACATAATTATGGATAGAAGATCCAGCTTCAAGTGCACCAATCTTAGCACAAGCTTTAAGAGCCGATACGATGGTGAAACCACTTGGTTTCACATCCTCTTCCAACATCCTGGAAAACATGGACAACGCCTTTCCATGTTCTCCATTCTCCAAAAGCCCATTAACCATTGTAGTCCACGAAACCACATCCTTATCTGGCATTTGATCAAAAACGTCTTTACCTTGACCCATTTCCCCATTTTTCAATAACCCGTTAATCAGACTATTCCAAGATGCAGTCTCTTTTTGGGGCACAGCATCAAAGAGCTCTCTAGCCTTTCGCACATTTCCTACCTTACAATACCCATTTATCAAGATGTTCCACAATATTGTACGTCGACTATCAAGTCGATGAGGACTTTCATCAACCACCTTGACTGCTAACCCCAATTTATTAACTTTCACATACATATCAGTCAACGATACCAACACAAAAGATTCAGACCCGAGCCCAATCTTCAGTATCATAGAATGAAGGGCTCCACCAAGCTCTTTGTAATTCAAACTTGCCACAGATTTAAGGATAAATGGAAATGTGAGGTGATCAGGTCTAACACTGGACCTCAACATAAGAATGAAATGGGACACAGCATACTCAAACCGAGAATTGCTCTCTAACCCACGGATCAATGCGTTGAACAAAAACAAGTTCTTGGGATTGAAGTGATAAAAAATTGAGAGGGAGTAGTCAATGGATTTGCGCAAAGATGAGGAAGAGATCAATTGGGTAGTGATGAGGCTACTTGAGGAGAGGTTGTAGAGCAAGACTTGAGCGTGAATTTGATGGAGATGGAGGCTGGTCTTGGAATTGTGGATAAGAGAGACGAAATGCGTTTCAGGCGGAGCGTCGGCAAGGGAAGTCGGCTTCTTTGCAGAGGAGATGGCGGAGGTGATTCTGGCGGGAGGAGATGTTGGCTTAAACAGCGCATAAAGAGATTTCATGTCATTTGAGCTTAGTGAAACCGAGGAGTCGGTCAGCTATGAGTGTGCTATTATTATTAAGGAGTTAAAGCTATATCCCTCTCTCTCGCAATCTTTTTTTTTTTAAATGTGATTTTTAAATTAAAAAATACAATTTTTTGTTTTTTATTTTTAATTTTAGTTAAATAATAATAACAAAATATACACGGTATAAATATCAAATATGAACTATTAAAATATCATTAATATAATCACCCAAACTCAACTTTTAAATTCGAGGCAAACTAATTAAATTTAACTTAATTTAGTCGAAATTAATTAGTTAGTTTTGAGTTAAATAACTAAGTTAAATCTTCATATAAAAAGTATTTAATTAATCTATTTCTAATGTTTATACTACACATATTTCGTCTTTATGTTTTAACCAAAGTCTAAAAAAAAATTCTCTAAAAACACTAAGAAATTAAAGAGAGTTTTTTTTCAGAATTTTAAAGATAAATAAGTTTTTTTAAGTTACTTTAACCACCGAGGAGTTATTTGTCATTTACCTTATTATACACTAAGATATGTTTGTGAATTTTGTAAAATTTTTAATATAAATTATTATTATAATAGTTAGGATAAAAAACAATACCTCTGTACTTAGAAAAATTTTGGAAAAAAATTCCTCAATCCTTTTGGAATTATCGAAAAAAGCCCCTATAGTTTAAACTTGTTGAAAAATAAATCCATATAGTTGATTTATGTTAAAAAAGCTAATGAAACTTGTGCGTGCAAAATTGGTTTATATGAACTAACAAAAATTAACTTAGACCCACCCTATCTGTTTTACCTGACATAACCCTATCTTTTTGTCTGACCCAACCCTAACCTAAAAATAGTCTGACTTTAAACTTGAAAATGGCAACCAACTGTCATATTTCTCTAAATACCTAATTCACCTCATAAGCCTAATTTTCCCCCATAATTTTGACTATCTTCCTCGTCAATGATTTGATTCATCTTAGGCTTTCTGTTGGTCATCTCCACTCATATTCGACATCATCATTAATGATTTGCTGCTTCGTAACTCCTTTCCCTTGTTCATCTAGTAGGGTCTATTAGGCCTCCTTTTTCTCTTCATCTACATCTTTGTTATTAATATATCATTACTTAGATTGTGCTCCATTCTTAACATCTTCAGTAAGAACAAAATTATTATGACAAGGGAATTTGTTTTGATGGCCAATATATATAACTTTAAGAACAATTGAACTTTGGTGCATAATTGAATTTCTTTGATGGCCAATGTATACAATTTTAAGAACAATTGAATTTTGGTAATAGAGGAAGTGGCTTCTGATGAAAGAAAGGAAAGGAATGGTCGAAGCTTTTCAATGGGGGTCCTCAAGTTGAATTTTTGTATGCTAAAATTTTGGCTCTTAATTTCTATAGCTCTCAAGTTGTCAATATATTTGATTTCTTTCAAAAGCAATACTTTTGCGTGCAAACTACTATCCAATATACTCTTAAATTTCTCCAAAATACTTTCACCAACCTAAGTTTGGAAAATGGCTTCCTTTGTCTTTGATTCACTAACATATCAATATGTTTCAGTATTCTAACAAGATGGTAATAGAGTAAACCCTATTTTGCAAATTATGACCAATGTGTTATGAACTAAAAAATTGTGTGAATTACTTGTAAATTCTTTATGTTAAAATTAATGAACTTCATTTTATTACGTGCTAATACCATCTTCTTTATAAGAAACCTACTACTAACTCTGTTATATATGGTTGATGCTTCATTTTTTGCCAAGATCACTATTAATATAATTAGCCTCCATTTATAACTCTCAGCTCACAAGTAATTATTTCCTTCTTTTGTTACTTGCATGCTTGACTAAAAGATAGTGGTCCTCCATTCTTTACGTAAATCCTTCAATCAAAGGTCATAAATATTCAAAATGTGAATCCATTTTCCTATATACCTGAACTGCAACTCTTAAGATATAAACATATGGTTATTATTATCTACACCTAGCTATGATTTGTTTTGATTCATTTAGTTACCTTATAGATTGGATTATAAACCTGAATTGAGAGTTAATTTTTCATTATTGATAACTCATTATACGAATTATTCTATATTTTTTAACATCTCTCAAGTGACATGGCTTTGTTATCACTAGGCTAACTATTCCACGTGAACTCATGTTCATCTTTTGTCAGTATGCTTTTAGTAATTTGCGTTGATATATTATAATTTTCTTATTCTTCTTATTTATGACTTGTTATTCTGATTGTGAATGAACTTGCTTAAACAAAGGAATATTCTACCTACTTTTAAAGTTGATTTTTAGTTATTGTCTTCACATATATTCTCAGTTGAAGCAATGACAATTGCAAGTTAATCTAGTATTGCAATTAACAAGATTGAAGACCACTTACATTATTGTGATTATGGATTAGCAACACCTATAAGGACTTGTTGGGCCAAGTTCAACTTATAAAGGCAATTTTATAGATGTGCTCAATTAGAGTAAAATTTAAAAATAGTTTTACTTTTTTAAATTAGATTTTATATTGGTGGATTACTAAATTTATCTTATACATATTATTTGCCGAGTAAACAAAAATGTGATTAATTTTATGTGGCATAACAAAAATTCATAAGAAATATAGATGTAATTAATGAGTATCGAGAGATTAAAGACAAATTAAAGAATCATTGAGATCACTTTTTATTAAGGAAACTGTTGATTTGTAGTTAGGTCATCTTTATTGTCGTTGTTGGGTATTACTTCATAATGTACTTATAGGAAATACATTTTATGTATTAATGTATAGATTAACATTAGGGTTAACTACAAAAAAATCTAAAATTTTGCTCAATTTTGCAACTAATCCTGAACTTTCAATTTTTTTCAATTCTAACCCAAACTTTAAAAAGTGACAATAAAATGCTCAAACATTCAATTTTTTTCAATTCTAGCTCAACGTTAGGGTCTACGTTAAGTTTGCTGACATGGCTTGTCATGTGTTCCAAAAACCTAACTATTAATACACATCAGCTAAAATTAAGACAATAAATGAAGATTAATGAAACAACGTCGTTATTAAAAATGGAATCCCTAAATTAGTTTACGCAACCTCAACCTTTCATTATTTGTTGTTCTCTTGACACCTTCAGCCCTTTGTTTTCTATTTGTTCTTCCGTCGCCCCAAACTACGCTCGCATTACAGCATACTATACCAATAAGCTCTTTGTTTTCAGTTCATTCTCTTGATACCCTCAGCGTGAGGGCATCAGGGTTGCGTAATATGAAAATCGAAGGTGAGGGCATCGAGAGAACAAAGCGAAAATGAAGGGAAAACTAAAACATTAACGTCATACTATAATTGAAAAAAATTGAAAGTTTGAACATTTTATTTCCACTTTTTAAAATACAGGCTAGAATTAAAAAAAATTGAACGTTTGAGTATTTTATTGCCACTTTTTGAAGTTCGAGATATAATTGCAAAAAAGAGCAAAGTTTGAGATCTTTTTTATAATTAACCCTTAATATTAAATAGTATTTTATACAAACATTTACCACATTAATATAGTTTCATTATCTTATTTAGACTTTTTTAACTTATTCATATTGTTTTAAAATGTTAATAATGTAAATATTTATACAACTAGATAGCAACACAGATGTAAAGAGGCTAGTTAATAGAGAAAGTATAAGCTTGCAAAGAAAGAGGCAAAGAAGATAGTCTCAGAAGCCAAAAGTAGAACCTATAAGAATTTATACCTACAACTGGAAATTAGAAAAGGAAAAAAAGATATATTTAAGTTGGTAAGAGCTAAGGAACGAAAAAGCGAGATACTTGGATCAAGTTCATTATATAAAGGATGAAATGAGTGCTAGTGGATGAAAATGACATCAAGAGAAGATGGTCGTGATACTTTTATAGCCTTTTTAATGAAGGCATAGATGACAAAATCTCTTTAGATGATCTTAGCATGTTTAAGAAATATTATAACTTTATTTATTGTTGACATGTCACAAGCGAAGAAATTAAAGGAACTTTAAGGAAGATGAAGAGTGGAAGGGTATTAGGACCTGATAAGCTACCCATAGAGGCATGGAAAAGCCTAAGAGAAGAGACTTGGTTAGCCAAGTTTTTTAATGTTATCCTCAAGTTTGCCAACAAGTCAGATGAGTGGAGAGTTAGCATACTGATAATAAAGGGGACATCGAAAGTTGTAACAACTATAAAGATATCAAACTACTTAGTGTCACCATAAAGTTATAAGAGTGGGTGATTAAGAAAAGAGTAAAAAAAAGGTGCAGTTATCTTGAAGAACCAATTTGGTTTCATGCCATAGGGATCAATAATAGAAGCTATACACCTCCTTAAATGGTTAATGGAATATTACAAGGATAGATGAAGGGATTTAAACATGGTTTTCATTAACTTAGAGAAGGCTTATGACAGGGTACCTAAGGAAGTCATATAGAAGTGTTTAGAAGTTAAAGGAGTTCCTGTGACCTACATATGTGTTATTAAGGATATGTATAAAGGTGTTAAGTCCAAGTAATGACGACAAGAGGAGATATATAATATTTTTCTATTGATCTCAGGCTACACCAAGGATCCTCATTAAGCCCTTTCTTATTTACAATAATTATAAATGAGCTCACCTAGATTATTTAAGGGGATATGCTTTAGTGTCTGTTGATTACTAATGAAATTGTTTTAATGGATGAAAAAAAGAGGGTGTTAACATCAAGCTAGAATTTTAGATTAATATACTAGAGTCGAAAGGCTTTAAATTGAGTAAGATTAAGACTGAGTACTTAAAGTGTAAATTTTTGGGCTATATAGTTGCATTTGATGTGGAGTTAAAGATTATATTAGATGTTATACCATAGATAGATTGTTTTAAGTACCTTGGATCCATCATCCAAAGCAATAGTGAGATAAATGAAAATATAGTTAACTATATCAAATCAAGGAGACTTAAATGGAGGGGTGTATTAAGAGCTTTATGTGACAAGGAGATACTACTCAAGCTAAAAGGTAAATTATACCATTTAATAATTAGGTTGACCATGCTTTATGGAGTACAGTGTTGATAAATCAAATAGGTGCATAGTTAAAAGTTAATTAGGCGGAGATGAGGATACTACATTAGATGTGTAAAATTACAAGAAGAGATAAGGTTAGGAATGTAGTGGTAAAAAACAAATTAACAGTGGTTAATATTGATAGTAAATTAAGGAAGACAAGGCTTAGTTAATTTAGATATAATAAGAGGAGAATCATGATTCTTCAGTAAGAAAATGCAAAAAGATTGTACTTACGGATTGTAAAAGAAGAAGAGGAAGACCTAAGAAGAACTAAGATAACGTGATAAGGTATGATATGGCTCTACTAGTGCTTACCGAGGACTTAACTCTCAATAGAAAATTTTAGAGATCTAGAAAACAAGTAAAGGATCTTACATAGAGAGGTTCTTCTCTTTTCAAACTTTTTCTTTCGACTCATGTATTTTGTATTTAGCCTAAATACTTTTGTTTGCAGTACTTTCCCCTTAAGTCATTTTAATTAATTATTTTTCTTTTTCAATTACTTGTTTATTTTATTGAATTATTTATTTTCTTTCTTGTATGTTTATTTATTTACTTATTTTTATTTTTTTATCTTTATTTTATTTTATTTTATTTTGATTTTGATTTTGATTTTCTTTTTTGTATTTATATTTATTTTAGTTTATTGTTATTTTATGTAGTTATTTGTTTATATTTTTTTGTTTCTATTTTATTTAAATCATTTTTTAAAAATTTCTCTTTTTCTCTTTTCTCCTTTTCTTGTGGCTTTATCAAAAATAGTTTCTCTACTAGTTAAGGGTAAGACTACATATTTTTGGACCTTCACAAACCCCACATCTCAACATATGTCTACTAGGATATCATTATTGTTATTTTAGAATGTTAGCATGTTTTCTTACAATATTAAAAGTCATGTTTAGGCTATGCTAACAGTCTTCTAGCTTTACTAGGTAAAAACCAACACAAGAACATGATTGAATTATAATACAAGTAAAATACTTGTATAGATAAAAGGTGTCATATTACGATTCTCCTTGAACAGTCTTAAACAATTACAAATTTTGATTTTTAATAATCATATTAAATAATGACTAAATAAAAGGTATTATATTGAATAATTAACCATACCACATGTTAAATAACTACAAAAATTAAATTTTATAATCATAACCCACAATTATGATTCTTATCTGGTAATCAAGATATCATATATATAAACCATAATTCACCATCTAAATAGACTCCATATTAAAAAAATAGTTAGCCACAATAAACATCATATACAAAAATTGTTAGTCAAAATGAGCTCCATACATATAAATAACTAGTTATATGTGCTCCATATATAAAAATAATTAGGCACAATAAGTTTAATTTGTCTTCTTTTCTTTTTCCTTTATGTTGGTTTTTATTTTACCTGACTACTTTGATTATAAAGGGCATTATCATGTATTCTCTTAGAAAATGTTCGTGCATTATAACCATATTGCTTGCATACTTTACATGATATCTGAAGTCATTCCTAAATAGATTTATATGGGTTTTGTTCCTCTTTTACCTCCTTGTTCCTTGCCTTTTTTGGTCTTCCAGATTGTCTCCTGTATTATGGTGGAAGGATTTCGTAACCATAATTCTTGTTCGAATTTGGCCATAAATTTTCACCAACAATTGGAAAAACCTGACATGCATAAGCAGCTTCAAATTTTTCTTTATTATACATCAAATCCATATAATCTTTTAGTTTGCCACCATCATGTTTGATTACAACACGACCATATTAATATGGAGTTCTAATTAAGGCCCACCTCCTGAATCTACAAGTTTTTTTTTTTTTTGCCAAATCAACATGTTGAAAATTCATATGATCCACTTCAAACAATCTTCCACTAGTAAAGTGTATTATCCAATTACTAGAAAGTTATTTAACTTCTTTAAGGTTTTCTGAATCCTAGAACAAATGGATTTTTCATGTTTCTCTATCCCCTCCTTTTTTCTTAATAAATCTCTTCATCATTACTCTTCTAATCATCTCAATCATTATGATAATTTCCTTGTCCCTAGCCTCCTTAATGTAAGTGTTGAAGCTTTCACAATAATTGTTCAACAACATATCATATTTCAAATCAACATTATAAGTGTGCATGCGCCACCTGTTGGTTAGTATCTTGTCCAACCAATTATGGATCAATTTGTCTAAGCCTTGTAATTGTTTTTGTACTTGTTCAATGTTAAAAGAAGAATACCAATCATAACTTAAATAATAATATACATTCAAGTTCAAGTGCATTTAAATTAAATAATCATATATCTTCCAAATTCATTAAAGGTTATGCTCTAACTACATTCCAGATTATATTCTTTATAACCTTTAATGTTTTAAATTTGGCTTGAAGGTTGGCATAGATATATCTAACACAATATCTATTTTTGACATCGACTATATCAACATTAAAGACATGTTCTAACTCCTGTACAAATAAACAAAAAACAATGTTAATACACTTGATGGATGATTATAATTATAAATGAATGTTTATAAGATAAAAAGAAAATTCAATGACACAATTATACCTTTTATCGGTCAATGTGAAACCCAATTACAATCTTTGTAGTGTTTGATGTCTTCTCGTAAACATTCGAGAAACTATTTCCATGAGACTTAATTCTCAATTCTAACCATAACCCATGTGATCGTAAACATGATGTAATTTATATCCAATCAAATAGTCGATAGAAATTGCCCTCCATGTTTACCCTTTAAGTGACAACCATCGACACATATCATAGGTCTATAACCAACTAAGAAACCCTTTCTTTAAGCATCCAAATATATGTACAAGGAATTAAAAAGTATATTTTGGATACTTGATTATGAAAGTACTACCCAAATTATAATTTAATAGTGCTAATTTATAACTCTTGTTTTCTCAAATTGCTTTCCCTCTTTACTAGAAAAAAAGCTTAAATGCAAAGTTCTTCACCCTATATATCTTCTTGGCTATAATCTCAACATTAAAATCCCTTAAAAGTGTACCTTTAAGTCTTATAATATCACACATAAGACAATCTCTAAAATGAGGTATTTCTTTCCAATCTAAAGTGCCTTTTATTTTCTTTTATGATATTCTCTACCATACTCATAGTTAGATTGAAATGTCTTAATTTGAAATGCAATGCCATGTTGTGTTAGAGAGTTTGTATTCTCCACCCACAACCTTTCTTACGCTTAGCAATTACTCTACATTTCTCATTATTGACATACACAAAATTAAAATCCTTCTCAATGGCATACTACATTAGAGCTTGTCTATATGTATTTAGAATTAAATAACATACTAGCCTTTAAATCAACCGGTTGAGACACATCATTATGTTCATCAAATTTTAGGAATTTAAGGCCTTCGTCTCCCTTCTTTTATAAATTGTCATTCATACTCCTAAGCTTATCTAAATCTTTATATGCTGGACCTATATGGTTTGCCACCGATAGAGATCTCCAAGGTCAAATAATGGTGATATAATTCGATAGCATTTCATGATACTTAGTTATGATATGAGACCAAAACTGAGTCATAGATTGATCTTTACCAGAAACTGGGTCTTGAAATACTAAGATATATATGGCATAGGAATTGATCTTCCTCAACTGAATATGATGCACTTCGAGATGAATTTGAAGGCTTTTTACCTAAATTTAGGCTTACTTTTTTTATAGGTTTCAAAAAGTGATATATGAAATGATAGTTTTAGTTTGGTATAACAAATATGTTATTTATAGAGATATATTGTATGAAAGAAACAAGAATAACAAAGAACGGTTGTGATGAATGCAATCTAATATAATGGTTACGAAGACATAAAAATAGATTTTTTGCAGGATTCCTTATCTTGTCTTGAATATTGTGTGAAAAACATAAATACCAATGAACGGTTGAGATTAATGAAATCTAATATAACTTTGCAAAGAGATACAGTTAGATTTTTTGCATGATTCCTTATCTTATCTTAGATATTGTGTGGAAAAGATAAGAATACCAATGAACGGTTGAACTGAATGCAATACAATCTAACGATTACATAGAGATAGAGTTAGATTTTTTATAGGATTTCTTATCTTATCTTGGATTTTGTGTGGAAAAGATAAGAATCCCAATGAAAGGTTGAGATGAATGCAATCTAACCCAATGATTGTGAAGAGACAGAGTTAGATTTTTTTGCAAAAATTCCTTAATTTGTCTTGGATATTGTGTAGAAAAGATTAAAAAAATCTAAATGAACGGTTAAGATGAATGCATTATGATCTAACAGATGCAAAGAGATAGAGTTAGATTTTATGTAGAGATAAATGAGATAAAGCATAAGGCCATCTCCAACCATTACAATAAAATTTTATACTAAGAATATTTCAGGAATCTTTTTACACCAAATTTTTTTACATTCCAACCACTCTATGACAAATTAATAACGTACACAAATATAATATTTTTATTACACACTTAACCTCCAATCCTCTGAGTTACCATATCATTCCCACAAATATCAATCAGTGCATTACGAAGTTCATAATGAGTTTCTTTATTTTTAATTTGCTTGTATTGAGCAAGGAGTTCTTGAAATCTAATTGTATCATCTTTATTTATATTAATTTCAATGGTTGGCATTTCCCTCCATTCTTGTATAGCCGCTTGAGTATCACATTTGTTCTCAATTATCATATTGTGGATTATAATACATGCTAACATAATATCATGTAATATTGATTTTTTCCAAAAACGAACTAACCATTGATAACTACAAATTGTGATTGGAGAACTCCAAATGCACGCTCAACATCCATCCTGCATGCTTCTTGCATCTTTGCGAATAACTTCTTTTTTAGGCCTCAAGGATCATGAATGGTTTTTACCAGAGTAGACCATTTTGGATAAATACCATCAACTAAATAATATCTAGTATCATAAGCCTCCAACATATTATGTCATTATTTGACCCTAGCAAACCAAAATGTGTATGTCATACCCACAAATCATAATCTGCTAGAACTTCAAGAATAATAGTTGGGAATCCACTATATCCACTATATTGTCCTACCCAAGCCATTGGATAGTTTTGTCATGTCCAGTGCATGCAATCTAAGCTCCTTAACATCCCTGAAAAATCATGTTTTTCACTAATTTTAAGTAGTCTTACAACATCATTAGTATTTGGTGCTCTTAGATAATGTTGTCACAAAGGCCCAATAAAACCTTTTTGTTCTTTCAATTGCATTTGATTATCCAATTTTAATGTATTCATTAGTTGAATCAAATGATACAATATATGTCAACATCTGAAATGTTGTTGTTACTTTTTGTAAGCTCGACAATCCTAGTTTACCACATCCATCTCTCCATTGCATAAAATAGTTGTCATGACTTTCAACAACACTTAACAATTCGTAGGAATAAATTCCAACTCATTTGAAATAGCCTGTGAAACATTGCTCTGTTATATCTTGGATTTTCTGCAAAATAATCATCTTATGGTCTTTGATCTACAACCGCAAGGTCACAATAAATTACTCTATGATCAAAGATTGAGCCTTTATGTTTTGGCTGGTTCACTATATTGTTCACATAGAAATCAATTGCAAGGTTGTTATCAGTATATGGAGATAGTAATGCTTTTTTTGTGTTAATATTGTAGAAGTGAGATCTAACTCATCTTTCGATGATGAGGATGAAGATGACGATGATATATGAGAAGTACTAGCATTAGTACTCATAGTTTTAGATAAATATGATGAAGGATTCAATGATGAATTTGTTAGTGATTCATTACCTTATATAGTAAATAATTCATTTTATACTTTATCTCATTTATCTCTACACAAAATCTAACTCTATCTCTTTGCAATTGTTAGATCAGATTACATTCATCTCAACCGTTTATTTGGATTTCTTATCTTTTCCACACAATATCCAAGATAAGATAAGGAATCTTTGCAAAAAATCTAACTTTATCTCTTCACAACCACTGGATTAGATTGCGTTCATCTCAACCATTCATTCATATTTCTTATCTTTTCCATACAATATCTAATATAAGATAAGGAATCCTTGCAAAAAATCTAACTCTATCTCTTTACAAACATTGGATTAGATTTCGTTCATCTTAACCATTCATTGGTATTCTTATCTTTTCCACACTATATCCTAGACAAGATAAGAAATCCTGTAAAAAATCTAACTCTATCTCTTTGCAACTATTAGATTAGATTGCATTCATCTCAATCGTTCATTTGTATTCTTATCTTTTACACATAATATCCAAAACAAGATAAGGAATCTTGTAAAAAAATTAAACTCCAACGATTATATTAGATTGCATTCATCTCAACCATTCTTTCTTATTCTTATTTCTTTCACAAAATATCTCTATAAATAGTTGATTCGTTCTATACAAACTAAAACCATCATTTCATATAACACTCTTTGAAATCCTACACTATAACTCTCTTTAAAACCTATTTAAAATGGAAAGCCTAATTTTAGGTAAAAAGCCTTCGAATACATCTCGAAGTTCATCATATTTAGTTAAAGAAGATCGGGTCCTATGTCATGTATATCTTAATGTTTTCACAAGACCCAGTTACTAGTAAAGATCAACCTATAACTCAGTTTTGGTCTCATATCACAACTAAGTATCATCAAATGCTATCGTATTATCTCATCATTGTTTGACCTTGAAGATCTCTACAAACTTAATGGCAAATCATAATGATAGCTGTTGGAAAATTAAGAAGATGTGTTCAACAAATTGAAAACGTGAATCTAAGTGATGCTTCTGAATAAGATATTGTAAGTACTTTATTTATTTATTTATTTACTTTGTATGAATTTAAGTATGTTTGATTTATACCATAAAATCTAACATAAGTTACAATGTTGTATTGCAGTTCAAAAAAGCAAAAGATTTACTCATTC
The DNA here is from genome assembly GCA_025531925.1 of Erythroxylum plowmanianum. Taxonomy (NCBI): domain Eukaryota; kingdom Viridiplantae; phylum Streptophyta; class Magnoliopsida; order Malpighiales; family Erythroxylaceae; genus Erythroxylum; species Erythroxylum plowmanianum. The sequence goes on from JANVCQ010000001.1 coordinate 19,362,145, forward strand.
AAGATCCAAATTTTCAAAAAAGTTTCAAATTTGTTCATGTATAGCCAATCCCAAAAAAATAGAGAAATATGCTAATATTAATAAAGAGAAAACTCCTAGTCATCGAAAATGATCTAACTACAATGAAATGTCACAGCCTAAATCCCAAAAGACAGATAAGTCAATAGGATCATCATCATTTTGTATTAATTTAAATAATGATTCTAAAGTTGAAGATTAATTTATTGAAAAAATGATGCAATTAATCGTCCTATTAGGAGGAAAAATAAAAAATGAAAAAGGAACAAAATGAGGAAATGAAAAAACTTTTTACGTACATGAATTAAAAAATCAAAGGAATGTTTCAAGAAAGTCAATCTCTTCTTGAAAAGAATTATGAACTTCAGTTGTTACGAGCTCAAAACAAGACAAAAAATTAAAGTTATGACAAAGACGGGAAGAAAATAGAATTTTATGCAAAGATTTGAATTCCATCAAAGATCCAATAATTTTTCAGGCTTTTAGAAATTAACAAATGAAAATTTATGTAAAAAGAGCTTAAGAAGGAGAACCTCAAGAAGGAGTTTGCTCATCTAATGGCTTTAGCCAATATTTTGATTTTGGAGAAAATGAGGATGACCTTCCAAACTATTTATTATTTATGATAAATTAATATTCTCAAGTGCTTTAATTTTACTTTTAATTTGGTAGTTGTAATTTTAGTTTGATTGTAATCTCGAGTTTGGTTGTAGTTGTAATTTATTTTAGTCTGGTTGTAATTTCAAGCATTTTTGTTGGGTTTTATTTTTTTAAAATAACTAATGTGGTTTATTTTAGTTTTAAGTTTATGTACCTTTTATTTTAAATTTACCTTTTATTCTTAAAATATTTTATTAATGAATTTATAACACATAAATAATAATTAAAAATAAATATTAAAAATATACTTAAAATTATATTCAATATTAATGTCATTTTAAAGGTCTCAACTAGATCTTTGTAATGAAATATTTTATGTAAAGTAATATATATCTTAAATTTAGTTACTAAACAAATTATGTAAATAAATCAAAATGTAAGAATGGTATAAAAGGAATATGTAAATAAGAAAATGGTCAAAGATGTCATTTTACAACTTTTGGTGCATTTAATGTCTTACTATTCATTATACCAAAATGATGATCTTAGGAATCCAACTTTGATGAGTTGGTTGGAGTGGATTCAACATAGTGTGTTAGCTGGAGATGGCATAAGGATATTTTATTGGGCTTCACTTGTTATCACTAAATGTTATACTTAAATTAGAACACTGAATCAAAAGAGAGGCAAATAATCATAACATAGCATGT
>JANVCQ010000001.1:19390901-19402641 GCA_025531925.1 Erythroxylum plowmanianum
AAGCTCAATACGAGGAACCAACTTAAGCACAAAAATCATGAATTAGGAGTCAACAAGTGCATAATTACTTAAGAAAATAGGGCCAATTTATAGTATAAATTTGGCTCAATCACTATGGTGAAAGACATGCCACCTACACCTACATCTTACAGTTCAGACGATGCTAAAGCAACATTTGTAGCCTGAGAAAGGTCAAATAGGATGTACTATTTGATCATCAAGAGATCAATACCAGATCATCTGCTAAGTAAACTATCAGAAACAAACATAGCAAAGGACTTCCTGAGAAATGTCTCCTAGAGGTACAGAGTATCTTCTAATGTAGAGATAGGTACCATGGGGATAAAAATTGTTGCATTTTATTATTAATAAATCAAGTTGTTTAGTTTCATATTTTATCTAAAGGGAGATTAAATTTTGTTAAATATTTCCTATAGACGTGATGGAGCTTGAAGAAATAAAATGCAACAGCCAAGACTCAACTCACGTGTATATTGGATGCATGCATGGTGAAGAAATGGCTGTGAGAAAAAAATGCATGGAACTTGCAAGTGAAACGATGTGCAATGTGGAGGAGGACATAGCCAAAAATGCAAGCCAATCAATAACCCTATGCATGTGAATAAAATGCAATGTCAAACACATAGCATGAGCCAAAAAGGCATCGCAAGAAGGATGTCCCAGGAGCACAAAATGTAATGCAAGAGGATGTTTGGCAAGTAGTTGAAACGTTGTTGTTAGAGGCAAGGGTACTATGCAAACAAATGAGAATATATGATAGGGGGTGTCAATAATATGCTTGACCAACAAGTTAATTCGTCAGATTATAAAATAGTGAGAAGAACAGTGAGGGGCGGCAAAAGAGAGTTGGCGAGAGAGGGGGTGAGACATAAATAGTGCCTTGGACCATCAATCTTAATTCGTCACATTGGTGAATAGTGAGAGTTGTGTGAGATAGGAGTGTGAAACAAATAGAGAAGGGAGGTGCAGTGAAGAGAGAATAAGGGGTTTTCGACTAGGGATATATAATGGGCATTGAAGCATTTTTCCAGGAGAGATTCATGGAGGGCTAGATGTCCCAACATCAGTTCGGAGAAGAAAACAAGATGCCGATGACTTGGGTTCAATATTTTTAATTTTTTGTTGTTTCTTTCTCTTATTAGAAATTGATTGTATTATCCTATGTTAATTGATTTGGGTATTGTGTATGGATAAACAGATTTCCGTTATTATTCAGTTATTTGTGTTAGAATCCATTGGGTATTGTGAAAATATGATTTTAATGCATTCATTGAATTGTTTAATTGCAAACCCTTTGGTAGAATTTTGATATAATTAGTAATTATTATGTTAAGATTCATATGTAGCAATTAATGATTTGTAATCATTAGAGATAACATGACCTAGGTTAAATGATGCATCGTATGCTACTACCTAATTAAATCTAAAGATCGTATCTTAGGTTATTCGGTGGTTAGGTTTAATTAATGATCATTTCTTAATTAAACAATACCTAAGGGAAAACTCAAGTTAATTATTAACCTATGATTAACAGTTATTATGAGAGATTTGAGAACAACAAATCAATGAAATATGCTTAATTAGTGTAGGGAGAGTTTAAACTAAAGAACCAGGTCCCTACCAAATTCCTCACTTTTATCATTTTTTCCCATGTTTTCTTTAATTTGTTTTCATTAGGTTAGTTTTATTTTATTTTCTTATTCCCAAATCCAAACCCCTCTTTTTCCTAAACACTAATTAATTTCATTTCATAAACTTTGCACACACTCTCTGTAGGATTGACCTAGACTCACCACTGCTATAATAGTAGTCTAGTTTTTATTTTGATTAACATAATGACGCGCGGTCAAATTTGGACGCGATTGGTAAGGAGTGTAATGTTTTAGTTTTTATTTGTGATTTGATTGGTGTTTTGTATATATTTGTTTATAGTTGATTTCTTTTCAGTTATTTCGTCATCTTTTCATTTTTTTATTTCGTGTTTGTAAAAAAAGATTTCGATATGGACAGAAGTAATTTATTTTATAACTCATATTCTCAACCCTATAACAATGTTTGGATTGATCAACCTAACTTTTGTTATAGATGAGATAATCATCAGAATTTTTTCCATAATAGTTTACAGGACACACAACAATTCTTATACAGATCAGAAGCTTCCTATCATGACTCTGGTCCATCTCTAGAAGAGTTGATTAATATTGTGAATGATAACATTTTGCAATTGCAGCAGAATAATCTACAATTCCAGAAGTATGGAGGGCAATTTCCAAAAAATATATGGTCTAGCGCCCAAGATTTGGAAAGCCTACACAACTCAAGTATATCTTTAGAAGAAATGCTTAATATTATGGCTCCTAACAATCTTCAAATTCAACAAGATATGCAACAGTTCCATCAGAATATGTAACAACTATTTTAGCATGGTGTACAACAAATCTAATAGGATGCTCTGCAATTCCAATAAGATGCGCTGCCTCGATGGGGAATATCAATCATCTGGAACTACAAAGTGAAGAGAAGCAGTTGAATCAACTCGAGGTATACCCAATGGACGTTTGTGTGGAAACTTTACAAAGTGATAAGGAGCTTGAAAATTTTGAGGTCAACCTTTAACAAATTGCTTGTGTTGAAGAAGTTGAGAAGGAGCTCGAAATTGAAAGGGACACATCTTTTAGCTCGGAGGTAAGTATTAAGTCTATGATTATTTTAAAGACCAACTCTTTACCTTTACTTAACAAATTGGAGGAATTAAATGATGAAGAAAAAGGTTAAGAGACATTCAAAACATTTCTGGAGTGTATGGACTCAATCGGGATTAAGAATATGAGGATAGGGAAGATGCTGAATGAGGATGATGATCAACTAAAGTCCTATCCGGAACTACCTCATGGGGAGGAGCCACATGTGACACCTGAAGATCACAATTTTGTCACGTGAGGAGGAAACATGGAGTTGAGTCAGCAACCCTAAACAAAGACGCTTCTTGAGAGGTGACCCAAGGGAAGTAAATTTCTTTTCCTTTACGTTTTCGCATTACTTTTTATATGCATATGTGTTTTTGAATTTGTTTGTTTACTTGTTTTAAATTTTCAATCAAAATGAGAGAAATAATAAAACAAACAAACAAACAATTTCTTAGAATAAAACAAACAAACAAATAATTTCTCATTTTCTGTTGCTTATGGGATTATATAGTAAGATTACCATATGAATTGACTAGAGAACTTCATACAACTTTAACAAAGTCGGTGTTAGATTGACGCCTTCATTTTAGTCTCATTTTCTTTTGATAGTATGTGACCTTTATGACATGTACAACCTGATTTTGCTTTGAATTTCTGTTCAAGACAACATTTTTACCACATGCGTTAATATGAAAATGATTAGGCATTCTTTGTTTTTCCGAACTACATTAGCCAAATAGCCTACCCTATTGACATAATTTTTCCCTTGTTAACCCGCTTTGAGCTTTATACCTTTTTTTTGTATCAACCATATTTTATGCTTTATACTTAACCAAATGTCCTACCCAAGCCATAAAGCTAGTAGAACATTTGTTATTGGTGAGTTTGTGGATGTACAAAAGGATAAGTGTGGGGGTGTACATATATGTGGGTTGGTTAATGTTGGGATGTTTTGTTATGTTTTATCATTGAAATTCCCATGTTGATATAGTTTATTTTAATTTTTATAAGGAAAAGAAAGAACGAAAAGAGAAAAGCAAAAAAAAAGAAAAAGAAAATGAGAAAAGAAAAGAAAATGAAAAAGAAAGAAAAAAAGAAAAAGAAGAAAAAATAATAATGTTTTTGTTTAAATAACTTTATTAAGGAGGAAGTGCATATGAGTTTACAAAGTTATTCATGATTAATGCATCTTCCTAGAGTTGTAATGAATGTGTTTTTTTGAGTATGTTAAATATAAGGTAGATGTTGGCTTGGAAGGTTTACTCTTGTGATTTCAATTTATTGCTAACATAAATTGTATGATTGATTCCTTCAGATTGGTATATGCTTTATGTGGTTGGTGTTTGAGAATTGAATGGGGCTGTGAAATATAAATTTTGCATTTGCCATAGCTGACTATACCTAGTTTTTGATTGAGTGTTACTTTTGTTTCACTAGCTTTGATGGCTTTCATGCTACTTGACCCAAACACATCTCACCTTATCTTTACCCACATTACTACCTTGAAAAGTCCTTTAATTCATGATTTTGCATGTGAATTATAGTGGTGGAGAAATGAAATGATATGTAAAGTTATGGATTGTCATGATCAAGAATGGTGTTGAGTGTACCTATAGATATATTTTAGATAAACACATTTTCCAAGTCTACTATTAGATTGCTCAATTTTTGAAGATGATGAATGTTGATTGATCATGAGTAAAAGCTTGGAATGTTAAATTCTTGCTATAATTTTTGAAAGTCATTCATCTTTGTTTATGATTATGTATTCTTAGAAAATATAAGAAATGAGTAAACATTGTTTTTAGGTCTATGAGCTTAATTTTGATGTTTTACCTAAGGATGGTTAAAGTCTAAGTGTGGGGGAATTTGATAAGTGAAAATTATAACATATTTTACATCTCTATTTTACATTGTTTTAAATCATTAACATAGAACATTTGGGCAAAAATTGTTGCATATGATTATTAATAACTCAAGTTGCTTAGTTTCATATTTTATCTAAAAAGAGATTAAAGTTTCTTAAATATTTCCTGTAGACGTGATGGAGCTTGAAGAAATAAAATGCAATAGCCAAGATCAGCTCACGTGTATATTAGATACATGCATGGTGAAGAAATGGCCATGAGAACAAAACACATGCAGCTTACAAGTGAAATGATGTGCAACGTGGAGGAGGACATAGCCAAAAGTGCAAGCCAAGCAATAACCTCATGCACGTGAATAAAATACAATATCCAACACACAACTTGAGCCAAAACGACAGCATAGGAAGGATGTCCCAAGAGCACAAAATGCAATGTAGGAGGATGTTTGGCAAGTAGTAGAAACGTTGTCATTGGAGGCAAGGGTTCTATGTAGGTTTTAAAACAAACGAGAATAGAAGACAAAGGGGACATAAATAGTATGCACGACCTAACAAGTTAATTCATCAAATCATAGCACAATGAGAAGAATAGTAGGGGGCGACAAAAGAGAGTTAGTGAGAGAGGGGGTGAGATATGAATAATGCCTTGGACCATCAATCTTAGTTCATTACATTGGTGAATAGTGAGAGCTACGTGAGATAGTGGCATGAAACGAACAGAGAAGGGAGGCGCAGTGAAGAAAGAATAAGGGGTTTTCAGCTAGGGATATATGATGGGTGTTGAAGCATTTTTGAGAGAGATTTATGGAGGGCTAGATGTCCCAACACCGATTCGGAGGTGACATCGACGTTGACGACCTAGGTTAAATTTTTTTAAATTATTTTGTTGTTTCTTTCTCTTGTTAGAATTTGATTGTGTTATCCTATGTTGATTGATTTAGGTATTTTGTATTGATAAATGGATTATTATTATTATTTGGTTATTTGTGTATGAACCCAATGGGCATTGTGAAAAGATGATTTTAATGCATTCATTGAATAATTTAATTACAAACCCATTGCTATAATTTCAATATAATCCGTAATTGTTATATTGAAATTGATGTGTAGTGACTAATGATTCATAATTATTAGGGATAATATGACCTAGGTTAAATGACACATTGTATATAGTTGTTGCCTTGATTAATTGGTTTTCCTAATTCGTAATGCTACTGTCTAATTAAATATAGAGATCGTATCTTAGGTTATTCAGTGGTTAGGTTTAATTAATGATCGTATTTTGATTAAACACTACCTAAGGGAAAACTAGGGTTAATTATTAACCCACGATTAGGTTTGAGAACAACAAATCAATGAAATATGCTTAATTAGGGTGTAGGTTGAGATTGAACCAAATGATCGGGTCCGTACCGAGTTAATGCTTCTTCTGTAACAAGAAGGGACACAAAACGTTTGATTGCTAGAAATATAAGTCCTGGAAAGAAAAACAAGAACTGTCAGGTTACTCCTTAGCTTTTATGATCCATAAATCTAATCTTGCTATAGCCACATTAAGTTCTTAGTGGCTAGATAGTGGAGTCTCTAATCATGTTGCCTCCATAATGCACAGGTTCATACGTAGAGAAATCTAAATAAAGAGGAGGAAAAACTAATGGTTAGCAATAAAGAAGAAGTTTATGTAATGTTTGTAGGGGAAGTGTGTTTGAACCTTGATACATGGTTTGTACTTGTTTTACATGACACATTTTATATACTATTGTATAGGCAAAAATTGATCTATATCAATTTTGGATAAAGAAGGTTATACTTTTGTCATTGATGCTTCCATTGTATAGTTATCTTTTAATGCAAAACATATGGGTAATGCTTTAAGGTCATATGGACTGTATAGAATGTGTCTTGCCCCTCATGAGATGTATGCTTCTTCATATATAGCTGAACATGTTACTAAAAAGAGACCTTTGATAAAGGATAAGTTGTACATGTTGTAGCATAAAATATTGAGTCACATTTCCAGAGATAGAGTTGAGAGATTGATTAAAGAAAACATTTTCCCAAATTTAGAATTTGATGATCTAGAAATATATGTTGATTGTTGTAGGGGTAAGTTGAACAAAACAAAGAACAAGGGGTCAACTTGTGCTTCTAGCTAGTTAGCTGGTTGAATCTCTTACATACAGATGTTTGTGGACCTTACACAGTAACATTGTGTAATTTTAGATATTTTTTAACTTTTATTGATGATTATTCCTGAATGGTTATGTGTTTTTATTTAACAAATTGTATGAAGTTCTTAAGAAATGTAAGATCTTTAAAGATAAGGTTAAGAACTAATTGGGCAGATCCATCAAAATTGTTTGGTCTAACCATGGAGGAGAATATTATGGCAAACGTGGGGTTTTAGGACAAAAAAGGGGTTCGTTTGCCAGATATATGAAATTATGTAGAATGGTGGCCCATTTCCTTATGCCAGGTAGTATTGAGCAAAATGGTGTAGTTGAAAGGCGTAATCGCACATTAGAAGACATGATAAGATTAATGTAGAGCAGGACTAATCTACTTGATTTAGGGATGGTAATGGGTTAGGCAGACTGGCCCGTAACCTAGCCTCCAATCATAAGAGCCATGGGAAAGCTGGGCTGGGCAGCTTAACTTCATTGTTTTTTAAAAAATAAAAAATGATGTAGTTTTGAAAAAACGAAATCATTTTGTACCTTCCCATCGGGCCATGGCCCTATCCGAGCTCGACTCGACTTGTGGCTCAATCATGCCAAATAATCTTGACTAGTGGCCCTATCAAGCCTGGTTAAAGTCAGGTCAGGCTGGGCCACATTTACCATCCCTAACCTGATTACCTTTGGGATGAAGCCATAAAGACTACCTTGTATATGCCTAATAGAGTGCCAAGAAAACTAGTATCCAAGACACCATTTGAATTCTGAAAAGGGTGGAAGCCTAGTCTCTCCCACATTTGTGTTTGAGGCTACCTTACTAAGGTACATTTATATAATCCTTATGAAAATAAGTTGCATTCTCATTTTACTCGTTGCTATTTTGTTGGATACCCTGATCATTCTAAGGGATGCATATTTTACTATAGAGAAGGAGGGTCTAGAATTGTAGAGTCATAAATAGATAAGTTTTTATAATATGATGTCTATGATGAGGGTAGTCCTTCTGACCTTCAGATGATAGCAAAACGAATACTACATTTATTTTTTATCCATCACTTATTCAATCGAAATTAGTGGATCAAGGTCCTGACACAATACTAGTACAGGAATAGGAACCTATACTTGTACAAACTATGATATTGGACATGCTGTTGATCTAGTTACTTTTGAGCCCTATGTAGATTTGTAGTAGAAGACAATAAAAATATGAGATGCAATTCATGAAGCATAATAAGATATGGAAGGTTGTTGATTTGTCTCAAAATTACAAACCTATCAGTTGTAAATGGCTTTTGAAGACCAAAAAGGACTCTCAGGGTAAAGTTGAGCAATTTAAAGTTTGGTTAGTTGCCAAAGGGTTTACTCAGAGAGAAGAGATTGACTTTAATACTACCTTTTCTGCAATATCCTCTAAGGATACGCTCATAGTGATTATGATATGATATGAAGTTACATCAAATAGATGTTAAAACTGCTTTCTTAAATGAAGATCTTTGTGAAGAGGTCTATATAGAACAACCTGAAGAATGACAAGGTTTACAAACTAAGAAAATCAATTTATGGTTTGAAATAAGCTTCTAGACAATGGTACCTTAATTTTGATAAGGTTGTTACCTCTTTTGGCTTTGTGGAAAGTAAAGTTGAAAGGTTCTTGTATTATAAGGTAAGGGGGAACATAATTATCTTTCTACTTTTGTATGTGGATGATCTTACTTGCATCAAATGACTTGACCATGTTGTATGAGGTTAAGTAACTTTTTGCCAAGGATTTTGACATAAAGGACCTTGGAGAAGCATCCTTCATCCTAGGTATTTAGATTCACCGACATAGGTCTCAATGCTTATTAGGTCTCTCGCAAAGAACATACATTGAGCGAGTGCTACAAAGGTATAATATGGTTGATTGTAAACCTATTATAACACCTATCTATCATGGAGATAGATTATCTTTGGCATAGTGTCTAAAGAATGATATAGAAAGAGAGGTTATAAAGAATGTGCCTTATTCTAGTGCTGTTGGTAGTTTGATGTATGTCCAAGTAAGCATTAGACTGGACATTGCATTTGCTATTGGACTATTGGGTAGATATCTGACTAACCCGAAAATAAACCACTGGAATGCAATTAAACAAATTTTGAGATACTTAAAGGGAACAAAAGATTATATATTGACATATAGAAAGATAAAAAATTTAAACCTTATAAGGTATATTGATTTGGATTTTGCTTTGTGTCTGGATGATAGAAAGTCCACTTTTAGTAGATGGTGTAGTATTATGGAAGACTGTCAAATAGATGTTGGTCACTTTCTTGACTATGCATGCAAATTTTGTAACATGCTATAGGGCTACTACACAGATGGTTTGGCTCAAGAACTTGATTTCTGAGTTGTCTATGATTGATTTAGTGGCTAAACTCATTCAGTTATGTTGTGATAATCTTTCTACTATATTGTTTAGTAACATCAATAAGAACATAACAGGGTCTAAGCATTTTGAGGTCAAGTATTTCACCATGAAGGAATTGATACAGAAAGGTGACATTAAGGTGGAGCATTTGAAGACTAAGGATATACTTGTTGATCTTTTGACTAAAGGACTTTGCTTATATGTTTATGAGAGACAAGTATATAGTATGGGTATGTTGAAGTCCTTAGGCGTTGTTGGTTAGGGATCGCAGTGCTTGATCCTTATACATTTTTATGTTTTTCATATATTATTACAATATATTTTATGAATAAAAATGATCATCATTTTCTCTCTCAGTCATATACATTGTTATATATTGTCATGATACAGGTGAAAGTCTTAAGATTTATGTTGATCTTAATCATTTAAATGGTCAATGATTATATGTATACAGATTGAACTTCAACTTATATCATTAGGACATATAAATCATCTCATCATTATCAACACCTAGTTGAAGTCTCGTTAAGGCGCGGAATTTGTGGAGGTCCGATAATACATAACCTTACCCCTACATAATAGAGAGGCTGGTGCATTTTCAGATATAAGTGCGGTTTAAAATTAGGACACATATATAAACATGTGTAAATCTATAGATTTTGATATGACATAGCGGGATCAAGTGTCTAATCTCATAAAGGTTTTCTCTAATGCAGTTTAACATTCTTTGAGAGAAAACAAATGTCTCTGGTATGATTTAGCATAAAGTTTACACAAATTGAGACCTATAAACGAAAAGATGATATATTTCAAATCATACAGGTATCATTCTAGTTTTCCACACTCCATTTTCTAATTCACGTTAGTGAGATATTAGAAATGTGTGATTACATTAGATCTGTGTCACACAAGACACATGCATTTGATATTTTCTAATATCGAAAGCCTTACAAGATGAAATGATGAGCTTTTATTATTTTTGGATCAAATGATTTTATAAACTTGATCGATTGTACATGGATTTGGCTTAACTGTTTTTATTGGTGTTTATAATTGTTACAAATGTTGTAATTAGTTATTGTCCAATGGGGAGAATGCTAGTAATTTTCCTAAGGTTAGACAACAATTAATTACAATTTTAATAAATTTAAGGTTAAGCAAATCTTTTGATCTAGATAAAAATAATAAAGTAGCCTGATAGATGACCTAGGTTAATGAGTTGAAGTCCAGCGAAGAAAATAGCTAATCAGTGTGGTCTAGACATGAATTGGGCCTATATATTTTCAACTTTAAGATCTCCTGCTTCTGCTTAAATAAGACGTAAGCGTTCAGATTCTCTGACCAGTTAAGAGGTTCACATGTTAAGAAAGTTGCAAAAAGTCATTAACAACATTCGATTGATCGAATTTTCAAAAGGTCATCATAAAAACTTCAAGGTTTTAGTATCGAAAAGCTCATTCAAAATTATAGATAGCAAAATAGGTATTTCTCATCTTTTCTTCTTGTTGTCAGATTCATGTTTGATCCTGGGATAGTAACCAAGGCTTGTGTTACGCAATAATTAGAAGCATTGATGCCAATGAAATAACACCAGTAGTTACTGAAAGAAAGAGAGCTCTTTATTTTGGTTCAAGTAAGAAATAAAGGGAAGTATAAGTTGTCATCTCTTGAGGGCTCATTTGAAAGAGAATTTCTAACTAAAACTCCTTTATCGTGACACTTATTGTAAAATGATCAAATTTTAGAAGAAAAATAAATAGATATAGCCAACATCAATATGTTTTTATGGAATTTTATTTAGTAATGACACTTGGAAGGGACGAGCTACTTAGTCTAATTAACAAGAAAAAGAAAAAGAAAAAGAAATTGAGAACTTGCCACCTTGTGTTTTGAATTTGAACAAAATAAAAATACTCTTATGCGTTGAAGTTCTTTGTACATTCTCCTTTCTTATATCTTTGTGGAAAACCTTCCCTTTTCTTCTACTTAGACCAATTAACAATAAAAAGAATTAGAAAAAGAAATTGAGAACTTGCTACCTTATGTTTTGCATTTGAACAAAATAAAAATACTCTTATGCATTGAAGTTCTTTGTACATTCTCCTTTCTTAAATCTTTATGGAAAACCTTCACTTTTCTTCAGCATTCAGGGTTATCTAGTTGAATATTTCATGTTATTTGGGTGGAGAGTTAGACATCCAAATTTATGGAGTTGAGGAAAAAGGAAAAAAAGACAAGTTTTCTCTCATCTCCGCTCTTTTATGCTTGTTGTATTCTCTCCCTTCTGCTTCCTCCTCTGAATTTCTGCTCGCCTTGTTAGTCCTCGGATGTTTGTTTACAAGCCTTCCCCTCCCCAGGAGATTGTTGCTATCAGCTTCCCTCCTCATTGTCACCATCAGCTACTCAGTCGGTCATTCCTCTCCTTACCAAAACACTCTTTGAGCTTCACTCTTTTTTCATTCTTCAAGTGTCTAGTCGAAAAAAATTCTTCTAATAATTTCAAACCTAATATTGAAAAAAGTGTAAAATTTTTTTTTTTGTTGTTCATGAACGATTTAAAATATTACAAAGATTTAAATC
>JANVCQ010000001.1:19402741-19414386 GCA_025531925.1 Erythroxylum plowmanianum
TTTTTACTATTGGGAATGGACTAACTTCCTTAGTTTATACAAGTATTTTTGATGTACTAATTACTAGTGTTAGTCTTTTTACTATTGGGAATGGACTAACTTCCTTAGTTTATACAAGTATTTTTGATGTACTAATTACTAGTGTTAGTCTTAACTCTTGGTTTGCATGTTGTTCTGTTTGAGAAAGTTTAAACAAAACTTAGGTTGTGACTTATGCGTTGAATGCTAGTGTTAAGTATTATACTAGTGGTCTAGTTTAGAAATATATCTTTAGATCTTTTTGCTTTGTGTTTTTTCTTCAAATAAAGGCTTGAATAACTGGACTTGAAAGCTTGAAATTGAGTAGTTAAAAACTTACTCTAATTGGTTGCAAATCATTAAACTGAGTTTCTGTTTCTTTTTCTTGATTTGAATACTACATTAATAATTAATCATTTTCATTACTAATTAAATATAAATTAATATTAAAAATTAGGTACTTTAGTTTTTTCATTATTATATTAAACTTAAAACAATTTGATTTTTCTATGATTACATAAAAATGGTTTTCAAGATTTTCCTTGATTTATAAGAATATACTCTTTATTCAATAAAATCTAAAATTGTAAAAGTTCAAGTGATGTTTTTTTCTTTTTATTTTATCATAAAGTCATTTTTTAATGTGCATTGCCAATTGCCAAAAGAATATTGTAACTAAGAAATTGTCGTATGTTTTTAATATACGTCCATATTTTTTTTCTAGTTTCCACTTTCCTCTATAATATTCATTTAAAATTTTAATATGTTAAGATCTAAATTGTATCCTTTACATTAGTAAAGAATATATTAAAATATGTTATGAATATGCTAATAATATTCCCAATACATTAGCTTTATGAACTTTATTTTTTAAAAGTATTTATATATGATCAATTTTCCTATAATTGACTTTTAAATTTTTATAGGTAACTAGTGACTTTTGAATTTTTATAAACATCAATATTATGTATATACAAAAATTTCTCTATTCTATAACTCAAACTAGTGTTTTATATCTTTGATAGGTAAAAATTTGGTTCTTGATATGAAGTTATTAATTTATTTTTGACATATATCTTTATTTATTTTTACAAATATGTAATGATGTTCTTAATGATTCTAGAAATAATGCATTATTTTCCTTTAAAATAAACTTTATAGTCTTTATCACATAGTTGACTTATACTTAATAAATTATACTTTAATTATTCTACTAAAAGCAAATTGTCAATCGTATTATGATCTTCCTTACTTTCTCAATATCAAATATTTTACCCTTGGCATTATCTCCAAATATGAAAAATCCTCTATCTTTGTCTCTAAGAGTCATGACTTAGGATACATCATCGATTATATGCCTTAAGCATCTGCTATTTGTATCAATTTTTTCTTTTTCTTAGAGACCTATAAAATAACATAATCAATGTGTTTTGGGTGTCCGAATGAACTTGGGTCCTTGATTGTTAGTTTCTTTCTTTTTGTCTCACCTTTTTAAAGGTTTTCTTATCATTATTTGTTTTGAGGAAGCAAATTTTTTATCAATATATCCAAGGGTGCCACAAAAATGGTGTATCATGTGACCTATTATATGTGTGAGCGTTGCATTAATGATAATTGACTTTAAGGGCTAGATTGGGAACTATACATAAATGTATATAACTTGCTTTTTAGCCTAGCATGTGAATATCTAGATAAAGATGTAACATGCTCACTTACTATCTTAGGTAAAGGCTTTTTACTATGTATGAGTTGTTCCTTAAAAAATGTAGTCTTGGTGTGTCAAACACATTTCTATAAGTATACTTGATCTGATACAATCAGCCTTCGCAATGGAGTTCCACACCTTACACATCAACCTGACAAGCTACACATGCCAAGTGGTCCAATTACAACCCAACAAGTTTCAAGGCTTAAACAAGCAATGTAAGATTTTGTTCAAGCCTAAATCACAAGTCAAGTCCATGAGGAGGCTGAAACATCCATAGAGGGACACCAAGGCACGCCCAAGTTTGTGACTTTATTAGAGGAGACGTTGGAAAAGGCTAGCACTTGGCCATTTAGGCCCATATTTGATAATTGGGCTTGTTATTTATTTTCTCTTATTTTAGGCCCAAGTACTTATTTTTGGACTTATTTATTTGTTTTAATGTGTTTAGCCCATTCCTAAAAGGACGTGGATCAAATTAAGTTCAATGGGCTAGATACTCCTAGATTTGTTAGGGTTAACCTAGTTTTCATTCAATGGGCTTGCAAACCCATTCCTATTAGGGTTAGGACTTGGTCAAGGGTATTTACACCTTATTTTAACCTTGTAACCCTAGATTGGATAATTAATAAAATTTCAGAATTGAGTTCTTTAAGTGCGGTGTGATTGTCTTCATGGTTACGTCAAGAAATAGATTTGCATCAACAAGTAAATACTTGCAACGTAAATTGATTTCTGATTTCTTTGGGATTGGGTCTCAAACTTATAATTTGGGGTTTGATCTGGCATGTTCTTGGAATAGAAAGATTAGGGTTTTGATTCAATAGGATTAGGGGGTTTCAATAACCTTGTTTTCTTGGGGTTTCCGTGTCATGATCTTATATTTATTATTGGAATTATTTGAGCTATCGTCATGCTTTTTGAATTTTCATTTCTCCTAATAAATTTAGACAATTAGTTCCTTAAGTGTATTAACCTCTTTCTTTATTGTCTTCATTCACCTAGAAGTTTTAAGTTTCATTAACTTTGGAAGATAATTTCTTCCTTTTTGTTCAATGTGATATTTTCATCTATAATGTCATCCTTATCTTCAGTTTTAGATTCTAAAGAAAACTAAATTACTTTTCAGTTATACATTTAATTATGAATCTAATTAAAAATTGTACATAAGAATAAAACTCAATTTTAATGTAGGGATAAGTTTTTTTTCAAAAATTTCAATTACAAAACTTAAAGTCGATAAAGTTAATATAAGCATTAGTAAAAACTTTGGTTGGAGAAAATGAAATATCTTTTGGGATTTGTCATATTGGAAAACTAATTTGATACATCATAATCTAGATGTGACGCATATTGAGAAAAATATTTTTGACAATTTGTTCAATACCATAATGAACATTAAAGGAATGACAAAGTAGAATGCAAAATCACAAGCTGATTTGAAGCTTTTTTATAGAAGGAATGAGTTAGATAAAGATCTTTGCACCAAAAAATATCCAAAAGCCTGTTACAGTTTGGACAAAAAATAGAAGGAAAATTTGTAGAAATGGTTAAAAATTCTAAAGTTCTCGATAGATATGTTTCAAACTTGGCACGGTGTGTGGACATGAGGAAGTACAAATTATTTGAGATGAAAAGTCATGATTGTCATGTGTTTATGCAAAGGCTAATTCCAATTGAATTTTTGAGAGTCGCTATCGATTAAGGTTAGGAAGCTATAACAAAATTAAGTTTGTTTTTCAAAAGCTTAACATCATCTGAATTAAAGTTGGTTGGAGTGGAAACACTAAAAAGGGTAATTCTAGTAATCTTGCGTAAATTAAAAGGGATTTTTCCTCCAAGCTTCTTTAATACGGAACATCTACCCATGTATTTAGCACACAAGGCTAAACTTGTTGGTTTAGCTCAATATCAATGATGTATCCATTTGAGAAGTAATTACAGTAAATATTTAAATTGGAGTTACAACATGTTTTAATCATAAAATTGTATATCAATAGCTATCTGTAATACAATTATTTGCATTACTTAAAGAAAAATGTCAAAAACAAGGCTACAGTTGAAGATTTGATAAGCAATGCTTATTTAGTAGAGGAAGCAAGTATTTTTTGTTCACATTATTTTGAGCTTCATGTGCACATAAGAGAAAGAAAAGTTCCTAGTAATGACGATGAGAGAGGAACGGGTGATGTTTATGGTAACTTATCCATTTTCATATATTCTAGATGAATATGTGGATGGCCAATAAGAAGAATGTTAACATAGGAAGAAATAAATGTTGCCTATGGTTACATTTTATTGAACTATCAAGAGGTTTAACCTTTCGTGCAGTGAGTTGAAGTTAATTTTCAAATTGGTTTTTTGGATTTTCGAATTTAGTGTTGTTCACAACTAAAATACATAATAATGCCTTTAGATTTTACGATGAATGGTTACATGAGCTAATGCCTAAAAAACGTAAGATGATAGCAATAATGAAGTTGAAAGACATTTTCCTCGATGGCGTGAGAAATATGTAAGTTTTCACTTACAATTATTGAAATGGTTGAATTATCATGTGAAAGTGTTCAAATGACATTATACTATTTAATATGATAATTTTTTGTAGGTCTAAAAAAAACCAATAAAGAATAAGTCCATATGTGATCTTATATAAGGACCTTTGCGAACTGTTAAATTGTATCTGGTGTATTTTGTTAATGGATACAAATTTCATACAAAATATCATGGTCATAGTATGGCAATAGTAAATAATAGGGTTTGTATATAAGGAGAATTGATGGATTACTAAGGTAAAATTATTAAGATACTTGAAATTGAGTACCTTGCTTTGTCAATAAAGCAGAGTGTGATATTTAATTGTAACTGGTTTGACCCAACTCATAATGTTGGTACAAAAGTGCATAGCTGATACAATCTAGTTGACATCAACTAGCAACTAAGATTTAGACAATTTAAACCTTTCATGTTGGTGATGCAAGCCATCCAAATGTATCATGTTCCTTTTCCCAGCTCATGATGAGATAAGTTAGATTGATTGGCCGTTTGTAAAGTAAAAGCTAGAGGTGTTTTTGAATTACATGGAAAAGGAGAAAATAAGAGAATTGAAAATGAAGCATTTCAAAAAGACGTTTATGAAATAAATGCATGTGTTATATATGATGAGAATAAACCTTTAAATGATCCAAATAATGAATATATTGAAATTCTTACTGGAGATAATGAGGAGGTGAGAGATCTGAAGAGGAACCTAAGCTTGATTATAATTCTTCAAGAAAAGAAGATGATGATGATTTTGATTTACAATTAGGTGGTCATGATAGCAATTAATTTATGTTTGTAATAGAATATTATATGAATAAATCTATTATTGCATCAACAATATATTATTCTATATTCAATTTATATTGTTCTATTATTGGAATATTCAATAAAATGTGAATTTCAAGTTAAAAATATGCCACCAAAGAGAAAACAAGATATGGTGTGGCCAAGATTAAGGTTACAACAATTTAGAGCCAATTACTTTCCAAGTGAAGCATCACATACTGCAATTACTATAAAATTAGGAGTTGTACCTCCAGCTACTACACATCTAGATGAGGCATCATCTTCTATACCTGCTGCTACACTATCTAGCATCCCTAAGCCATCCACCACCCCAATACCGACAGAGATATCAGGGACAAACGTTGCGGATGAAGAAGGCGACCTCTAACCTGGAGCTAAGGGAGTAGATGGAAGAACATACATTAGTTGATAATCTGCGAGTGAGAATACATGCATGATAACACTATAGGTTTATACTAAAGCTATAGATTTTAATTTGAAAATGATCTAAAATTGCTTATATATTAGGTTGGTTTCATCTTGAACATGCTCAAGAAACATGACATCCAAGTTCAAGAAAAAGATTGATCTTGAGGGTTATATATGAAAGATTTTCTCTCAAGATAAAGGATTTTTATTATCAAGAGTTTGAGCTACAAAAAATAAATTCTTTATTTTTATCTAATTAGTTTTGTACATTAATTAGATAAATATTGTAGGTTATAAGTACTTATAGTAAGTTTTTTTCTAAGAAACATTTTTTTGATATTCCAAATTTGACACGATAATTTATAAAGTATAAGAGAGGCGAGCTCATACACATTATAGAGACTTTCTTGGTGTGCTACACATGTTGGACCCCGAACTTTTCTTAGAAGACGAGAACTAATAAATGAGAAATGTGGATAGATTAGAGTTTTGCTTTGGTGTTTCTGGTGGATAAAATATTTTGAAGTGAGAAGAATTAAGGAGAAAGTTAGAAGTGGAATGAAAGCAAAAATGAAGTCGAATTTGTGTAGTAAGTTGATGAAGAATATGTATATATGTGTATGTTCTGTTATTGGTATTCATGATTAATCATGGATTATAAATTTCTTTATAGATGATATTGATTTGAAATGAAGTTGAGAATGAGGAGTAAATGAAGTAGAAAGAGTGATCTTAGCATGATTTGTGTTAAGGAAAGATTGTGAAACAAAATGGATAGTTGATCTGGAAATTGTTTATGGAGTATGCTTCAGTCTTTTAGCCACAACTTTTTCTCTAGTTATCCAAATAAGATGATTCTTAATTTTTATTAAGCTAGAAACATATGGCTACATTTCTTGTAAAGACATTAAATACAAATTCTATCTTTAAGAATCTCAAAATATGTCATGAAGTAGAGAGCTGGGTGCAGTACATTGGATGAATGTAAAAATTCATGTTCTATATTCGAGGGAACATCTGGATTAATCTAGGCTGATTTAGGCAAATTTGTCTTCTAGAAAGTTGTAGGTCTTTCTTTTAGATTTCCAACGGTATATAGTATGGAGATTTTAGATTTCTAGGCTGAAAGTTATGGTCCTTATAAAGGAAGATGTATCTTCTATCTTTTCGCTTCTTTTATGTTTTGCTCCTTCTATGTTTTGCTTCTTCTGTGTTTTGCTTCTTCTGTGTTTTGTTTCTTCTGCCTTTTGCTTCTTCTGTGATGATGACATCTTCTTCTGTGTTTCTTTTGTGATGACATCATCTCCTTCTGTGTTTGGCTTCTTCTGTGTTTTGCTTCTTCTGTAATGACGTCATCTTCTTCTGTGTTTCTTCTGTGAAGATGTTATCTTCTTCTATGTTTTACTTCTTCTGCCTTTTTGTTTCTTCTGTGATGTCATCATCTTCTTCAATGTTTTGGTGATGAATGAAGGTAAGATCATTTTAAAACTTTTAGATTTTTGGAAGGATTTTAGTTCATGGAGTTTAGAAAAGGCTTGGGTTTAAGTATTCTAGAACCAATTTTAGTGATTGTGCTTGAGGAATTTTTCAATTGAAAACCTTATTGAGTGGGATTTTTGTTATTGTATAAAGGGATCAAAGAGGCAAGAGGAACAAGAGAAGAGGCATGTTTGAGCAAGGCTATAAGCAAGGAAATCAAGGTGGGTACATGTTTATAATAGATTAAATAAGCCATTAATGTTTTCTTTAAATCAAAGAAGTTTAATGTTTCCAATTGCATCATAAGTGCTACATTTATTACTATATGTTGGTTATATGAATTGTGTGATTATTTATGAAAAGTTATTTTTTAAAAAATGATTCTTTGAAAAGATGCATGATTATGAAACCATACTTTTGGAAATCGTTTTTAAGGTATAACAAGCATGTAAAAAGTAAGTTTTCAAGAGAATGTGTCATTTTGGGCATCAGGTTTACAAGATTTTGAAATCTATATGTTATGTGAGTTTTTGGTAGTCCCTCAAGAACTGTAACGTGCATATTGACGCAAGTAGAGGCTTCTCCAACCTGCTCGCTAGTGGCATGGAGTTCCCTCAAGGACTCCCTCAAGAATTCACGACTACACAGGACCATTATATTGAAATTGTGTATTGCGTTATGCTTTTGGACTCACCCAAACCATTATGATGTGTTTATGTGCTCATGTTATGTTAACAAGTTTGATGCATTCATGTTTTGTAGCTTGTGAATTTTGGCTGAAAGCCTGAGAAACATGTGTTTTAAGAACCATATGAAAATTTTCTATGATAAGTGAACGTTTTCAATAATTTTTGTTTATTTTTCCATTATAAACTGTTACCCACGAGCTGTCAAGCTCACCCCCTTTCTGTCCCCTCTTCAGGTGATAGTAAGAGATCAAGTGATCAAGAGCCTAAGGGAGCTTCTGAAATTTTATTATTTGTATTTTGTAATAAGCCAATGGTGTGGCTTTTGATATAAGTTTTTTAGACTCTGTTAGTTTAGAAATGAAATGATAGATTGAAGTAATTCAGTTATGTATGTTCCTTTTGACTTCCTCGTAGTATGGTTGAGTAGAAGTAATAAGTTTAATTTGATGTTTAAATGTCGTGGGCACGCCACCCTTGGGGAATGATGCCTAATAAGGGTTTTTAGAAATAACCTTATGGGTTTACACTCATGCTTCATGATTTTGCAAGAGTTGGGTTCTGGCAAACGGTGCCTAACATTTGTGGTATCAGAGCACCATAATTGAGATCTTACATGGGTATTTTCCGAAATATGTGTTAAATAGAATAGTGAGAAGGAAAATGATCTGTCAGAATGTGAGAAAATGAAAGTTTGAGGATATTTAGAAATAAGAAATATGACGTAGTTCGATATGTTAGATATAGATGTAGTATATGTGGTTGTGTCAATGAATAAAGTAATAGAATTTTGCGAGGATATGTACTTGAATTGATACAAATGTGAAATTATTTCCATGACTTGACTGAAGAAAAGATAGAGACAGAGTGAAAATAATAAGATTTAAGGTGTACAAGCAAAGTGGAATTGAAAGGTTGAACTCATAATTTATGATAAAGTATAAGATTGTATTAGTGAATTTGAGATGTGAATTTCAAGATGGCTATATGTTTATACTCCTAAATTGATTAAGAATGTATGTATGGAAAGTGAAACAAAGGATAGTGATATATATAAAGGTTCTAAAGTTTATGTCGATTAGCTATTGTGAGTACATATTTGATAATGTGGTTAAATTGGTGAATAATATGATTGAGTACATATGAGACCTATATGTGGATATGGATAGGAGATAATCAATGATCTCTATAGTTAAAGATCATGAGATGAATCAGAGTAACATGATGGAAGTATGATATAGG
This sequence comes from Erythroxylum plowmanianum, assembly GCA_025531925.1. Taxonomy (NCBI): domain Eukaryota; kingdom Viridiplantae; phylum Streptophyta; class Magnoliopsida; order Malpighiales; family Erythroxylaceae; genus Erythroxylum; species Erythroxylum plowmanianum. Next base: position 19,411,631 of record JANVCQ010000001.1, read on the forward strand.
TGATTATGCCAAAAAGGTAACTACTATGGAGAAGAACATTTAAGAAAAGTGAGTCAATTGGGAGATTGAAAATAGATTTGAATTTTGGGTTCGAATAGGAAGAATGATGCATTGTGATTGAAATAAGAAGTATACGTACCAATAAAGATGTCTTCGGTTCGTAATGTAAGTATGTTGAGATGTATTTATATGATCTGATATTGGTGTTATCGACACAGGAAGTGGGGAAAGTGTGAGTAATCTGAAACCTAATGAGGAACTCGTTTGGAAAGTGAACGATTAAAATGAGTGATTGAAAAATCGAGTGAGTCTTTTGACTATGATCATTTAAAAGAAATTATTCAAGTGAAGAAGTTACTAAAAAGATTGAGGGAAACATAAGACAATGTTACCTCCATTTGGCTGATCACTCAGTTAAGAATTTTGAGGATGAAATTTTTTTTTTAGGGGGGAGAGTTGTTGGACCCCGAACTTTTCGTAGAAGACAATAACTAATAAATGAGAAATGTGGATAGATTTAAGTTTTGCTTTGGTGTTTCTGGTGGATAAAACATTTTGAAGTGAGAAGAATTAAGGAGAAAGTTAGAAGTGGAATGAAAGCAAAAATGAAGTTGAATTTGTGTAGTAAGTTGATGAAGAATATGTATATATATGTGTATGTTCTGTTATTGGTATTCATGATTAATCATGGATTATAAATTTCCTTATAGATGATATTGATTTGAAATGAAGTTGAGAATGAGGAGTAAATGAAGTAGAAAAAGTGATTTTAGTATGATTTGTGTTAAGGAAAGATTATGAAACAAAATGGATGGTTAATCTAGAAAATATTTATGGAGTATGCTTCAGTCTTCTAGCCACAACTTTTTCTTTAGTTATCCAAACGAGATGATTCTTGATTTGTATTAAACTCGAAACATATGGCTACATTTCTTGTGAAGACATCAAATTTAAATTCTATCTTTAAGAATCTCAAAATTTGTCATGAAGTAGAGAATTGGGTGCAGTACATTGGATGAATGTAAAAATTCATGTTCTATATTTGAGGGAAAATCTGGATTAATCTAGGCTGATTCAGGCACATATGTCTTCTGGAAAGTTGTAGGTCTTTCTTTTAGCTTTCCAACAGTATATAGTATGGAATTTTTGGATTTCTAGGTTGAAAGTTATGGTCCTTATAAAGGAATATGTATCTTCTATCTTTCGCTTCTTTTATGTTTTGCTCCTTCTATGTTTTGCTCCTTTTATGTTTTGCTTCTTCTGCCTTTTGCTTTTTCTGTGATGATGTCATTTTCTTTTGTGTTTCTTCTATGATGACATCATCGCCTTCTGTGTTTTGCTTCTTATGCCTTTTTGCTTCTTTTGTGATGATGTCATATTCTTCTGTGTTTCTTCTGTGATGATATCATCTTCTTTTGTGTTTTACTTCTTCTGTGATGACGTCATCTTCTTCTGTGTTTTGCTTCTTCTGCCTTTTTGTTTCTTCTGTGATGACGTCATCTTCTTCTATGTTTTGCTTCTTCTATTTTTTTTCGCCTGGCCTATCTTCTATTCCATTTTCTACCCTTCTAACGATAGAATTTGTCTTTGTGGTCTTCATGAAAGTTGTAGATATTGAAGTCTTCTTTACAACCATATAAAGAACATCTTAATCCAATAACTTTAGGGAAAGTTATAATAATTTTCCCACTTCTCCTATCTTTATCCATTCATCTGCTTTTTCATTTGGCTTCATCAGTATCTATCTTCTGTTCCCTTTTTGACCCTTTAGAAGATAGAATTTGTCTTTAAGGTCTGCATGGAAGTTGTAGATATTGAAGTCTTCTTTCGAACCATATAAAGAAAACCTTAATCTAATATCTTTATGGAAAGTTATAGCAATTTTTCCACTTCTTATGTTTTTTTCCATTAGTTTGCTTTTCGTCTGTACCTACTTTCTGGCCCCTTTTGACCCTAAAAAATATGACCTTAAGGTCTTCTTCAGAGTTTTAGATTTCAAAGTTATCTTTGAAATCATTTTAAGATGATCTTAATCCAACATCTCTAGTGAAATTTATGCCATTTGTACTGAGATAAGTTCAATATGATTGAGGACCAAACCTTGATTGATTCTTTCGGCTATAATTTTATTATCCGACCCCTAAATGAAATGATTCTTGAATCATTAGTTTCTTAACCCATTTTCCTATCCCTCAATATATTTTGATATATTTTGGTATTGATGTGAAAATATGTATTAAATCAAGTAAGGGTATCGATTGGAAGAGTAGGAATTAGATATGTTACTGAACATGCTTCACTATTTTGATGATATCTGAATCGATAGAGCTCCGAATAAGATGATTTTGGTTTCAAGATAAACTAGAGACATGGTGCTACAAATGGTATATAGATACTGAAATCTAATTTAGTCTCTAGGTATTTCAATTTCTGGATGGAAGTTGAGTATAGTGTACCATTTTAGTCTAAAAACAGTCTGAAATGTTTGGGCCCTAACTTTCAGATTTCTGAACCAAATGAGTTGATTTTGGTGGCATTGGAAACTTAAGTCAAGGAAGAACACTTTTCTAGAAGAAAGAGTTACGTCAAAATATTCAAGGGTGCTTTTGACAAGACACTTAAGTATAGAAGACATAAGGCATAAATGGAAGGGCAAATGGGACATTTATCAATCATTAAGGGTAAAATGGGAAGAAAGAAGTGTTGTTTCCTTCCTTAAGAGGGGGAAAAATGAAAATGGGAGAGAAGGAAGTGAA
>JANVCQ010000001.1:19428548-19447854 GCA_025531925.1 Erythroxylum plowmanianum
CCATCTGTAACAAATACACTAAATCCCCTTCCTTAAGATCCTTACAAAGGGATTTTGCACTCACCATAGATTTCGACAAGATTGGATCCCCTTTTATAATAATTTCTTTCCCTCCCACTCTTATTTTCATAGTTAGTGTACACCAATTATTCAGGACATCTCCTATACCATTTGATGCCCAGAATGACATCTATGCTGCCCAACTTCGTCGGCAAGAAATCCTCACAAATTTCCAGCTCTTGTATCTTTAAATTCAGCTTTCTATAGACCCCATTTCCTGCTACCTTTTCTCCATTGCCCACTACTGTTTCATACTTGTCAGTTGGATCCCATTTGGAACTCTATTTCAGCGCTAACTCCTTTGAAACAAAATTATGGGTGGCTCCACTATCTATGAGGATCACCACTATCTCCCCTTCCAATTCTCCTACTACCTTCATCGTCTTGGGTTGTGTTAACCCAGCTGCCGACCCTGCTAAAAGTTCAACATTCTGCAGTTCCACTTCTTGCTCCTCGGCGTCTTCTACATTCTCCAGCACATCAACTTCTATTTCTTTATCCAAGACTGTGATAACCTTCAAATCTATCATTTTACACCGATGGCCTTGTGTATATTTCTCATCGCATTTGAAATACTTCTCTTGTAGCTCACTAAATTTCAAGCGTTTAAAATTCCCATCTCCCTTGTTAGTGGCAGTGGCCCTTCCTATTTTAACCCCACTTTTCTCATGGTCTCCGGCTGTATCCCACGTTTTGTATCCGCCATAACTGATTATTCTATTACCCCCCATGGCCCTGTTTCCCTTTTCACATCCCAGTATTTTATTCTTTTCCTCAATCTGTTGTGCTAACGACATCATCTGTCCCAAACTTCTAGGATTAGCAATTAAGAGCTCCACCCTTATCTCCTTCAACAGCCCATTTAAGAAAGAACTCTCCAGCACTTCATCAGGCAACTCAGGTAATGGAGCAGCTAATTCCTCAAATTTACAAATATATTCGCCCACTGAGCCTGTCTGTTTGATGGCTAAAAGACGTTGACATGGGGTCCCTTCTTGGATGGGTCTGAATTTTTTAACAAGCAAATCTTTACATTCCTCCCAATCTCTAATCGGTCTTCGCCCCTCCACCCATCGAAACCATGCCAAAGCCTCCTTCTCCATACTAAGGGACAGCAACTCCATTTTCTCCCTTTCATTGAACCTTCCCATCGAGAAAAAACGCTCCACCCTATAAATCCACCCATCCGGGTCTTCTCCATCAAATACCGGCATCTCCACCTGCTGAGTTCGACAGTCCCTTCGGTGTTCTCCTTGTCGCACAGACCTAGGCGGTGGTTCCTCCGTATAGCCTCTCCATTCTTCTCTCGGTGGTTTGGGTTCACGCCCTCCTCCCACCAGTGGCCCACGCCGACTCCCTACCTGGCGCGCCCACCCTCGAAATGGCTCCGGGTGGGTTGGGTCATTCCACCCATACTCCGGTGGATGCTCAGTCCAACCCATCATGTCCGGGGAGTGTCGCCGGAACTCTCCCCTTGGTTCGACCCCCGACGTTGGCCCACGACTCCCACCTGGTTCCATCGGCCCCTTCCCCTTGTCCACTCGCGGCTCTTCCTCCTTTCAGTGATTGCCTGACGTCTCACCACTCTTGTCGGCTTCTCTGTGATTCACAAACATCGCCATTATTTCACGCAACTCTTTCATCTCGAGTTGAGATCTCTCCCAATTTCTTTGCACTTCTTCTTTCTCCAGTCTCTGTTCCTCCCTCAATAGCTCAAAGCTCTTCTGAAAATCTTCACGTAAGTTCTCGATTTCCTTTTCAATTCCATCCATCCGATTATCACCCTACTTGTTAGCCATTGTTAGGATCTTTGCTCTGATACCAGTGATAGATACCCTCAGTAGTTGAGAGGTTTGTCACTGAATATTATTAATATGTAACTCAAATTTGTCAAGTTACACTGTAATTTGCAGACAATTTCGAGAGTGCTGCTCTCTCCTAGCCTAAGGCTCACCAGTATGTTCTTAGTAAAAAAAATGCATGAAAATTCCCTTCCCAATCATTACATCATTTATACTAACTAACTAACTCCTTACGTCAGCCATGCAACAAACTCTCCTATTCTATCCCCTCCCACATGCACGTAATACCCACCAGCCCTTGACTATAACAGAAAGTGGTAACTTTACTCGGTTACCCTTTCCTTCACTCTTCTGGAATAGACTTTGGTAATAGGAGGTCTAATAGGATCTTGCTATCCCTTGCAGCTCATTTTGACTGGCAGCTTCTTCAGTATGACATTAAGGATGCTTTTCTTCATGGAGATCTCAATGAAGAAATATACATGAGTGTTCCACCCAGATTTACAGAAGATACAGGTAACAAGGTGTGTAAATTGAGAAAAGCTCTCTACGGACTAAAACAATCTCCAAGAACCTGGTTTGGTGGTAGGTTTGCAAAAGTGATGCAAGAATCAAGATATTAGCAGAGTCAAGGGGATCATACTCTTTTCATGAAACACTAAAAAACAAGAGGGGTGACTATTATTTTGGTCTACTTGGATGACATTATAATAACAGGAAATGATGAAAAAGAGAAGTTGGAATTGAAGCAAAAACTGTTAAAGGAATTTGAGATAAAAGAACTAGGAAAACTAAAGTATTTCCTCGGTATTGAAGTGACATATTCAAAGCAAGGGATATTCATCTCTCAACAAAAATATGTTGCAGATTTATTAATGGAAACTGGGAAAATTAGGTGCAAACCGATGTCTACTTCAATGGATTCAAATTACAAACTTGGAGAAGAAAAGGAAGAACTGGCAGTGGACTTGACTTATTACACTCACTGAATGTGCTATATCTGGCCGAGTATGTGCTAAATATATTAGCTTGCCCACTAGTTGCAGATACATATGACGCAAGAGAATCTCATCTTCAAGCTGTCTTTTGAGTCCTACATTACTTGAAAGGTAGTCCAGGCAAGGGAATATTGTTTAAAAGGGGTCATACACTATCCTTAGAAATCTGCACGGATGCAGACGACGCAGGATCTTCGGTGGACAGAAGATTAACAACGGGCTACTGCATGTTTCTAGGAGGTAATCTAGTTACATGGAGTAAAAAACAAAACGTAGTGGCTCGATCATTAGCAACATCTGAATTCAGGGCTATTGCATAGGGACTAAGTGAACTATTATGGCTGAAGATCATTCTTGATGATTTAAAAATCAAATGGGAAGGTCCAATGAAGCTCTATTGGGATAACAAGTTTGCAATTAGCATTGCACATAATCTTGTACATCATGACAGGATAAAGCATATTGAGATTGACAAATATTTCATCAAAGAAAAGTTGGAAGAAGGACCAGTGTGTATGTCCTATGTTCCTTCGGATCATCAACTAGCAGATGTTCTAACCAAAGGGCTAAATGCTTGCCGATTTCACGATCTTATATGCAAGCTGGGAATGGAAGACATTTATTCCTCAACTTGAGGGGGAGTGTTGATGGGATAAGATTGTTAGAAACAGAAATCCCTATGATCAAGGGATTTCTGCTATAGGCTTCTAGATATAGTTTAGTTTAGATTGATACCTATTTTCCTGCTGATTAAGTTGTGTATATATATATATATGTACCCGTGTATATATAGAAGTCTTCCTGAAATCTTAACAGTATAGATAAGAGAAGAAGAAACAACAGAAAAGAAGGAAGAAATAAAAATTGGGAGGAAGAATAATGCAGGATCATCTCGTCTATGGCTGTAGTGGACATCTAATAGAAGTAGATTTAAGGTGTTAGTGGTTTTATTTTGAACTGAACTCTAATAAGGTCTTATTTGAATTGATAGTTCTATCTATTCGGCATTTACTTTTCTAGTTAGATTAAAGTTGGATGTAATGATATTGAATGCAGGATGTTTAGACATCATTGTTTGGGTTGCGATTGGTTCCCCTTGGGTGAGGATATCCTGGATAGATCCTATAGAATGTGAAGGATCATGACGAGGATTAACAGAGTCAGCAAAAGGTTCCTCTAGAAGCCTTTCACCTAGAAGCTTAAGAACTTGAGGAAATTAAGACCTAAACTCCTAGTAAAGGAATTAAAAGAGAATTCTATGGCTCATTTTAAAATTAATAGAACAATTGTCAGGGCTGGCCCTGTGCATCTTGTCAGTTTGGTCTTGTCCCGTATTTCGTGCTTGTATCCTCTTAGTTGAACCTAGAAAATTGGTGGTGTATAGTATCTGATTATGAGTTTGCTCTTTTTCTGCAGGTAATGTCAGCCTAGAGGCTGCTGTCAATTGGGTAGTTGAGCATGAGAATGACCCAGATATAGATGAGATGCTATTGGTACGAGTCCTCTTATATCTTATATTTTCATCATTGTGGTGATACCATTTCATTTTATTTAAGCCCTTGGTATGAATCTCCTCTTATCTCCTATTTTCATCATTGTGATGATATTGTTTCATTTTATTTAACTATGTGTGTACACGGAATGTTACTGGTTGATATGCATTGAAAATAGAATTGGGGGTGACCTTACGGGTCATAGTGTACTAAATTTGGTTTCTGCTTTCTATAACTGAATTTTTTGTTCTCTTCATTTTGTGTTACAAACAGGTGCCTGCCAACTGAATTTTTTGTTCTCTTCATTTTGTCTTTTACAAACAGGTGCCTGCCAACACTAAAGTCGAGGCTACCAAACCAACTCTTACACCAGAAGAAATGAAGCTGAAAGCACAAGAACTGAGGTGTGATGTACTACAATTCATTTTGACTACTGTATGTAATGGTAATTGGAATTGATTTTGCTGGAAGTACCTTGATATACTATGTTTTGGTAAGTTGCAACTAGCCAGTCATAAAAATAACGTCAAAGGACTCTTAACAACATTTCTAAAAAGATAAGTTCTAACTCCATTACAATATATTTTTGTTAGAAATTCATGTAATGATAATTCAAAGCCGCATTTTCGTAATTGTCCAAATGAATCATGTAAGAATTGGCAGGCTGCTAAAAAGGACCAGAAAGGGGGAAGGTTTTTATCAGCTCCATCAATGCCACAAGTTTTTTGTTCTATAAATGCTATCAGTTCTGTACTACCTGTCAAAGAATGCTTACAATTTCAAATACCTTCTATGATGACTATGGAGTTTAATGCGAGTGTTCCTGAGTATATTTACATTTTACATTCCTTTCCTATTTATTCTGGTAGTTTTGTGTTCGAATCTCTCTATTCCTGTAATTCACTTTATGATTTCATATGGTTCCCAATATTCTTTAAATATTATAGGGAGCGTGCTCGCAAGAAAAAGGAGGAGGAAGAGAAGAGGATGGAAAGAGAAAAGGAAAAGGTTCTTAATTCCATATCTATTTGCAGCTTTAGATCATGTGTAGGTCATGTATTATAGCCCAAAAGGAACGCTCTCTGTTGGCTGACAGGAGCACAAAGCTTCTTTGACAGTTTTCAATCTTAAACCAACTTTCAGTAGGCAATTTATTTTTAGTTCTCAGGGAAGGCGAACTTTTGTTAAAGTCTATGAACATACAATATTTAAAAGCTCCTTTATTCTTCAATATATATAGTTGAAAGCTTCTTTCAATCTATTTTCTTGGATCATGATTCCTGAAGTCATTCACTATCTACTTTATGTTAATGTTCTACTTCATTATTATATTAGGAGAGGATTCGAATTGGCAAGGAACTCCTAGAAGCAAAGCGAATTGAAGAAGAAAATGAAAGAAAACGGTCTGTATCGATTTGTAGCAACTATTTCATGTACTTGTTTTCATTTTTATGACAACATTAAGTGCCGTTTTTATGCTTTTTTTATTTGAATTAACAACCAATTAAAATCTTCAGGTTGATTGCCTTACGGAAGGCAGAAAAAGAGGAAGAGAAGAGAGCTAGAGAAAAAATTCGTTTGAAGTTGGAAGAAGACAAGGTTCATGTTTTTTTCTTCATTTTTTATCCTCCTATATAACAAGAATGGTTTGTTGAGGTAGAGAATTTAGTTTGTTTTTACCTTCACCAGATAACTTTCCTATAAACTCTTCAAAGAAAAGAGAAGAAATTAAAAATTTGTTAATATGAAAAGACTGAAGCCTTTATATCACTTAGAAAAAGCAAAAGTAAAAGGGTATGATTAAAATTCTGCTATATAATAAGGATTACACGTTCCATCAATTTCTTTTTACTAGTATAATATCATATAATGTAGTTTTTACTAGGTAATGTCTAACTGTGGTTGGATGCTTCACAGGCTGAAAGGAGGAGGAAGCTTGGATTGCCACCAGAAGATCCTGCAACAACCACTAAGCCTATTGTGGAGGAGAAAAAGGTACATGGGAAAGTTCATGCATTTAACAGATATATGCATACAAGTGTCTCTGATAGTTATTTCACCAAATATCTTGCAGAGTATGTTGCCTGTTAGGCCTGCCACCAAAGTTGAGCAAATGAGAGAGTGTCTGCGATCTCTTAAGCAGAATTACAAGGTAAAAATATTATGCTTTTGCGACTTGAAGAATATACATACGAATGATCGTTTAAAAATTTACACACACCCTATTGTTTGGTAAAATAAGGAACGAGACAGTAGGAAGATGGCAGTAAGATTTGGGGAGATGAGGTTTTAACTAGTGGGATTTGTCGATTCACTGTTATTTTATGAAATCTATGACTGGGTAACTGTTTAGCTTTAGACTATTTTAAGTAGGTTAGTTTTGATGGTTTTATGTGTTCCGTGCACAAACTTGGTTCTTGATTATTCCCCAATTTCATCTGTATATCTGGTATGTATCAACAATATGTACATAAATCAACTAACATAAGGTATTTATTAGTTGTAAAATGTATGCAGCACATATGCACCCACAAGTTATTTGCTTCTTAAAATGTTATATTGTGTTAGATTTCCCAACTTTTCGCCATCTATTTCAGTAGTTGTTTGGTACTATCCTACTCAGTTGTTTGGCTTTTGTGGAACAGGATGATGATGCTAGAGTTAAGAGAGCATTCCAAACACTCCTAACCTACATAGGGAATGTTGTGAAAAGTCCCAATGAAGAGAAGTTCAGAAAGATTAGACTCAATAACCAGGCATTTCAGGTATGAAATTAGGTTACTTTTTTTGTCATTTGGAACACTATACGAATATGTGAATGGGTTGTCAAAATAGAAAGAATTTTGGATATAAAATGAGCAGGAAGGAATATGTGTTCATAAGTTCTGTTGCAAATTTTGTAATTATTCTTTTGTTATGCATAAAATTGACACTTCTTGTCTTGTATATTGAAGCAAAGGCAATTATATATTTATATATACTAATTATCTATCTCTCTTTCACAAATTGGTTGCTATTATAACGATTATTGCATACTTTAATACCCTCATATACGTTGTTGTATTACAAGAACCGAATCGAAGCAAGCTAAGTCTCATCTTCAGTTTTTCGTAAGCTTTTTCTTGCTCTGTTTGACGTTTTATGTGACAATGAACAGGATAGGGTTGGTTCATTGAACGGTGGTATCGAGTTTCTGGAGCTGTGCGGGTTTGAGAAAATTGACGGCGACGATTGTCTTTTCTTGTCAAGAGACAAGGTTGACGTGGCAGTACTTAACTCAGCTGGCTCGGAGCTTAACTCTGCAATCAATAATCCCTTTTTTGGAGTTCTTTAGTTTCAAATAAAATTTTAAAAAAACAGCCCTTGTTTTTATTTGAATTTGTACACCTTTATATTGACGTCCAACAAATTTATTTAAATCTAATTTCAAGCAAATATTTGAACATTTTCATCCATGTTTAATGACGTGTTGTAGTTAAAGAAATAGACGAACCGTACACATGTTTAAGGCCCGGTTTAACACACTGCTTTCAAAGCATGAAAGATCCAAGTTGAGGTAGATGCTTGTTCAAAGGTGTAAGTGTAGCACTGTTTTATATATAGATGTACGAGTGGAGGCATAATAAGACATGAATTAAACCCAATAGCCCTACTTGTATATAAGTCAGAAAACAAGAGAACAGTATTTGTTTCACTAATATTGAATGGAACATCAAGCAAGTCCGGAAGACACGGCATCTGATTTGTTGAGTTTCAACAAGCACTATATCTTGATCATCAAATATATGCCGTATTTTTCAATCCTATGCCTGAAACTACCCTCTACTCTCCTCCTTCAGTCTTCCCCATCCAAATTCAAGGCTCTCAAATGAGACATGAAAAAGGCCATTGTAAAGCCTCCCAGCGCCCACTCGCAACTCAATTTGGATTATTTTGTTCTCAGCATCAATATCATTAGCATAGCCAATCCTCTTTCTTTTCATTCTTCACCAACAAAATTACGTTTGAAGCCGCTCAGTATATTGGAATCCATACATCAAATAATTGAGAGATCAGTTTATGAAACCAAAATAGAGAACTAAATGTTCCTGTCTACCCCACTCTTATCCAAGCAAATTTGCTTTTTTTTCCTTGTTCCCCCCATAACAGGAACTGGTTAAATGCTAACAATGCGCCTATAAAGTATTTCATCATCACTTTCATCTTCCTCTTCAGATAAAACTTCAGACCATGGTAGCTCCAACTTCCCACCCATACTAAACAATGGACCAGAACTCTCGGATTCAACATAACCACCTTCCAGCCTCTCCTCGAATCTCTGGTCGCTACAGTTAAGGAACCAATTTAATGAATGTCTAATTCCCTTTGCTTGCAGCTTCTGATACCTGGGCTTGATTCTGGATTCTAAACTGTAAGTAAAGTATTCTGGGAATTCTACAAGCTCTTTTGGTGGCCTCCCCATTTCACTCTTGAAAAAGTAATAGCTATTTTTCATACGTTCAACCTTTAAAGCAACTAATTGCGGACATTTTACAACCATTTTTGCTACATCTTGAGATGCCAATCCCCGCCCCAGAAGAAACTCAACAGGTTTCATAATCACATGTTGCTTAAGGCTTACAATCTGTGGCATCTTCTCTATCACCTTGGCAAAACTTTCTGGATCAATTTTAATCTTCAAGTTAAAGAAATACTGATGTGAAGAAAGCTTTGCTTTCAAAGGTAATCCTATTATTTGTGGATACTGAGCTATAATTGAAGTTAGTGCTTCCCTCCTAACCCCAAAACTGATAAGACAATCAACATTTGGCTTAACAGTCTCTTCAAGATCATAACCAAGTACATATGTCCTCTTCTCCAACATTCTTGCCACTATCTTCTTCGGCAAACCCAACGAAACTAGGTAATCTACAAAGGGTTTAATAGTTGTCCCCACTCGCATCCCTAAGAAATACGGATACTGAGTCACCATTGGTCCAATATCTCTAGGACTAACACCAATACTAACAAGATAAGCTACAGATGTACTCATTGTCCCTTCAAGCTTGAACCCAAGAAGTTCAGGATACTTTTGTAGAACATAACCAATATCCTGTTTTTCCACATCAAGCCCACGCAGAAACTTAATAACTGGCATAAGCTCCACAACCACACTCATGTGCAACACTTGCGGATAGCTCTTAACAAATTCACCTATTTTTGGCCTGCTTATACCAATCTTTTCCAAGTAACCCAAAACAGGTATCATATTCTTCCTCACACTACAGCTAAGCATTAAAGGAAACTCATTAATATCATCAATGGTCAAACCCAACCTCTGCAAAAATTCAACGCGTTCTTTCATGACTTCTACTGTGGATGGGAGTTCTAACCTCTCCAATTCATCTGGCACAATCCCCAAACTCTTGAGGTAGTCACATATTATGACACGATTAACAAGCTTTTCTCTCTTTCCTTGAACTACAGACCATGAAACCGTGGGCATCTCATACTCGGGAAATTTAGAGGCCTGTGTCGAAAAAGATGAAGAAAACGATAAAACCCAGACAGGGTTTTGTGTTTGGTGACATTGGGCAGATGGGTCTTGGAGGATTTTGATTGAGGAAGATAAAGATGAGATGTTTGTAGAAATTTGCTGCGAAGAAAAAGAGTTGAAAAATGAAAGTAATAGCTTTCTTCTTCTAAGCGGTGAGAAGCTCATATTATGTCTATGCAAACGTAATTTCACGGAGAAACTTATGAGGGATCTCGGATATGTTACCTGAGAAGAGAAAGTAGCAATAGCACGGGTTCGGTGAATGGTGGTGATCGCCGGTGCGTCGGTGGGAGAAAAGGGTCAGGGAAGAATACAGACACAGAGAAGAAGGGCAGGGGACCTAAACTAAAGGCTGCGTTTCAATGTTTTGTGTTAAAACATAGTGAAAGTGTGACAATTTCTATATTTTCATTTTCATTTTAATAAAAATAAAAAATTATTAATATAAATATAGCTATATTTTATTAATAATAATTAAATAATAAATAAAATACAGAAATAAGTTATTTTTATGAATTAATTAAATAAATAATTTTATATTAATCTCTTATATAATATTTATTGACAATTTTATTATATTTTATTGGATAAAATAATAAAATTAGTAAATTTTATTATAAATTAATAATTGTTTATTAATATATATTTTAATTATTAATAAAAATTTTATGATTTAGAATTAAATATTCAAATCTAAAAGTATTTAATAAATAAATATTTTAAAATTTAAAATTTAAAATTAATTATAAAATATTAAATTTCAGTATTCATAATTTTATTAATAATTAATATTAAATAATTAAATAGTATATATTTAATTAATAGTATACTAGACTAAAAAATATAAATAAAAAACCAAATATATTTTTATGAATTTGAAAACCAAAGTCAAAAACTAAAATTTTTATAACTCAAGTTAAAGCTAATAAAAATAACAATAAAATATATGAAAGTTCAGTTACAACACTAGTTAAAGCTAATAAAAATAACAATAAAATATATGAAATTTCAGTTTAAACCAAAGTAATATATGGTAATCATAAAGTTAATAGTAACAATATGAAGTTAGAACCATCTATGCATATGTCAAATTAATGATAAGTTGAACAAATACATAAATAAAAGAAAATTAAATTACAAAAATATTGGTTAGTTTGTCATTAACCATACAACTGGGAAGTCTCTTTCCAATTACAAAAACATACCCTTTTTCAAAAGCACACAATTCAAAACAATAGAAAAAGAAAATATCATTTGAATAATCTTAAAACTAAAAAACAATGAAGTTTTTCTTATACTAGAGGGTATAGTAACCCTGACTGAAGAAGATTGTAGTGTTGAGATGCTTTCTTGCAAGATACGCTTCTATCTTTAAAAGCAATCTAGCTCATCCTATACAATTCTCCCACCCAATGAGTCTCTTACCACTAACTCACATCCCCCCACCCATTTTTGACAACCTTTGACACACATCCACTTCCTCTCACAAGCTTAATAATTGATTTTTTATTTCTTTTTTTGATAACCATTTTGACAGTCACCCTTTCCCTTTTTCTCCAACATCGCCCCTCTTTCCTCACCTCCCTTCCGACAGCCTCTAACCTTCACACCCTCCAACAACCTGTCCGATAACCTTTGACATTCATCCTTCTACTAACTCGACAACAACTTTCTCCTTTTCCACTCCTTCCACTCTACAGACTGCCTGACCTAACCCCTCCTCTAACATGTCAAACTAGTCACCCAACACCCATTACTCTAACCTAACTAAGCAAACTAAACCTTACATCAATGGAACTTCCCATAACCAATCAACCTCATTTCTAAGTCAATACAGAAACCCCAATCATAAACATAACAGACTTTCCACTGCTAGGAGGAACTTCATAGAGGAAACAACAAGGACTAGATAAGGAGAAGACCATATGGAGATCCACCGTAGGGGATTCTGGGAACCTAGGCAGACTTATATTTGTGAAGATAGATGAGGACACACTGATCCAAACCCTGATTAAGGTGTTACAGCAAGGTGATAAAAAGTGGAGCATATCTCTTGTGGGTGTTTTTTTTAGAAGAGATTAGCATTTCTAGTTGTTAACAAGTGGGCGAATGTTGCATAGAGGAATAAGGGGTTGTGAATACTATGGTAAACGAAGATGAACTCTTTATATTCAAATTCAACTCAGCAGAGAATGCACAAAAGGTGTTAGAAGCAGGGCCATGACATATAATGGGGCATTCAATTCTTATTAAGAAGTGGCAGCTTGGATTTACCTTATACAGAAGCAAGCTTGATTTAATTCCCTTATAGATGAAAATTCACAAGGTTCCTTTGTAGTATTGGTCTGCGGAAGGTATAAGCTATATTGCTAGTAAGATTGGTAAATTTTTATGATTAGATTAAAGTACTGCCTCAATGGGATTGGGTTCTCTTGAGTATGTATAGATGTTGATATATTAAGGAAGCTTCTGGATACCCTTAGAATTATGAGGCTAGATGAGAAAGGAGAACTTATAGAGGATTTAATAGGAGTAACTTACATGTAGAGACCTAAGATGAAATAAGAGAAGCAAGTTTGGAAAAGAAAAGAGAAGCAAAAGGGGAAGCAGATGAATGAGGGATGTCCAATCTAAGTGAAGGGTATCTTAACAGAAGGAGAGGCACCACTTGAAGTGTAGAATATTCATAACATGATTTAGGAAGAGAATCAAGTGATAGGAAATGGAGGACAGGAAAAAATCAGGAGGAGAATAATATTATAGGGATTGTAACACAGACAATAGGGGATAATCAAGGGATAGAAAATAGGGAATAAGTGATGAACTTGAAAGAGACTAATATGACAGTGAATAAAAGACAGACAATTGAGGATAAGGGAGCATGACAGGAAGAAAAGATAATTGGCACTCCAATGATGGAAAGGGGGGAAGCTTTTAGTACTAAGAGCGATAGAGCATTTATATCCCCATCTAAATGGGAAGTATAGAAGGAGAAGGTCAGGGAAAAAGAAAAAATGATTAAGGTAGTAACACATAATGTTAGAGGTCTTAATAGCCTAAATAAACAACTTGCGGTTAAGGAATTTATCAAGAACAATAAGCTAGATTTTTTTTGTGGAAACCAAAATAAAGAGGGAGTAACTAGAGAAGAGCATATAACTCCTAAACAAACAATGGAGGGTAATGCATAACCATGATTATCATTTCAATGGGAGAGTGATAATAGGTTTCAATCCTCAGAAAGTGGAAGTAGTGAAGCAACTTGAAATGATCAATTGATACATTGTGGTGTCTTGATTATAGCTACTGGGACAATGATTGCAATTACAGTGATGTATGTAGCAGACAATAAATTCCAAAGACAACATGTATAGAATGCGCTAGAGAAAACTAGCAATATAATGAGTCTTATATGGACAGTTATCGAAAACTATAATTGTACTCTCAAATTAGAAGAATCAAAGGGAGGGAGGAGCTAGAACTGGTGGACTGTCGAGAACTTCAGGAAATGGTGGAGAGGACAAATATTTCTGACCTGAAATGGTATAGTAATTCTTATACCTGGAACAATAAGCAATCGAGGGTATGGTTTTTACTGAGAAAATTGGATAGATGTATGGTTAATGATAAGTGAATAGAAAAATACCCAACAAGTAATGATATGTTTGATGATCTAATTGTATTAGATCATAGTCCAATAGTAGTGGAATCGTTAACAAGTGACAGGAAGAGGAAAACCCCATTTAGGATATTCAATCACTTGATGAACAATCTTGAATTTAGAAACATACTCAGAAAGGCAATGTAATGGGAGGTCCCACGCTCAAAGGAGTACCAACTCGGCATAAAGCTAAAAGCCTTGCAAAACAGACTAAAATTGTTCAATAGAGAAACAATACAACCAGAATTAAAAACTAAACCTGATGCTTTAGAGGAGCTAAAGAAATGTTACAAGATTATTGGACAACCTACAAGATTTGCTAGTGAGAAAAGATGAATATGCATTGGTGGAAAAGTATAACCAACTGTTGATTAGTACCAATACCCTACTAAGGTAGAAATATATAATGATCTGGATGAAGGAGGGAGAGAGATGTACCATGAATATGCATCGATGGAAAAGTATAACCAACTGTTAATTAGTACCAACATCCTACTAAGGCAGAAATATAGAATGATCTAGATAAAGGAGGGTGAGAGATGTACTAAGTATTTTATAAGTTCAATTTTAGCTAGGAGAAAAAAGAATGTTGGAAGATGAAACAGGACAGATTTATGAGGACCTAGAAAGTAAGAAGAGGGTTGCCTTTGAGTACTTTACTAGGTTGTATGTGATTGCAATGCCAATAAGGGCTATAATAGAAGAGGTTCTAGCAGGTCTTAAAAAGCTTAATAAAGAAGACAAGGTGGAGTTGGATAGGGAAATAACAATGGAGGAAATAAAAAAATGTTACCTTCTCAATAAAACCTGAAAAAGCCCTAAGACCTGATGGATGCAATAGGAGATTTTTTTTTAAAAACATTGGGATATTGTAAGAGAATGACTGATAGAAGTGGTGGCAGAGTCCTATAAGAGATGAACAATTCTTAAGGAATGGAATAAAACGTTTGTTTACCTTATTCCTAAACAAAGCAATGCAAGGAAGTTAGAACAATTCAGGCCAATAGCCTGTTGTAACTTTCTATACAAAACTATCACAAAGATGCTAGAAAATAGACTAAGAGCAAGCCTGGAAAAGTTAATCAACCTAGAACATAATACATTCATCAAGGGGAGATCAATGGGAACCAATATCTTACTCTGATTTGAATTATTAGAGGGGTATGATTTAAGAGAAGAATGAGGAATTACACTATAAAGATGGACCTTGCAAAGGCTTATGACTCAATCAGTTGGAGTTTTCTATTTACCATGTTCAAAAAATGGGTAGAGGAATGTATAACCATTGTTTCAGGTTGCACTCTTAGTGGATGGAGAACCTACAATCCTGATCAAATTAAGGAAGGGTTTAAACAAGAGGACTCATTATCACCTTACCTGTTGATTTATATGAGCTTAGGCACTATGAGTCATGGAACTTAATTTTCCATTCACCAAATTTGTAGAATATGTTAATGGAGTGTCCTTTGTTGTTATAGTTTACTTGTGATATTGTCTGGGCTAACATATATATATATATATATATATATATATATATATATATATATGCCTGAATAGCTTTAATTGATATAGACTATTTCTACACTCCCTAAAGTTCAGTTCCTTTGCTATTTGATGATTTCGATAAAAGGGATGGAAGCATCATAACAGTACTTCTCTTTCATTAACCATAAAGCACGTTGAAGCTCTCTTTTGGCAGAAAATGTGCCATATGTTTTGCTTTTTGTAATCTATATATTACTTAAATTTTTTATTTAGTAAGACCCAGAAATCATATAACAAATTTATCGAGATGTAAAGCGCACATTGCTGGAGAGTAAACGGATAATATGGTTTTATTAGATATAGAAGCAAGGATTACAGGACAAAGGACTGCAAGTACTCAAAGTATCTTGCCCAGCTATTCAAGCTTTTACAAAATAATTCTCAAGATATCCTTTGTACTAGTGCCTAATTCTTTTTATATATTATTCGCCATCATTATTACATTGTATTCAAATCCCGAAGTTAAGCAATTAACTACCCTTATTCCTCCTTGAATACGTAAGAAGTGGTCTATCCAATGAACCAAAATTGTTGACTGATTTTGTTTCCTTGTCTGTAGTTTTCGTATCACACACATCCAGACATGCAGTTCTTCTCTGATGATTCATCTTTAGCAAAATCCAATCAGGTATGCTGTTATAAATTCTATTTCATATGTGATATAAAATAACCTGTGGGCTTACTTATAGTTTCTCCAACTTTATCTTCAGGACACTTTGAGAAACATACTAATTGTATTTGCTAAGTTAAATTCTGATATAAGATATGTTCAGGGGATGAATAAAATTTTGGCACCACTATTTTATGTGTTCAAAAATGATCCCAATGAGGAAATGTCAGTGAGTGTCTGTTTGTCCTTTATATCTTTATTAGAACTATGTTTTTCTGGTAGTATAAAATTGAATTTCATCTTATTGTACCATTAGAATTCATTTGTAGAAATTACTGATAGATACTCTAAAAAATGAGAAGTATGTCACTGAAAAATTATTAGTAGTAACTCAAATATACCAAGTTACAAGATAACTTACAGACAATTTCGAGAGTGTCTGCTCTCTCCTAATCTAAGGCTCACTAGAATTCTCTTAGTAATATGATGATCCTCCCTTTTCTAATCATTACATTATTTATAATAACCCAGTTACTTACGTTAGCCATGCAACAAACTCACTACTCTCTCACTCTATGCACATCATATAACCACCAACCCTTACTTCTAGCAGAATTTGGTAACTTTACTCGATTACTCTTCCCTTTGTCCTTCTAGAATAAACCTGTGTAATAGGTGGTCTAACACTGCTCCCCCCATAAGTTGCATCTTGTCCTCAAGGTGAAAATTTAGAAATTGTTCCACTATATCATCAAATTTCTCCCAAGCAGTTTCTGAATCTACTAAGCCTTTCCACTTGATCAAGACTTCCAGGCCATTGGATCCCCCTCATGGTCTTATCGTTAAGACCCCTTCAGGTTGCACTGTTGACTCCTCTTCCTCTGTCCACTTGTTAGGTAAAATCAACTTATCATTATCATCTCCCACCACTGCTCGCAGCTGTGACACATGAAAGATAGGATGAATCCTAACTAACTCGAGTAACTGTAGTTCATATGCCACTTCCCCAATCCTTCTCAACACTCAGAATGGACCAAAATATCGGGGGGTTAACTTCTCATTGAGTCTTCTCACTACAATTAATTATCTATAAGGAGCTAGCTTCAGCCATACCCTATCTTTGACTTGAAAAACCACCTCCCTTCTGTGTTTATCAGCTCTCTTTTCATGTCGTTTTGTGCCTTAGATGAATGCTGTTTAATTTTGGCTAAGTAGTGGTCTCTTTGTTGTAATAATACATCAACCGACTCCATTCTTGATACTCTTGATCCCATATGAAGAATAGGAGGAGGATCCCTCCCATATAAGACCTTAAAGGGTGTAGTTCTAAAAGCCACATGATAGGAGGTATTATAGCAATACTCTGCCCAGCCTGACCATTTCGTCCATTGCTTGGGGATGTCTCCTGCAAAGCACCTTTAGTAGGCTTCTACTGATCTATTTACCACCTCAGTAGCACCACCAATTTGAGGATGATAGGATGAGCTAAACTTAATAATTGTTCCGTGCACCTTGAACAACTCCTACCAATATTTACTCATGAAAAACGTATCTTTGTCAAAAACCATAGATCTAGGGAACCCATGTAGCTTCACAATTTCCTTGATGAACACCTCAATGACTGTTTGTGTCATGTATGGATGATTAAGTGATAAGAAATGAGCATACTTGTTAAGCCTATCCACTACGACCAAGATGGATGAATATCCAAGGGATTTTGGGAGCCCTTCGATAAAATCCATCGTTATCTCATCCCATACCTGATTGGGTATCGCAAGGGGCTGCAATAGTCCTGCTGGTGACAGAGTTAAGTATTTATTCTGTTGGCATGTTAAGCAAGCCGCCACAAATAGGTAAATTTCTTTCTTCATGCCCTCCCAATATAACTCCCTAGAGATTCACCTATATGTTTTTAACGGACCTCCATGTCCTCCCAAATGACTCTCTTAACCATCCTTCATAATTTTGGATATAAAAGCAGAAGTATTAGAGATTACCAATCTATCCTCGTAGTAAAGTCTGCCTTGCTTCACCATATATCTAGGCCTGAACACAAGGTCTTTCCTTATAGCTTCTGCCAACTCCCTTAGCTTGCTATCAAATTCTATCTCTTGCAAGATTACATCCATATCTATGATTTCGCATGCCATTAAAGTTTACAACTCCTCTTGGTACTATACTCTGGGTAGAGCATCCGCCACTTTGTTTTCTTTGCCAGGTTTGTCGCAAAATCAAAACCCAGCAACTTGGTGATCCATTTTTGATAATCGGGGTGAATTTCCCGCTGCTCTAGTAAAACTTCAACGGTTTCTGGTCAATACGAATGACAAACCTATGGCCTAGGAGATAAGATCTCCATTTCCTAATAGCCAACATAATATCCATAAGATCTCTCTCATAAGCTGATTGTCTCTTTCTTTCTGCTGACAGTGATTAACTATAATAGGCAATCTGTCTGTTATTCTGCATCAGCATAGCTCCTACATCAGAAGCTGAAGCATCAGTCTCCAATATAAAAGGTTGATTGAAATCGGGCAAGGCTAAAATGGGCACTATATTCATGGCCTGTTTAAGGTTGTTGAAAGCCTTCTCTGCTTCAATTGTTTACTTAAAATTGTTCTTCTTCAACAACTGTGTTAATGGCCATGCAATGCGGTTGTACCCTCATACAAATTTTTGATAATAACCTGTCAGTCCCAAAAATCCCCTCAACTCCTTCAAGGTTACTAGTTTGAATGATTCCAAATTCTAGTATCTCCTTGACCAATCTCTTGATTTCATTCTTTTGAAAATGGGAATACTTGTAAGGTCGGACCCTTACTGGTCCTTCTGCTTCAACTAAGTGGATGTGGTGTTCTCTTTCCCTTTTCGGCAGGAAGGTCTGTGGCAATTGAAGCATCCCTCTATGCTCTTCCAACACACTTCTGATTTCAGGGTCTTCCACCCTAATAATCGGTTTTGGTTCTTCTTCCTATACCGCCATTTGCAACCAGTACACGAAATCCCCTTCTTTGATATCCTTACAAAGGGATTTTGCACTCACCCGGGATTTAGATAATATTGGGTCCCCTTTGATAATGATTTCTTTCTCGCCCAACCTTATTTTCATAGTAAGTATACACTAATTATTCAGGGCATCTCCTAGTGTTCTCAACCATTTTATGCCTAGTATAACATCTATACTGCCCAACTTCATTGGCAGAAAATCCACACATATTTCTAGCTCCTGTATCCTTAAATTCAAGTTCCTATAGACCCCAGCTCCTGCTACTTTTTCACCATTCCGCATCACTATCTTATACTTGTCTGTGTGGTCCCATTTGGAACTCCATTTCAACGCCAACTCTTTCAATACAAAGTTATAGGTGGCTCCACTGTCGACGAGGATCACCACGGGCTCCCCTTCTAATACTCCTACTACCTTCATCGTCTTGGGTAAGGTCAACCCAGCTATCGATCCTGCTGATAATTCTACATTTTGCAATTCCACTTCTTGCTCTTCGTCATCTTATACACTCTCCAACTGTAACATCCCACCCTCTACTGGAAGGGTAAAATGGTAAAATTGGCATAGGATGGGATAGATTGGGATTGCATAGGA